>OX327699.1:1202500-1802500 GCA_946807835.1 Ailanthus altissimus
GCAAGCTTCAAGAAGAGGATAATTCTAATGCTGCTCAAAGAGGTAAATGATCTCTATTTATGAATGTTATTTTAATATCTCTACTTTGATCTTCAGATTTGAAAAATATTGCTTCTAATCTTTCCTTTTATGATGGCAAAAGGGGTAAAAATTTGAAAACCCAGATATTATTTAGGAGGCAATTCTTCTTACCTTGTAATACCATTCCAAACTTTCTGAAGCCAAGCTGATTTTACTGTGCATCCCATTTGAAACTTAATATTTTTTCCTGGCCTAATCAGGTTTGGCTGTTTGCTGCCTATGACAACTGAACAATATACTTTTATAATTGTTTTATATTACTGTAGTACGAGGTTATGCATTTAATATCAAATATATTCCTTTAATTTGGTCCACTTTTATGTTATTGTCTCTGCATTCATTAATTGTTCCTTGCATTTCCTGGCTAACCTTTCACCTCTAAGTTTACTGTTTAACCTGGCATGCGTCTAGGCAACAAATACTTTTAAGATTTGAGATATTACTTACTTCTGATATGGACCCACATAAAGTATGAAAATATGGAGGACCATTGTTAGTTAGTTCTCTATTTAATATTATCTTTATGGATATTACTATTTGCTATAATTCTGTTTGTCTTATATGCATTCATTTGATGTGCAGGAGATGGCCTTGCAATCTTGAGAGCTGAGTTAAAGAGTCAAAAGAAGCATGTAAGAAGTTTGCAAAAGAAATCTCTTTGGTCCAAGATTTTGGAGGAGGTACAAATCAATACTGCTTCATATACTGTGTTGGCACATTTGAGAATTGGAGATGAATGTGTCTAGTTTATCAGTTTAATGGTTTCCAAATGTTTTCTCCTGATATTATTTAGTATCAAGGAAATGAAACCTTCTATTACTACATATTTGTAAATATTTCCAAATATAAATCTTTTCTTTTTTTTTTCAATTTTAGTTTTGTGTTGGTTATTGTTGAAGCTGAAATAGGAATATATGGGCTGTTATTAGTTAGTACTTTATGGGTTGTATTTGTATTTCTTAGTCGTATTGGTTTTTTCTAGTCATTTTAGTGTTTCCTGATTTATTTTGCAATTTAGCCTGTATAAAAGACTAATGGTTCATGGAACAACATAACAATGTAGTCTTTTTCTCTCGACTACATGGTTTTTTCTTCTCTGTTAGCATGGTATGGTATCAGAGCAGGTGAAGGGTCCGTAGCCTAGGTCCAAAAAGAGAGAAAAAGATAAAAAGACCCTAGGAGGTAACTTTAGCCGGCCACTTTTCGCCCACCAGCCCAACAACATTACCCCCCAGTAACTAGATTCAGATTTGGAACAAGCCGATCTACAACTTTTCTTTGTAGGATCGTCGCCATCTAACACTGTTTTTGGCCCCAATATACCATCTAAAACTTTCAACCACTGTCACCATTTGTCGCTGATGAACACCATCAATTTAGTTGTCATTACAATAACCAAAATACTTCCTCATCTCTTATTTGCTAATATCCAAGATTATCATACCTAGCTGAGCCCTTACTGTAAATGTGGATTCAGATTTATTCAATCAAGGGTTTCGTCATATTCTTAGAAACTACAGAGGCCAAACCACAACTCATCGTGTGGTCTGCAAAAGATTCACAATTGATGGGTTATTTTAAAATTCCAAAACCTTTTGGACCTTGATGTTAATGCTGTCAACTTCTTATGGTCAAACACCTTAAGAATAACCATGAACTGCCACCAAAAATTGGTCTTCTGTCGATTGACTCTTGTAATTCTTTGCCTTATTCTCAATTTGTTTTTTTTTTTTGTTTCTCTCCTAGATTTCTCTTGGTTTTTCTCATCTAATTCTAGTTTTTTTTGATCAGGACACTGTTAATTGTTATTAAACCTTTAGAACTCACAAAAGATCCATATTATGCCTAAAACTCCTCTTCTCTAGTACAAGTATCTCAGGTCAAGATATGGCTATCTCATGATCTGGTCTCTCTGTGATCTCTTTCTTGAACTTCTCTCAATTTTTGCTTTTACATCTCTCTGCACTCTTGATTGTCATTATCAATATGTTTTTTTCTCACCTGCCTCACTCTTGACACATCTTAAGTGTCTATTTTCTACTATTTCTCAATATCGTGAGGCTATAAATCGAATCTGAACATTGCTGCTAAATTTTGCTCTGCATATTGGTCTCTCGTTTGGGTGTGTATTTACTAGTTGGAAAACCTAGTTGTGAGGTCTCTCTTTTCTTTGCTCCGGCCAAATTGATATCTCTCTCATCTCATCTCTTACTCTGTGAGAGAATCTTTTTTTTTTTGAGTCAATATTGAGGTGTTTTGTGCTATGAAAAGAATACTTTGGAAAGTGGGACAAGAAGAATATTCTTAATGTGAGTGGTTGCAGCTATATTTATTGAGTGGCTTAGTATGTGAAGAAGTTGAAAACATGCAAAGAATTTTTTGGATCTTCTTAGCCAAGTAAGGCATTACAAACAAGTATGCTCCAACATGAGGGGGAGTGTTAGAAGCTAAAATAGGAATATATGTGTTTTTTAGTACTTGGTGCTTAATAGGGTTGTATTTGTGTTTTCTAGTTCTATTGGTGTTTCCTAGACAAACTAGGATTTCTTTGTTTATTGTGTTTTACCCTGTATAAGGACTGTAATGGTTCATAGAACAACATATAACAATGTTCTCCTTTTAGTTTGTCTCGATCTACATGATTCTTTGTTTCTCTCTTTGTTAACATAGTATTAGAGCATCTCTATTAACAGCTATTTTTTATTTTAAAATTATATTTTTTTCTTTGGCTAATGCCTTTAGTACCAGCTCATTCCTTGAAGTTTATCCTTTTTTCTCTTTCCAGAGGACATATCTAAAATCTTGTGTTACAGGTGATGGAGAAGCTTGTAGACATTGTTCATTTCTTGCATTTGGAGATCCATGAAGCCTTTGGCAGTGCTGGTAAGAATTCTAAAAACAAATAAATTTCTGATGTTGGATATATATATATATATATATATTTTCCCTTTTTTGCTTTATTCATATTTTCCTGTTTGGCAATGGGAAGATCGGGGCAAGAAAGCTATTGTGGTAAGCTTTACAATGAATGAGAGTATGCAAATAATATATTTACTGTAAAGGAATGTTAGAGCATAATACTTATTATTGACAAGTCACCAACCCCATGTGATGGAGATTAAAGGTTGCTGAGATCATACCCAAGTTCTGAAGGGTTTTCTTGAACGGAACATATTTGTTTGCAGGTCTTAGATACATCCATGAAGTTAATGTTTCATGAGTTGTGAGAAAAGAAAATGTGACATGTGACTTACAAAATTGAAGTTTTTGTGAAGCATTCAAGTTACTAGTTTGTCACTTTCAGTCTCCCTTTTGACTAAGGATATCTATTCTAATCTCTATGCGCAAGCTTCAGCATCATCAGAATCCTGACCAGTTAGATAAGATAAAACCTTTTTTTCTCTCTATAAATAATGCATCATTTTGTTCATTTGCTTCCATTCAGATTTCATGTGTTGCATCTGCCTTCAGTAATTGTCTTACTGTAAATGATGAAATACAGTATGAACTACTCATTCTGTTCAGTAATTCAATGGAGTTTTTCTGATTTTATTTTCTGTGACCTTGCAGATGGTGATAGATCAGTTAAAAGTTCTGTGAGCAGTCATAAGAAACTAGGATCTGCTGGTCTTGCTTTGCATTATGCGAATATTATTACTCAAATTGATACTCTTGTGAGTTTACAATTTTGTTGAAGATTTAATTTGCTTTTGCCTTGTCTTTTCTTGCAAAGTATATCCGTTTTTCGTTTTTCATTTTTCATTTATCTGGCGTATCTGTAACCTTCTGTAACCTCTATTAATTTGATATCATATTGTTATGGTATCTACACCCAGCCTAGTCAAATTGCAGCTTTATGATGTTGCAGATCAGTTTAACGCATTCTCTATTCTGCAATTTAACACATTGTCTAATTTGAAACTCATGGAAAGCAGCCTTTGGTGTTTGATGGTCCAAATTCTGTAATTCTATTTGGTCATCCAAAGTAGTTAAGGTTCTATATATGTATAGGTCATTTTTGTAATCTTTTAAGGGCTCCCTTTTTCTGTAGATAGCTTGTTCACCTTCGCATATCCTATATTTTCATAAAAGTTCTCTGTTTCCTAAAGAAAGGAAGAAAATAGTTCTACTTCTATCCCAAGTCTTTGATATGAGTAGAATCTTCCACAGTAGAATATCTACTTGTGTCTATATAATTGAGAAATGATCCTGTAGCTTTCAGGTCAACTTATTGTTTTATGTTAAATTCTGCCTTTGCTTTCATGTTGCTCTTATCTAAGTAGTAATTAAACATCAAAGTTAGGCCAAAACTAATTGTTTGACTGTTCTGCTTCTGTCTTCTTGTTAATGTTCTACCTGTTGTCCGAAATTCACAATATTGTAATTGGAAAGATGCTTGCTTAGCTCTAATGTTCATGGAAGAGGGATGGCTTTGGTTCTGACCTACTAGCATAATTACTATTAGACTACAAAAGTAGACTTTCATCACCAATGGTAGACTACAAATGCATGTTAGCTTTTTAACAAAGTTAAAACAATATTTTGGTTTGTGACCACCACATTCCATTGGAAGGGAATTTTTGTTATGTTCCAACCATTAGTGATTTCTAATCAACTTCATGTCGCTTCCTCATTGGTCGAAGTATTGTGTTTGCACATGGCATACTATAACAGAAGTTTATTGGTCTGGTTTGCAGAACGTATGCCTATTAAGAGGCCCTTAGGTCCCAGTAGGAGCACGGTTAATTCTCTGAAAATTTTATCAGATGCTTTCACTATATATATTCCTATATTACATTGATATTTGATCTTTTATAGAGTTGTTTCTCTGAATAGTTGAATGAAACTTAATAAAAAAGGTCTTTAGTTCTATGTTTCTACTAATAGTATTTTGCTAACATCTGAATGAAATCAGGTATCTCGATCGAGTTCTGTTCCGCCAAATACAAGGGATGCTTTATACCAAGGGCTGCCTCCTAATATAAAGTCAGCGTTGCGGTCCAAATTACAGTCCTTCCAAGTTAAGGAAGAGGTATTGGTAAATATTTTCAGCACTTGGAATATCAATTGACTTATCGAAAGTCTTAGTTTGTGATAAAGTAGCATGAAGTCCTGCCTTCACCGTGTCACGTATTCTTGTGTTTTGCTTGCTTTCCGACTGATAATTCTTCTCACGAAATGTTGTCTTGCAGCTTTCTGTCCCACAAATTAAGGCTGAAATGGAAAAAACTTTGCAGTGGCTTGTTCCTATAGCAACTAATACAACCAAGTAAGATTACCAGCCCTATAAACCACAAGTTCTAAATTCATTTTCTTGGTTGGGTTGGGTTTACTCTGATACCTAATATTGTAATTCATCCATTTCCCTTGTTCAGAGGGCTTGACCATTGCTTCATCCTTGAAAATTATGGGTATGGGAGTTGTTAACCTAGTTTTCTATTTGGGTATAATGACTGGCAATTCCTTTTGAATGGGTGAAATATGCACTTTAATATGATTAGCAGTTACGTTTATTCATTTAAGTTTGTCTTCTATGACCCATCTCTTTGCTTTTTGCAATTCGGTCATATCAGGGCTCATCATGGATTCGGTTGGGTCGGAGAATGGGCAAACACAGGGTGAGTTATGAATTTAATTTGTTTTCTTTTCATGTCTTTTGTCAACATTATTTTTTGTAAAGCTTTGTCATTGAATTTGTTCAGGTCTGAGGTGAATCGAAAACTATCCGGGCAGACTGACTTGCTCAGGATTGAAACACTACACCATGCGGACAAGGAGAAAACAGAAGCTTATATTTTTGAACTGGTTGTGTGGCTTCACCATCTTGTTAGCCAAGTAAGAGCTGGCAATGGAATAAGATCTCCTGTTAAATCCCCTATTCGTTCCCCCAACCAGAAGGCGATCCCATTATCTACAAACAAACCTCACCCTTCATCCCCCATGTTAACTGTGGAAGATCAAGCAATGCTCCGTGATGTAAGTAAAAGGAAAAAGATACCAGGCATAAGTAAGAGTCAGGAGTTTGACACTGCCAAAAACAGGTTAAGCAAGCACCACAGGTTGACCAAAAGTAACAGCCACTCCCCAACAAGCGAAAGTAAGAAAGATCCCTTACCCATTAGGAGGCCATCTTGGGTTCCTGTATTCGACTTTGATATTGATCGGATCAAAGCCTTGGATGTCATTGATCGAGTGGACACAATTCGAAGTTTATAACTATTTGTGGATAATGATGTACCTCCTGAAGGTACCCTTTGGTTGTCAAAGAGGTCCATCTGCTGCAATTTTCCATATTGACTACCATCTCAGTTTATGTAGGCACCAAGTTTATGAAGCCAGTGAGCACATGATAAGTGATATATGTTCCTTTTTGTTCGTGGAAATTCAAGGTGAGAATGTATTGTCCTAGGGGAATTTAGTTGCTTTAAAGGTCAAATCAAATGAATGGATATGAGGCTATATAAGCTCAAGTTAGTTAGTTCTGTATGTACAGAATACATCTTATCTTTCCATAATAATCAAAGGTATCTGCATATATCTCTTGTGCATGTTTTTGATCGTCCCTTACCTTTTGTTTTCCTTTCTTCGGCTTGCAAGTCCCTCTACATCATTAACCACATACCATACTTTTCGTTTATGAGTAATATTACATTTTTCAAATATTATCTAAAATTTTTCGTTGCTAGTAAGTAGTATGTCATTCATCAAATTAGTTGTTGAAATAGTTCTAATAAGTTAGTTGGAAATGTATAAAAGTTTACCTTTTATAGATGAATGGTACAATACTTAGAATGGAAAAAAAATGGAGTTAATTACTCGGAAAGTATAGTATTATTATTTCTTCTTTATTTTTAGAAAAACATTGTGCAGACTCATTTATAACAAAAGAAACTTGATTTAGAAATGTTAATGGGAACGTTGCTCCTCTGTATTGGATAGGGATAACAGTAGATCAGGTTTAAGATAGGTATTCTTAAGTTTGCATCTACATTTATTTTAAAATATTAAATTCTTCTTAATTTTGCATCTATATTTATTTTAAAACAAAATATTAAATTCTTTTAAAATTTATTGTGAATTTCAAATTTTAATATCAAACTGCTCTAGTGGGTATGTCTTTATTATTAAATTCGTAATAAATTGTTTATGAATTTTAAGCGAATTTAATAATAAGTACATAAATTCGTAATAGGTTATTTATGAATTTTAAGCGAGTTTAATAATAAGTACATAACGTTTAGTATGCATGTTAGGAGCGAATGCTAAAAGTGCGCAACGTTGTGCATTTAGTGCTCTTAGTACGTGTGCTAGAAGCGCATGCTAAGCATGTAGCACATGTATTAAGCGTGCAATATTGTACGCTTAAAGCTTAGCATGCGTGTTAAGAGTGCATGTTAAGCGTGCAATGTGTAGCACACGTACTAGGAGCGAATGCTAAAAGGGCGCAACGTTGTGTGTTTAATGTGCTAAGCACGTATATTAAGAGTACACGCTAAGCATATAACGTTGCGAGTTTAGAACTTAACACACGTGTTAGGAATGTATGCTAAGCGTGCAATCTCATGCACCTAGCACTTAGCATGCGTAATAAAAGCCCATGCTAAGTGCGTCGTGAGATTTAGTGGGTAATTTTGCCATCTCTAGATCGAATCAAGATAGCTAGCTTATGTCCTTAATAATTTATTACAGAAGAGCTTGTGTTCACGTGACAATTTATTAGGATTTTGATTGGATTAGTTTGCTAGGAAGCCTTGATCTATGGATGAATATATAAATTCGATATCAACTCTCTACAATAAATAATTTATGTTTAATATCAATTCTTCATAGTCGGAGGAGTTATGGAGAGAAATAAACAACCTCAATATAGTATTAATCCTCTACAATTAGAGGATTTGTAAAGAGAAATAAATAATCCTCTTAAATAATTAAAAATTAGTAATTAGTACCTCAACAACCGAAGTGCTATCATCAACCACTAAGCCCAAGGAATAGTTGGCCATTCATAATGAATATTAAATGCTCATCCATGATATGCATTGAATTTCAAGAACAAAAAAGAGAAAAATAAAGAGAAAAAAATAAGGAGAAAAAAGATAGACAGAGACATGGACGATTATCATTCATCCTAAATTTAAGCAATAAAAGATATAAGAGAGAAATTAAGAAAGACGCTACTTTTTGGGGAATTAATTAAAAATATGATTAATTAGGGTTACTTTTAAAATTGAGAGTTTTATATAAAAATGAGCTTTATATTATTATATGTGTTCCCTTTGGAATTCTCCAAAAAGTCCAACACCCAGAAGTTAAGATATCACCGTATAAATTAGGGGACCAGCCTAAGGGCCCAAAGGATTGGAGGCCTTAGACAATAGGAGCAGACTGGTTAAGTATCATCTAAAGGAACAAAGGCATAGAACCTGTTTGGCCGATTAGATCCTAGACAATAGGAGCAGATCGGTCAAGTATCATTTAAAGAAACAAAGGCACAAGGCTTGCTCGGCTGATTAGACTAAATGACTCAAATAAAACCAACTAGCTTAGATTCCACCCGAGCCGTTCATATAACTATGGATCAATACATAGCAACCAGTCCAGAACCTGCCCAATATACCAAGCAAAGACCCAAGCATACCACTATGGCCACATATCGTAAGAAGACCCGCACAATAAATATACCGACCTGCCTTTACATAGTCTCTAAATTTGCACAAACCTAAGATCCGAACAGTATTTAGCGACTTAAAAGAAAAACACAATGCAAATTAGATAAGGCAAGTTATTTAAAAACGTCATCATTGTTATTTTAGAGATAAAATCAAACTATTTTAGAGGATATCCCCTAAATCATGCCAAGAGATCAAAAAGACTACCTAAAATACCACATATTCAGCGAATATAAGAACAAAACCCTAAGAAGACTGATGCTATATAAAGAGAGGAAAACAACCCAAACAGGGGGATCTGGATCTTAATCTGAATCTTGAATTTTGAATCTTGAATCTTGAACTCACAACTTTTGATCTCAAAATTCTTCACTTTTTTCTTCAACCTTTCTCTCTCAAAACAGCCACCTGACTTAAGCATTGGATAGTCTTTACCGGAATTACCCATAGCGAGGTTTTGACAATAGTTTTTTCCTTGCATTTGCAAGCATTACAGCAATTGCAAGCCCAGTAAGCCTACGAGCCCAACAAATAAGGTCCAAGGTTTCAATTCTTGCAACTAAATAAATTCAAAATTCATTGACTCAAAAGACTATTTTTTTTGGTCAACAAAGTATAATGTATATATAAAATATTATGTATATATAAGTTTTTTTAATATAAGTATTACATTTCAAATTACAATTTTAAATCTATAATAGTTAGTATTACAATTCAAATATCAATTAATTACAGATAAAACTAAATTTCAATAAAATCAACTAAACCCTCTTAAATAACTGAAGGGACTATAATTGCGATTAAACAACCCTCTAAGATAATTTGAGGGACTATAATTGGTCTTCCAATGTTTGGAGAAACTAAAAATCTCCTCAAGAACTAAAATCGACCTCTCAACAACCGAAGAAATTAGAATTGGTGTCCCAACAATTAGAAGAACTAAACAACTATCTTGAATTATATTGGAATTTGAACCCTTAACCAAAACTAGGGAGTGCATGGACTTTACCGCTGAACAAGGAACTGGGTGCACATATATATAGGATTATTATTATTATTATTGTTTAAGTCTTTGTTATTTGGCGTATGCCTAAATAAATTAAATCCTTAGTTATGCAGGAAATGACAACAATGCCCTATGAAACCTTAACTACTTGATTATCAAATTCTATGAGATAAATTTTACAAGAAATGCCAGTAACAAGGCGATCTAGAAAAACTTAAAAACAAGCTAAATAGACATGCAAAAGCAAAATCTTTTAAGCTCTTCTAGAGTTGTTTTCATGTTATCCAGAAATGGCCTAAAGGCAACTCTTTAGTATTGCAATAGCTTCTACAGCCAAGAAGGCAGGTACATCCTCATAAAAGTTGGTTTTTAGTATAAAAAAATGTTATCCTAGAGTAGTACTACAACTTTACCTTTAATGCCTGCTTCTTGTGCTTTAAATTCTCACATCACATCTTCATATACTTAAATCTATTGTAGTACAAAAATGAATAAAAACATAAATTTAAATCTATATGCATATATAGGTATATATAATAAGGTAAAATACATGGGTCCTAGTTACTTTACGAAGTCTAACTTGTAAGTCATGGTTTAAAAGGATTGCATTAAGTAAGGATCAAAGTATGTGAACCCCTAAGCTAAATCACTTAAGGAGTACTTACCCAAAACAAGGGCTAACTTATATTATTAATCCTACTAGAGAAAAATAAGTCACTAAAACCTTATTTGTCCATGTTATTAAGGCTAATAGAGAAAAATAATCCATATCTTTAATAATAATACCAATTAGAATAATAGCTCTGCATTTGTTCTAGAACCTAATACTATACAAACAAATTATTAATCTAGACATACAAGATTCAGGAGGCGAGTTTCCTTTAACCTTTCATACTAAGTTTTTTATAGCCTAAAACTCTATACTTGTTTCATATGCAAAAGACTCGATATATCTATATTACCTACAAATAATCCTTTTTATCCTTAACATATGAAGTTTCTCTATTATTTATTATGCAAACTTGGGTTTCACCCTTCTCATAGTTTAAAATTGGGTTTGTCCAAAATATTCTCTTTCCCTTAAGACAATTGAAGCAAATTCACAACAACAAGCCTTTTAGAGTCAAGAAGCTCTTTAGAGATTTCGTAAGCCTTACTTCTAAATTCGCAATGGCAAAGAGGTTGAGATCTATTATTAGGGCTTAGGTTATATCATCATTTAGCTTTCCACATAAGTGGAAGAACCAGCCTATAATGTCAGCACAAGAACCATTGCAGCCAGTAGGGTTCTACCACGTTACGGTCTAATAGAACTCGAGGAGATCCATTGTTTTGGCGACTTTACTTGGAGTTTGGCTAGGATCTTATGATGGTCAAGTTTAAGAGAAAACGTGGAAACCGAGGGAACCTCCCCATTAAAGACCAAGATGAGTTATCTTGCCATAAGGATTCTTAAAACAACCTATATGTAAATCAAGAAGAAACCTAATGAGGCAATCAAATTGTAGGCACTAATATCGAAGCGATAGCCCAAATCTTAAAAGATATAATGCAGATGACTTTATAATGAAGTCAGAAAGAATAGCTTGAAGCCATCATTGCAGCTAAACTAGTAAGCACACCTATGGCCACAGCAATTGCACCAAATGTTGCTTAGACCATGCTCGAGAAAGAAACACAAATGACGTATGTTAAAAATGCATGAAAGAGGGGAAAATAAAGTCCTTCACAACTTTGACATTCTCATCATGATTAACTAATTTATAACAATCATATAACATAAATGGAGGATGTTCTCATGCTGCCATATCCTGCCAAGATTATCGACATGTTGTGTCCTAATGGTTATGACATGCCACCCCTTTCTTATTTAATGACAAGAAGGAAAATCCCACAAAGAACATTGAAAGATTCATTGATTCTCTTGGTGCACATGTCACTAACAAAAGACTATAGCTTAGAGAATTCTCTAAATCCTTTACAAGTTATGCCGATGCTTTATATGTTTCACTGTCGGTAGGCTCTATCCTTATTTAGCAAGAATATTTTGAAACAAGAACCATAATCCAACTCAATCGAGCCAAACAAGGTTATTCAGAGCCTTTAGTTGAATATGTTGGGAGTTCAAAGACTTGGCACTAGGCTATTACGAGTAGAAAAGATAAGAGGAGCTTATAGAAATCTATGTCAATAAAATGTTGAGCAAGTATTGAGCCCATCTCAAGAACATGTGAATTGTTGTTCATTAAACTTATGGAAACATTTAAAGAATTATCTCATTAGTCAACGCCTCTATTGGCATGTAATAGAGACCTAATGAAAGAAAAAAAATAGATCCATAAGTCATGTTTGTGGATAATTAGGCCAAATTATATGGTGGACAACCACTAAGAGAAACTGCTAATGAGTAATCTATACCATTCAGCTAAGAAGAGCAAAATGCTCTCCTTGATCAGTGGATACTAAACAGGCTTTTACATCTTTACCCATTAAAGAGAAGCTTAACTGAAAAAGAATAAAGGACCCTTTTTGCCATCAGCATTAGACATTCAACTACCTACCATACATTATAGGTAACTATAAAGGCTAATGCACAATAAAATTAAGGATGGAACCCTAGAAGTTCCTAGCAAGGCATAAGTGTAGACTTTAACCCACTTCTATGACATGAGAAGAAAGGAAAATCTTGATCAATTTACTCAAATACACTATAATATTGACCATGCAGAGGGAAATATTACAGAAGAAGTATCTTTAATCATCTAGTAAGAAGAGCCCAAGAAATAAGAAAAGTTGCAAGATCTAATGGTGAAATCCCTACAATAAAGTCCAAAGTGCAAATCCATATTTGATTAGCTTAGATATAGACTTAAAGCATGTGAAAGCTATAATAAAAGCACTTCTTGCAAATCTCTGTAACATGGACCATAATGTTACGACGACAATAAAGTCCCAAGTGCAAATCCATATTTGATTAGCTTAGATATAGACTTAAAGTATGTGAAAGCTATAATAAAAGCACTTCTTGCAAATCTCTGTAACATGGACCATAATGTTACGACGACATAAATCAACAAGAGGCTATTTGGAAACCATAAATGCCATAGTATATATCGACATAGAAGCATAATATCAAAACAACAAGCACCTGCTATACCTAGAGGCTAGAATCAATGATGTGTTAATTAGAAGGGCTCTTGTTGACATTAGAGCATCAATCAACATTATCGTTGTAGTAACACTTCAAGTAGAAAAAATGTACTAGCTGTATTACGAAGAGAAAGATTTGAGTACCTAGCTTCAACACCGCAAATGAATATTTTATTGGGATCATACAACTAGACTAGACAGTAAGGCCACTTCATGCCTTTACCTATTTCATGTAATGATTATTAAAGCCGTATATGATATATTGCTCAATAAGCCATGGCTGAATACATACAACCTAATGGTGTTAACATACCACCAGTTTGTTAAGGGCAAAATTGGAAAAAAGACAATCAAGATCCTTTCTGTAAAAAGAAAGTTATCTCGTAGATGCTTAGGCCTATGATAGATTTAACATTGGTTCAAGTAACATACTGGCCAGACTAGTAGGGATGCCATTACCTAGAGCTGGTAGGCGTGGCATACCTCATAGCCCATGCCTATAAGAAGTGATAAACAAAAAGCAGAAAACGTTCCTTAAAATGACGCATCTAAACAAAGGTTAAACCCTTTTCAAAAGAACCAAACTAGAAATATCTTTACTACCAAAAACAAGTACTCAATGAGCGTGTCATCTCTTGCTTATAATAATTTTTGCTGCCTAACTTGCCTAGAAGGAATGGTCTCAACTATAATAAAGAATAGAGCTTTTGCACGAATATTTATACAATAAAACAAATGCCTACGACTTTAGATGGAAAAATCCCTTATTCTCCTAAGCACATGTTAAAAGATCTTCAGTTGTAATAGAGGAACTAGAAGAAGTTAACTTGAGCATTGATCAGGAGATGCTAAAGCCCGTCTTGATAAGCACTAAACTCTTAGCTGAAGAAAAAAAGATATTGATCAACCTACTAAAGAAATACAATGACATCTTTTCCTAAGGCTACTGGAATATGCTAGGACTGGATCTCTAAATAGTTTTCCATGCCCTTAATATATAACTAATAAAGGTTCATTAAGTATAATATTTTCATCTTCCAAACTTAATATTTGTTCGTAGAAATTAAGATTATTTGACTTTTGATGTATTTTATTATTATTTTTGTAAGTTTGGAGTCAATAGAGTAAATAGGGTCGAAAGTCTAATGAAAATAAGTCAAAAACCTCAAATTGCTACAATACCAGCTACAGTGAATTGCTACCATAACTAGCTATAGTAATATACTATAGTAACCAACACAGCAGCGACTAGAGATGAGCGTCATGGCAAACTAAAACAGTGTCTCAATGCTACGACGATGAACAATACCGAGTAAATAGTAACTCACAAACAGTATTTGTGTTACAGTAACTCGTGAACAGTAATTTGAAGACATAAACCTATAAATAGAAGGCCAAAAACCCTAATTAAGGGGAGAGAAAAGAGGAGAGAAAAAAGAAAAGAGGCAAAAACTGAGAGAAAGAATTCACAACACAAAATCAAAGATCAAAGCCAAAGATTGAAGAACCAAGATCAAGATTCAAGCTTCAAGTCAAGATTGAGGGAGAAGCACATCAAGAAGTCACTTTGATTAGTTTTTCTTCTTGTTCTTTATCATTATACTCTTATTCTTATTGATCTTTATAAATTGGTTAGATACTTTTAGTTTTGTGATGGTCTAAATTATTCATCTAGGGTTAGACTATGTGAACCTAGTATGGATTTGGATTGTGTTAATTTTTAGTTTATAAACTTGATACATTCAATTGATTCATTATATCTTGTGTTTTAATGCTTTCATTATACCTGATCAAAATTTTGAATGATTGAGGAACCATGATGAACTTGGCAAAGGGATTCATGTGTTTGATGCTATATTTCTATATTATAAATTAAGTGCAAGTATACACTATCGTATGCTAGTAATAAAGAGACTAAATTAGTCGGATGTCGAACCCACAGGGATAATTGTTTCTTTTTAACCAATTATTAAAATTATATCTTCTTAATAATTATTCAGATAAATAAAAACCTAAGAATGAATGTAGAAAATATAAAAGTAAAAACACAATGCAAAGAGAATAAGAAGATAGCAATGTAGAGAAAACTTAGGATTAATATTATCTCTCAATATGCTTTTTAATGATTAACCCTCTAATATTTAACTCAATTAGTCTTTATTATTGATCAAGATGCTAATGTATTCACAAGCCTCTTCCAAGGTCATGCAAGTATACCCTAATTTACCAAATACCTATATTCCTATGGTACTTGTAATAAATTAAGATTCATTAAGATTAGGTCTTATTGATCATACATGCCAATTAGGTATATTCCTATCCTAAGTTGAAACTTGCATATGTAATATTGAATATTACTCTACAATCATGCATCAAATTACCTAGGTCTAAATATATTGATTCCTCTTCCAAGTTTATCAAAATATTACCAATTCATTCACCATATATTGGCCAGATATATTGAAGCATTAAACACAAGTAATTTAAATAATAAAAGACTAAGTTTATTAAATATTAAAAGATATGGCAATTTGAGCACATATATTGAGTTCAAATATTAACCCTAGAAAATAAATTAGTTCATAGCTACAAGAGAATCACAGCAATAAAAATAAAAATAAAACATGCTACAATTAATCACAAACCAATGTAGATGTCGAATTGCTCTTGATTGATGTTGCTCTGAATTCTTGGTGCTCTTGAATTGCTCTAAGTTCTCTTTTTCTTGCTCTAAGTTCTCTTTTTCTTGCTCTAGGTTCTTCTCTGGTCTCTTTTGATGATTCTTGAAGGTTGGGAACGAGTGGCTTTTTATAGGGATTGATATGAGCTTGAAAATCTCAATTCTCATCGGACTAGGACTCGCACTACCGCTGGCGTGCTATGCAGTTGTCGCTGGGGCGACGTGTGAAAAAGATATTACCGTTGGAGCGGTGGGATCTTGGCGCTGAGGCGCTGCATGAAAACGGCTTCACCGCTGGCATGGTATATTTATAGCGCTGGGGCGATGGAGCGTCACTGGCGCGGTGAATCTTTGGCGCTGGAGCCCTAGACGCGACTTAAGCAGGTCATTTTTCTTATTTCGATCACTATTTCAGCGCTGGGGCGACAATCCTTGTGGCGCTGGGGCGATGGACACATACTTTGAAAACTTTGCATTTTAGTCCCTGTTTTCGCTCCTTTTGCGTTCTTTCTTTAAATTTTGTTCAAGTCCCTATAAATAACAATAAGGCACATAAATAGCCATCTATTCTCATAAAATCATAAAATATCAATAATAAAAACATGAGAAAATATATGACAAATTTGCCCTTATCAGTGTTTAGCCTAGGGTAGTTTGATGCATGATTATAAGGTAACAACTATAAGTTCTATCTAGGATAGACATATACATAGATGGCATGTATGGTATAATTCAGACTTGATCTTAATGAATTACATTCTGATTTGATTACCATAGATATATAGGTGATTGTTAGAATGTGTAATATAATCACTTAACCAACAGAGGCTTGTGATGAGATTAGTGTCTAAGCCAATCAATTAGTAGTAAGAGATTAACCAAGAGGTTAATAAATCTAATGAAATATTAAGAGACGAGTCAAAACCCTAGATTATCTTTACTTGTGAATTCTATCATTTATTTTTGTTTAGTTTAATTGATAGAATTAAATTAGTTAAATAAATTCAAATTTTAGTTTTCTGAATAAAAGTTAAGTAGGTATAATTTTAGTACTTGATTTATAAAATTAGATTGCATAGTCCCTGTAGGATTGATACTTGGATTTAAAATCCTATATTACTTGATACGATAGCGTGCGCTTGCGCTTAAAATCCCGTGGGATCAACACTAATAACTTTGAGATCAAGCCAAATATTATTCAGATGCTAAAAGAAACTGTACAGTTTAGCAGAGCTCCCAATGATGATCCTAACATGCATATAATAAATTTCTTAGAAATTTGTGTTACCTTCAAATACAATAGAGTCTCCGACGATGTCATCAGATTGAGGTTATTCGCTTTCTCTTTAAGGGACAGAGTTAAGAGTTGGTTAATGTTATTACCGTCAGAATCCATATCAATATAGGAAGATTTAGCACAAAAGTTCTTTCCACCAGCAAATACATCAAAGATGAGGAATGACATCACCTTATTCAGTCAGATTGATGGAAAGTCATTGTATGAGGCATGAGAGCGCTTTAAGGATATATAAAGGACGTGTCCTCGTCATGGAGTCCCTAGATGGCTATTAGTCCAAACATTCTACAATGGACTAATAAGCCATTTGAGGACTATTGTAGATGCTACTGCTGGAGGAGCTTTAATGAATAAGTCTACATATGAGGCTTATAATCTATTAGAAGATGTGGTGTCAAACAGTTACTAATGGCCAGCAGAGAGAGTCCTCGTCATGGAGTCCCTAGATGGCTATTAGTCCAAACATTCTACAATGGACTAAGAAGCCATTTGAGGACTATTGTAGATGCTACTGCTGGAGGAGCTTTAATGAATAAGTTACATATGAGGCTTATAATCTATTAGAAGAGATGGTGTTAAACTGTTACCAATGGTCAGCAGAGAGAGTTACACCCAAGAGAATTGTCGGTCTATCTGAAATAAAGTATTTAGTGCATTGATATCTTAAACCAATACTTTATCTAAGAAGTTTGATGTATTGAATGGCATCAAAATTCGATAAATGATATGCAACGTTTGTGGTGATAATCACATGAATAGGCGGTGCATGGAAACAAATTATGTGGGCAATTTCAATCATAAAAAACCTAACCCACAATCAAATTCCTACAATCCAGAGTGGTGAAATCATCCTAACTTCTCTTGGCATTACAACCAAGAAGAGTCATCTAGACCAATGAATCCCCCAGAATTTCAGCCGCTATAAGAGATGAAACCGACTTTGGAAGACATGTTTATACAATAAATAAAGTCCAATGATGCCATCCTATAGAATCATTCAGCATCTTTGAAGAATTTGGAGGTTCAAATGGAACAACTTGCTGCTGCAATTAATAGGAGAGCTCAAGACACTCTACCAAGTGATACTGAGACAAATCTAAAAGGGATTATAGAGCACTGCTAAGCCATCAACTTGAGGAGTGATAAAATTTTACAAGAAAACACATTCATACCACCACCATCAAGTATAAAGGAGAAGGAAGTACAAAACAATAAAGTACAACCATATAGACCGCTTATTCCTTTTCTTCAAAGGGTACAGAGGTGTCAAACAAGTGTTGAAACAGAAAATCAGCAGCATACCAATCTAGAAAATAATGTAGAATCTTATAAAAGTGTAGAATTCTCAACAATAAAATGTGCAGAAACTAGTATTAAAGTGCAACAACATTCTAAGGTGCAGAAAAGTGACAACACAATAGAAAATACTAGTAACAAAGAGCAAAATCAGCCCATGCGCACTATATTACTTGATTGTTGTAGCATTAATATGGTGCTATCAAATACCAAAGAGCTTAAAGACATGGAGATGTTGAATTCTCACATAAAAAAGAAGGCGTTAAGGCATAGAAAGAGAAAAAAGAAGAAAAAGAAGAAGCAGTACAATGACAGGATCAAAGAGAAGGGTATAAAAGAGACACTTTGCCAATCTAAAATTCAAGTCTCTCTGGAGAAACATAAGGAGAAAGAGGAACAAGTTGCTACCCAAGATCTAATATAGAAGATGTGGAAGCCGAAAGAAAGGAAGCCTAACAAGCTCACATATAAAGATGCTTCCACCATTAATTTTGATACTTCATAAGAGTATAAAGAGCCTCGTCAAGCCGACGACGCTAAATCAAGAGCTTCTTGGGAGGTAACCCAAGTAATTTTTTATTTTTATTAACTTATTTTTAGTTTTAGTTATGTTAGTTTCTTTTTTTTTCTTTGTAGGAATAAATCAACAAGTCAAACATTCAAGGAAGCATTATAAGCAATTTTAAGCATTATGAGCAAAGGGATACTGCAGTCCAATCAATAGGCAACAATGCTACATTGCTTCAACTTCAGTTACCAAGGAAGTTTTTCTTACTTTTAAATTTGTTTTTAGACATTGAGAACAATGTCCAATTTAAGTTTGGGGGTGGGAAAGACATTACCTGTGTTTATGTTACTGCATGCTTTGATTGATTGTCTTATGGGGTAATTTTGTTTTTAATTAATTTTTTTAGTTGTTAAGTTTTGGTTATGATAATGATCATTAGTCCATGATAAAAAATAAATTATTGGCTGAATTTATTTTCACAAGTTTTTAGGAAATAATAGATGCTTGAGATAACTCTTATATCATGATTCTTGGACCGAATTCAAGCTTATTTTTTTATCACTTACTCTTGAGCACATTGAAAGAAGCATGTATTAGTTGAATTTTTTACTTAGAGTTATTCATGCTTAAGTAGTACACTATAGTGTCGAAGACCAATACTCTAGAACTTGCTTGATTACTACTTGATGCCAAATCCTAGAATTCACATGCTTAGAAAAATGACATTAGGCCATCTTTGGACCGCTTGAGCATTTTCGAGCCTATCTTATATGTATATTTATCCCTAGTAATCCCATTTGAGCCTAATTATCCATTTTTTTTTTCTGTTTAACCACATTACAAGCCTAAAATCTACCGGTAGCACCATAAACCTTGAGTTTATTTAAAAATATTCTTAAAATGAAAAAGTTTGTGGATATATGAAAGAAGGGTACTGCAATGAAAAGTAATAAGTCTTGAGGGTGTATATCAATCTAAGTTTGGGGGTACATAAAAAATAATGTTTAAATGCATAATATCCACAGCTTAAGAAAAATAAGAAATTATTTACAAAAATGTGATTAAAAGAAAGATAGAAATATCATAAGTTTAGGGGAGGAGATGAAGAATCAAGGAGGAGAAGGAATCAAGAGATTTCTAAGTAAAGTCTAGGCGTTAATGGTGTAATTTGCACTTTATATATATCTTTATATCCCACATTTACCTTAGCCTTATATTACAAGCTAATTAAAGTCTTAAATAGATCTCTAGACATGTGTATTTCTACATTAGTGGATAATAATACGAAAAGCAAGCTTATAGTAGTGTTATAATTGAAAATATGTCGAGATATCATCTTTATATACTTTCTTAAGTATTGAGTAAATCTATGTTCTATTTAGCTAATTACTTGCTTATTACACACACGTACAAGTGATCATTTATAAGGGAGAATGAAGTACTTGATGAATGCTATGAGGATTGTTGAAAATTGTTTATTGATTTCTTAAGAGCCTTGTGCTATTTTTCGTAGCCTTTGAGACAACGATATTGATAATCTAATCCATCGAAGCTTGGTTTTAGTTTTTAGTTTCTATTTAGAGTCATGAATAAATTGTGAATGCTTCTCTTTGTTTTGCTCGAGGACGAGCAAAGTCTTAAGTTTGGGGATATTTGATAAGGGTTTATTAAGTTTAATATTTTCATCTTCTAAACTTAGTATTTGTTCGTAGAAATCAAGATTATTTGGCTTTTGATGTATTTTATTATTAGTTTTGTAGGTTTGGAGTCAATGGAGCAAATAGGGTCGAAACTCTAATGAAAATAAGCCAAAACTATCAAATTGATACAGTGAATTGCTACAGTAATATACTACAGAAACCAGCGCAACAGCAACTAAAGATGAGCATTGCGGCGCACGTGGCGGTGAACATCACCGAGTAAACAATAACTCAAAAGCCAAAGATTGAAGAACCAAGATCAAGATTCAAACTTCAAGTTATGATTGAGGGAGAAGCACATCAAGGAGTCAGTTTGATTAGTTTTTCCTCTCTTTCTTTATCATTATGCTTTTATTCTTTTTTTTTATCTTTATAAATTGGTTAGATATTTTTAGTTTTGTGATGGTTTAAATTGTTTATCTAGGGTTAGATTATGTGAACCTAGTATGGATTTGGATTGTGTTAATTTTTAGTTTATGAACTTGATACATTCAATTGATTTATTCTATCTTTGTGTTAGAATGTGTAATATGATGAGATTAGTGTCTAAGCCAATCAATTGATATTATGAGATTAACTAAGAGGTTAATAAAGCTAATAAAATATTAGGGGATAAGTCAAAACTCTAGATTATATTTATTTTTGAATTCTATCCTTTATTTTTGTTTAGTTTAATTGATAGAATTAAATTAGTTAAATAAATTTCAGATTTTAATTTTTTGAATAAAAGTTAAGTAGGTAAAATTTTAGTACTTGATTTATAGAATTAGATTGCATAGTCTCTGTGGGATCGATACTTGGACTTAAAATCCTATATTACTTGATACAATAGCGTGCGCTTGCGCTTAGTTAGTATAGTATTAATCAAGTTTTTACTTAATGAACCTTTATCAGAGCTAAGTTCTTATCTGAAAACTGTTTAACAAGTTTTGTCAAACAGAAATATAGAATAGTTTTAAATAGTTTTATTTTTTAAAAACTGAACCAAACCGGGTTTGCCCACCCTTAGCATAGAGAGCTAGATACTATTAGCCAACAATAAGGAATCAAGACATACTATACAGGTTATATGCTCACATTGTCATGCTATTGATACAATAACGTGCGCTTGCGCTTAATTAGTATAGTACCAATCAAGTTTTTACTTAATGAACCTTTATCAGAGCTAAGTTATTATCTGAAAACTGTTTAACAGGTTTTGTCAAACAAAAATATGGATTAGTTTTAATAGTTTTATTTTTTAAAAATTGAACTGAATCGAGTTTACCCACCCTTAGCACAGAGAGCTAGATACTACTAACCAACAATAAGGAATCAAGACACGCTATACAGGTTATATGCTCACATTTTTAAGCTGTAACCCATAAGGAAGAGGCATTCATAACTATGACAGAAGTAGATTGGCGAGTACCCTATAAAGAATACCTTTTAAAAGGCATTACCTCTTAATTTCACAGATGTGTAGAAGCTCAAACGGATTACCAAACTGTATTTTGTGGAAAGTAAGATCTTTTATAGAAAAGCCTTAAAGAAGATGTCCTAAGATGCTTAAAGTTCACAAAAGTATAGAAGGTTTTGCATGAGACCTACATTAGAGAATGTAGGGAACACTAAAGGAAACGAAAAATTATTATAGCTTGCCAGAGATTGGCTACTACTGACTTGTCATGAAGAGTAATGCTAAAGGCTTCGTTATGGTATCCAATCTATGGAATGTTCATATAAGATGCCTACTATTATATCTCATTTTTATTCATGATAGCATGTTAGTATATGTTTTTAGGATTAGATTCATGTTACACTCATTTATTTTTGTAGAAGTGGTTTTAGCAAGGATTTTGTGTTTGATTTTGTACAATACGTTGTTTATTTTATAACATGGTTAGAAAAGTTTATTTTATACTCAAACCCTTTCTAAATACAACTAAACATAAGAATCTTTCCAAATAAATTTGTTTTATAAACTTTTGTTGCATATCTAAATATTAATGGTTTTTGAAAGAAAGATGCCACAACAGTGAAAAACCGAGATTTCAGTAGACTAGAAATAAGAAACTTTTTTTTTTGCCTATCAAATTATCTTATAAATTTTTTAGATATATCACATTTTTTGTGTCTAGATTTTTGAAGTTTTAATTTTGTAATTTTTGATGTCTAGAAAATATTTCTAAATTATGAACTAAGTTCTTATGACGGATTTTGTCAAATAGAAATATAAATTAGTTTTAAATAGTTTTTCTCATCTAAATATCCCGATTAAATTATATATTGAACCCTCATGTGTCTAGAATATATTAGTATAAAGTTTGTATAAAACTAATTTATAGAGTATAAGATAAAAATTCCAAAGTAGCAACTGTGCAATATTGAGAGATAGGTTAAGAAACATATTTAAGTTTGGAATGATTATGATTGGTAATTGAATCATTACTTGTTAAATTAAAAGAAATGATTATGATTGGTAATTGAATCGTTACCTTTGGATCTTTTGACATATAGAGATATTTTTAGTGTTTATTTCTTTTATTGAGGTAAGTTACTATTTGTGTATCGAGTGTGTGACATACGAGTGTATATGTAATTTCAAAAATTACAATATGCACAGCGGAAGTTTGTTTCATATACACCCATTTTAACAAATAACCACATATATCATATATATGCATAAGTATAATAATTATACATTTATAAACATGATGAACAACATATATCACATATATGAACAAATATAACTATTATACAAAATATATATGATGAACAATATTGTACTTAAAACATAATGTAAAATACTCACCTAATGTAGGTAGCTTTATAAATTCTTCAAGTCCTTCAACAATCCACGTGAAGAGCTATCTTGAAGTGTATTGTTGAACAATTTTAGTCCATAACTTTTGGTGGGATTAAGGAGCCAGAATGGTAGCGTAGTTTTAGAATTTTCAGCAATTTGTATTCAAACTCTTTTGAATACAAGTTTGTTTCTTAAATGAAGATTGTAAATATTTTTTATACAACTCTTGTATTAATTAGAAATATTTAACATACAACTCTTGTATATTAATCTTAGAAACAATTTTTACATGATAATTATTTTGAATAACTCTTTGCAAAATAATTATCTTTTTTTTTCATTTTCATTTCATTCATATTAGCCATTCATTAGAGAAGAAGAAGAGAAGTTTGTTTATTTTTCCAACACTTGAAAGAACAAAACTAAAACAACTCTCTCTTACCTCTCTTTCTCCCATTGCCGAATTCTTCACTTAGAATTGAATGAATAAATTCAATTGTTTTGCTAAAATCCATTTTGTTATTCAACACTTTGATTAAACAAAAGGAAGTGCTCCACCAATTTTATTGTTGGTCTCCCACTTAGGATTAATTAAACCAAGCACTAGAATAATGGCCACCTAAATTAATCTTTACCAAACAAATATAATTACTTTAATTATAATGGCTAATTAAATAGCAAATATCTAGGCCCCTCATTGTATTAAAATACAATGCCATGATCTATATATATTATAATATTATCTAATAATATAATAACAATATATAATTTAATTATTCAAAATAATTTTGAATAATTACTTTTTACCTTACTAATTTTTACTACCATGGTTAAATGGTAAAAAGGTAAAATCAAATTATGGAACAAATTTTTTCACTTGTCAATATTCTATTAATTAACAACCTTTGTTAATTAATTCAATGATGTACTCAACAATTAAGTCTTGACAAATGTACAATTTGATGGATCCTGAAATAATCATTCTTTTTTGCTGAAATTTATTGGATCGAACTATTCAATCCAATCCACTACCCCAGTGCGCAACGAGTACACTCCATATTGTGAGACTCTCTATGTCCACACCTAATTTGTCATATAGAGCTCCTCCATACGTCCGTAAACGATGTCCCATACACACGTTATGGATATTACAAATTAGCGTGTTAGACCATGCAAGTTGAGGTTATTGCATATTCGTATAATCCTTCCATCATTTATATCCTTGAAGAGCAGAGATATAGATCATCATGGTCAAATCTCTAGTTTGCTCAACCATGAACTTATCTACAGATTTATATTTCATTAAACAATATCCACAAACATATTTGTGATATTGTTTATTCCTCTGGAATATATTTTTTGAGGTTTATGCTTGCGGCCACAAGACTTTCTAAAATACAATCTCGGAGCATCAGGATATACAACCCACTTATATGAGCTGATGGATCCTATATCTACGTACATCGGACTCCATGAGCATCGAACCATACCCAGCGATACCTAGCGGCCAGACCATGAAAGGTTTCTGACATGTGTGAAACCAAAGCATGGTGGATCACTCACAAGCCCACAGTGGCGCTCAGGTCAAAGGACCACAAATACTACTAAACTCGGAAGACCTTCCATTGATGGCTTTATGAGATGTCTATTGGATGTCTTCGTGAGTCTGTTCAATATCCAGTCCTTACTGAATACCTGCATCTCTATACGAGCTTCCTACTAAGCTCATGGTTTGCTAAGGCTAACCATCTGAACCATTCAGATATAGACATACACTAATTCAGATATAGACATACACTAATCTATATTAATGGGTTCCATCGATAAACCCGCATCGATGAAATTAGATTAGGAATATTATGTTTGAGAACATACTTGCATAATGACATTTCCTAGCACCATCTGTAACTCCTTGCAGTTATGTCATTACTAATATATTCTCAGGTCATTATCCCATTTCAGACAAGACTCTAACTTCTTAGATTTCGCTAACTCTTATAAACTTACTAACTCTTAGTACCACAAACTCTTAGTGTTTATAACTATTAGCGTTGCTAACTCTTAGCCCTAGTCTAAATGCTTTTAGACCAGATCTGAACTCCTTCAGATCATACAATGTCTAAAACGTTACAAGCATATTACTATTTAATAATAAATAATATTAACGATTTTATTATAAATAATAATTGTATAAATACTATCACTATATATTTATACATTATGGGATGGCACGTAAGCACAAACCCCAACAGTTACTTCATTCATAATGTACCTTTTATTATGATTGCTTTTAATGATGCATATGTTTTTTTTTAATCACCTTTGATGCTTAAGTTCTTAATTTTACAAGATAAAATATTTTTCAATAATTTTATTCTAATGTTTATAAATCTTATAGTTCATGTATTTTTCTAAGATTTGAGTAAAATAACATTTATGATATTAAAACTTTGTTTTAAATGTCTTTTTAAATTAAGATTTTAAATTATTTTCTTTGCAACAATTATTTGAATTTTAACTTAGCTTTGTACGAAATTGTTGCAAGGTAATTTATTTTGAAATATCTAGACTTGAAATGAAATAGATATTGCTTTGGCTCATTGTCTATAACATAGCACGCATCAAGCTATTTCTATCTTATACATTTGATAAGTTAGACACTGTAATCCTTTCATCTTCTTTCCGATCACATTTCTTTCTAGAAAGATAAATGTCATATCTGAAAGGAACATTAACTGTCTCACAATCAATAAATTTATACTTACAAGGACTTGTCTATGTACGAAGATTGAGATATTTCTATTAGCCTCTTGACTATATCTCTATAAAACTTTATACTTAGTATATAAGAAGTCTCTCCAAAATCTTTTATGGAGAGGTTCTTTACTCAGATAACACATAGCTAATTGAGTTGCAACATATCAACGTTATTTTCAACATTAAGTATGTCTACCATATAGAGAAATGATAAGATAATTAAGCTCCCATTACATTTTCATAAACGTACACATATTTTATTTGTTCCTGATGAAATCAGACTTTCTAATTTCCTCATCAAAATGAAGATTCTAGCTTCATAAAAAATTGCTTAAGTTCACAAATGGACTTTACTAGCCCTATTCCCCTCTAGGGGTATTTTAGTAATAGGTTCTATAAGAACCGGACGCTCCTATTTGGTCAAATACCTAGCGACAAACTCCTATGTTCCTTTCATTACAGTATTTCTGAACAAGTTCCTGGATAACAAGCCTAGTTTGCACACTAGATTAGCAGTTAAGCTGGATGCAAAACCTACAGGCTATTCCATGCATATCTCTTACTCTAGATATACATATTGGAACGTCGTCTTTACATCCATCGACCAGACCTAAATAACATAATGTGTGGCAATAGTCAACAAAATTTGAATTGACTTTAGCATAGTTACTAGTGAAAAGGTTTCCTCATAACTGACCCTAGATCTCTAAGTGTAACCAAGTGGCTTTGATGGTCTCTGTCTTTATATGAGGCCTATGCATCTGATGCGTAAACATTTTTACAACATATAGGAATAATTCCTACGACAAGCACAACTAAGTTCCAAACTTGATTGTTATGTAGAAAGTTAATTTGGATTTTATGGCATATTACCATTTTTCCAAATCGATGTCAAATATCGCCTCTTCATAAGTCAAAGAATCCTTTTCTTCAACTAAGAAAACACTAAGGGCACCTTCAAGTATAAAAAATACCTAAATGGTGGCCTTGATATCCTTTCCGATCTATGAGAAGAGTGTGTTGGGATTTGTGCTTACGTGTCATCCTATTATGTATAAATATTTAATTATAGTATTTATACAATTATCATTTCTAATAGAATAGTTAATATTATTAATTATTAAATGGTAAGATGTTTGTAATATTTCAGATATTGTATGATCTAAAAGAGATCAGATAATTACTAATAGTTAGCAACGCTAAAAGTTATAAGTGTTAAGAGTTAGCAAGTTATAAGAATTAACAAAATCTAAGAAGTTAGAGCCTTCTATGAAATGGGACGAAGACCTCATAATATATTAGTAATGACTTAGCTACAAAGAATTACAGATGGTGCTAAAAAATGTCATTAAGTAAGTACGTTCTTAAACACTATGTTCCTGATCTAATTTTATTGATGCGGGTCATTGATGAAACCTATTAATATAGATTAGTGTGTGTCGATATCTAGATGGTTCAGATGCTTAATCTTACCAACCATGAACATAACGAAAGCTCGTATAGGCATACAGGGATTCAATAAGGACTGAATACTAAACAGACTTATGAGGACATCCAATAAACATTTCATAAAGCCATCAATGGAAGGTCTTCTCGAGTTGAGTAGTATTTAGGGTCTTTTGATATGAGTGCCACGGTAGACTTGTGAGTGATCCATCATACTTTGGTTTCACATATGTCAGAAACCTTTCATGGTCTGACTGCTGGGTATTACTGGGTATGGTCCGATACTCATAGAGTCTGGTGTGCATAGATATGGAATCGTCAGCTCATATAAGTGACTTGTATATCTTGATGCTCTGAGGTTTTATTTCAAAATATCTTATAACCACAAGTATAAAGCCTAAGAAATAGTTTTCATAGGGTTAAATAATATTGTAAAAGTATTTGCATATATTAATTATGAAAATACAAATCTGAAGACAAGTTTATGATTGAGTAAATAGAGATTTGATAGAAATAATCTATATCTCTACTCTTCCAGGTTAAAATAATAGAGGGATTATACATATATACTATAACCTCAACTTGTATAGTCTAACTCACTGTTTTGTAAAATTCATAATGTGTGTGTGAGGCATTATTCACGGATGTATAGAGGAGCTCCATATGATAAACCAAGTGTAGACCTAGAGAGTCTTACAATATGAAATATACTCGTTCGCACTAAGATAGCAAATTGATTGAATAATTCAATTTAGAAAATTCCAATAAATTGGATAATTATTTCGAGATCCCTCAAGATGTACATTTATCAAGTCTTAATTGATAAGTACATTATTCAATTAGTTAACAAAAGTTGTTAACCAACAGAATGGTGATAAGTGAAGAAATTTAATCCCTCGATTTTGTAACATGCAATATCAATAAAATAAGCCAAAAATTAGTTTTGCTATATTTTATAATATTGTCAAATATATTTAATCAATTAAACATTATTTATAGAAATAATTTATATAAAATTTTGTTTAATGAATTATAATGACATGGCACTTTGAATGGTCAAATGGAATTATTTTTTCTATTTTGATTCAATTAGTGGCCAAACAACTCATGTGATTAATGGGATAATCTTTTGTAATATTGATATAAATGGATTCCACAAACTAATGGGTAGGCCATTAATTTAGATGATAGGTGGTGGAATACTTAAGGAAGTGCTTGAACCATTAAAGAAGAAAATTAATTAATTTACTCTCTCAGGATAGATGAGGCGATTCAGGTGAGATCCAATGTAGATCCAACTTTTTATTCACTCGTGGGATTCGAGTGGTCTAGGGGGGACCACCATGGCTCATCTCTTCTCAATAATCCATACATCATTTATCAGTGTTGGATAGCTACCTCTCAAGCATAGGTTTAGGTTTGGACTCAATGGGAAAAAAAATGGAGCACCTAAGAGCGTATCTTTATAGACCAAGAACTACAAGATTGCTTATTTCATTTCATTCTGGGATGACGGAGGGATCGTACCATTTAAGCCTTTTTTTTCATGGTTTTTTTGAAGGTCTGGAGAAAGTTGCAATCAATAGGATTTTTCTAATCCTTCATGCCCAAAAGGAAGAACGTGAAATTCTTTTTTCTTTTTCTTTCTGCATGGACCAGGAGATTGGATCTAGCCGTAAGAAGAATACTTGGCTGACAAATAACTCAGGATCCAGCCATGCAAATGAAAACAAGAAAATTAAAAAGCAAAATGTGATTTGGACAAGAGTTGAACAAAACATACTTCTATGAAAAATAGTTTCAAAGGTGCCATGCAAGAGTTGCATAAAACAATTTATTTTCTTGAGAAACAAAATATATATGTTTAAAGAGCTTGAACACAATATGCTACTAGAAATTAATCAAAGCTATTATTCTAAATTTACAATCCCACCGGATTGTTGTGGACTAAATTGTTCAATAGTAGACTTTAGGGTAAGCTCCGAAATTGAAATCTTCACTGAAGTTCATCAAATGTATGTTTTTTGTAATCTCAAGTTATTAATGTTTCAATTTATATGTGTATATTGTTTATATATTTAATTCTGCTGCAAATCGTATATATGAGACATATATTTAGTATTATTAATATGTACGCAATCACATGCATGCATTCTTAAACACGGTTTAATAAATAGTATCAGAGCATGTTTATTGTGTTTCTGGATTGTTAGAGTGTTATATGAAGTGTTTGGAATGCCTAGAAACAGTAGGAACTGAATTTTGAAGTACTTAAAATGTAAAAACATAGCTACTGTTGAATGAACGCCGCTGTGCTGTGTTAAGAATGCTAAGGCGTTCATGTTTGCACATGAACGCTAGGGAGTTTAACACGGAACATTGGGGCATTCATCTTAAATTCAACTTGAAAGATTGCTAGAGCATTGGGTCTTTCAACACGGAACGCCGAAGTATTCAAATGCATTCGCTGGGGTATTTTGGGTTGAAGGATAAAAAAAAAGAATACAAATTTTTTTTAGAGTATTATATTATATAATGCAAGGTTGTTCAACTTTTTACGCTGATTGTTCCAAACTGTACACTCAAATTTGCATTTTTGCATTTGAATTTTTTATATTATTTAATGCAATTATAATGGTTATATAATTATTTTATAAATTGTAAATATTTGTTTATGTTGTTATCCATAATGGGAGCTTTATTGGTGGGGGTTAGTTGTACTTGTATAAACAAATATTCGAATTATAAATTAGATCTGTATGAGATGTGAAAATTTATAATAATGGTTGATGGTAATAATAATTAATAAAAAATTAATTATTAAAAATCTCTTAATGAGATTGAATAGTATTGTATTATGAGATAATATTATACAATGATCCGTCTTGTCAATATAGTATTAGTTGGGTCATTTCGGTTATTTCCAAAATTGCTAAAGTATGAGGGATTGGTCGGGGTAATTCGGGCTATGCCGGTTAAACATGAGATGAGACAAATATATGCAAAAGTATTGCCTTAGATCGCTAAACTGTGAGGGTAGTATCAGTAAGATATATTTTATGATTGACAATTTAATCTAGAATACACTTATCCTAGATCGCTAAAGATAACGGATAAGGTATATTTAAGATCAGTTGTAAGAGTTGCATGAGATGCAATTTACAATAGTTGTCAACCTTTTGGGTTTACAAAGACCAATATTGCTATAGCGGGAGGCTGAAGTAAAATGCCAATGAGGTCCACTTCTTACTGTAAAGTTTAGAATGTTTAAACTTTTATTTTTCCGTTTGAGAGATTAAAAGAATTATGTAAAGTAGTACGAGGACGTCTTTAGATTAAAAAATATATAAACGTTATACCCAAGATCTAAAGCGTTATTAAACGTTAGAAATATTCATAGCATCTTCTATTAAGGTTAGTGTCTTATAGAGATAAAATGACTGTGAACAACCCATTAGTATACTTGATTTAGGCACACAAACTATATGGTACTGATAAATATTTAGATTTGCTTATAAATCTAAGTATTGTTATAGATTAATAAAAATATTAAAATATATAATTGATCAAAAGATAATATAAGAGATGTTTTTGATAATGTCTTTTGAGAAGAGATGGAAGCTTATTATAAAAGGATTAAAAATAATTTAAAAGTCAAATCATATATCCTGACCTATCTAATGATCTTCAATGGGAGCATATGTACATGAGATGCACAAATAGTATTATGCTTCATCTAAAATTTATTTAATATAACTAAAACATATATAGAGATTAATTACAACGTAAATTATTTTCATTATAGTAAGGTTTAAAATAGTAAATGTTATTGTTCTAGGAACCTTAATTTAAAAAAGATAAACTTCTTAGATATCTGTTTACAAATCAATGACATTTCATATGCATATGGTGTGAAGAAGTATAGGGGTATAAAATACCGTATATCCTACTCACATCTACAAGGTGTTGCGTGATCTAAGCAATACTAGAAAGCTATGAAAAGAGAAGTACAACTGCACGTAAGGAATAGACATTACCTAGTCGTAGTAGCTATTAAGACTTTTAAGTCACTTCTTTATTCTAGTAAAAGCATTATGTTGTATAATTGCTATTTTATGTCAAACATTATTGGGAAAAATATATCACTCCCTGTATTAGATAGAGAGAGTTATCTTAAATACCTTAAGAATAGTTCTTCATGTTTATATCATAATGATATTTTTGCTAATTGAGTGTTACTTATTTAATTGCCATTATATCTTATATACAACAAGAAATATATAAAAATGTCTAATTGAACCGAATAAATAATAGTTAGAAAATTTTGAAAAATAATGAATTATGGCATAATTAGGTCATGTAGGCGTGAGACGACTATCCTGTCTGGTTGAGGATGGTCAAATACTTAATCTGACCATAGAACTTAGTCCAGTTTATGAATCCTGTATTAAAACAAAGTTGACTAAATCCTTATGTAGGTGTTGAACACTGGGCCACTGATTCATTAAAACTAGTACATAGTGATGTATATAATTCAATGAATCATACTACCACTAGTGGACTTCGATACTTTGCTATCTTTTTCATGATTTGTCAGGATATGGACATGTGTTTCTAAGAAACACAGGTCGAAAATTTTAAAGTGCTCAAAGAATTTTGACTAGAAGTAAAGAAACAAACCATTATGTATATTGAACACCTTCAATCAGATCAAGGTTATTTATACATGAGTAGCAAATTTACATATTATTTAAAGAAGAATGAGCTCAATATAGTTCTTTAGGTACTCCTCAAAATAAATGTTTTTTTGAAGTAAAGAAACAGGACTTTATTAGATATAGTTCGATCAATGTTGAGCTTAACCAATTTTGTAAAATATCTATGGAGTTATACTCTAGAAACTGCTACTCACTTATTGAATAAAGTTTCATCGTAAGTCGTTCCTTCTACTACATATGAGATATGGATTGAAAGAAAATTGGGTCTTAATTATGTTAAGATTTAGGTTATCCTACTTACATAAGAATTATGTAACATGATATACTTACACCCAAAAGGTACAAGTATCGGTTCATAGAATATTTCAAATAATCTAAGGGATATCAGTTCTATAATCCTGAGGAACAAAACTTGTTCGTTACTCGTAATACTACTTTCTAAAGAAATATTTTCTCGTAGGTCATAGAGATTGTAAAAGATTGAACTTCATAAAGTTAATCAAGATGATAATGAACCGATAATAAAACCTAAAAAATAATTGAGTAAAATACCTTTAACACATTTTTTTCGTAGGTCAAGAAGGATATCAAGACTACACGTAAGATATGTTTGATACTTAAAAGGTGTTCTTCGTATTTTATTTGTTAATTACTTATAAAGTAATTTATTTTATGGTTCCTACAATTACCTCACTAAAACATTTATAAAAGAATAGTATATAATGATCATACACGCCCTTGTGCACTTATCAAAGTATTAAATTTTGATTTTACCACCACAGAAATTTGTATCAATAAAATAAATTTAATAAGAACTCTAAAAAGAGTTCTTGAAAACCGCTTAATATTTGAAGAGTGAATTTGATATGAAAGATTTAGGGAAAGCTAAATATTGTTTCGAATTGCAAATCATTCACAGTGTTAATAGATTTTTTATCCATCAATCAACTAATGTTACAAAGATCTTGAAATATTTTAATATGGATAAAGCTTTCTATTAAGTATCCTAACAGTTTTTTGATCTCTTAATCCTAAGATGGATTCATTTTGTCTTAAAGAAGAAGGTAAACAGGCACTCAATCTAGAAGTATCATATTTTAATGTAATTAATGCTCTATTGTACTTACCATAATGCATTAGATTGGACACAATATTCTCAATCAACTTATAAGCAAGGTTTAACTCAGAACTAACCAGAAGACATTGAAATGATGTTAAACATATTTTAAAATACATTCATGGAACAATATGTTTAAGAGTATTTTATTCTAATAAGCTAACGTAATCCAAAACTTGTTGGTTACATTAATACATGTTATTTATCCTATCCCTATGAAGCCTACTTGTAGATGAGATATATGTTTATTTACAATGGCATGATAATCTCTTGAAGATCCACAAAATAAACTATTATTGCTACTTCAGCTATCCATGAAGAGATTTTTATATTACATGAAGTAAGCAAAGGATATATATGTTGTGATCTATCATCCATCATATTCAGAATATGTATAAATTTTTGTTTACTATAAATATTCCAATAATTTTATATAAAGATAATATTACATATATTACTTAAGTCAAAGGAGGATACATAAAAGAGATAAATCTAATTATAATTCATCAAAGTTTTTTTATGTGCGTGAGCTATAAAAAGGCAAACAAATTGATGTCAAATAAATAGGCTCCATAAACGCAGTAGAAGTTAGATTGTCTTGTTCATAATTACATGTATAAGGATAGAGAATTATCTTAAATTCTTACTGTGGCAAATCTTGAATTGATTGGCTACAATATTTTCTACTATCCTCACCCTTTACACTCAACGCGTGTAGGCATATGAATCTTTCTTAATCTCTAAAATTACTAATACCCAAATTTGAGAGAAGGGTAATAATCAAATTCTTTTTTACATTAGAATACGTAAAAATAATTTTTCTGGTTATATTTATTATTCTTGTTCATTATTACCCCATATCTCTCATATATATAGGAATCTCCATTGGGTATTTAAAATTAGATTAGAATTAAGGAATTAGAGTTTGATTAGGATTTGAGCTAGTAGAGGGAAGTAAGACCCATGGGCTTTCTAACTCCAACTTAAAAGGCCTAGTTCTTATTTCTTATAATACACCAATTCTTCTAAATTAACTCCAAGTTATTTTACTAAAAGTTAAGGGTTGCATTCTAGTAATCCATGTTATTAAGTAAAATCCTATTTAATTAAAACTCTTTTAATTAAATTGGGCTTGATTTTTGTACCAATAATAACCACTTAATTGACATTCTAATTGATGTCTATAATTAAAGTTAGGCCATAAAAAAATGTCTTGCCTATTTAATTATTTATTTGCCCCTAACTCACTGAATGTTCTAATGATCACTTTTAATATATCTATTGTAAATAAATTTATAAATAAATATTATTATTTAATAAATAATTTATTAAATAAATTGCGACTACATATTCAAATGATCAAGTACTGCAAACAGCTTAGGTGGACATATTTATTAGATTTCATCTTGCAAATATATATTCATATGACCTATGAAATTATATCTCCTAAATAACTAGATTTTGACCGTTTATATGGATCTCATTTCGTGATAACTCAAAAGATATAACGTATGAATATAAGTTCATTATTTGCTTATGATTAAGATCAATCAAGCTTATTAAAGCTTTTACGAATTAAGATCAATGACATTTAGTTAACCTAATCGAAATTCATAATAGTTCCGTTCAATGTAACATATACATTATTTTTCTACTCGAAGTCTCTACTTTGATGATCAAGGTAATTCATTCACTAAAAGAAGTAAAAAAACTATTACCTTACATAATGAAATGCAATTTTTCATTAACGGTTGTGAACTAGATTTAATTTATAAAGAACTTATGGTCCATACCCTCTGTATTAGCATCATATGTCCAATACATAGATTACATACTTTATAAATATGTGTTCATTAATATATGCTCAATTATATGTATGAATTAATTTTTATTAATCAAATAAAATATTATTTTACATACTTTAAGGGCATAAATAATATTAGTTGTCTAACAATAAGGATGGTACATGGTATCAATATGTGTCATTTCAATAGACCATCAAACTAACAAATATCATTTTGAATGGAAACTTTAGAGCAAAGAGAGCATAATCTATAAAATAAAAAAAATTATGCTAGACATATATATGCAATACTCTTTTTATTTTTAAGTAAGTTTTTTTCCACTAGAGTTTTACTAAGGTTTTTAATAAATTAGTTGCATGTCTAAAATTATTTTATAATTATCAAAGATTTTTTTTTATTCTCATTGATTTTTTTTTTCTTAATAGAAGTTAAATACAAATATTATGAGGGGTGAATATTTAAAAATGGAAAGTTATAATCAGTTTGGATTTCCACAACCAACTTATTTATGTCTAACATTTAAAAACATCAAATTTTATTCATCAAAAGACATTGAGATATGGATGACAGTGTATTACAATTGCTAAGAGTTGTTTTTAAAATTCATAAATAATCCTTATTGTTAATAAAAAAAATTAAAAGATTTAGTTTAATTTAAATTTATTTATTTTAGGAATTATTCTTTTTAATTTCTCAACCTATTAAGTTCTATTTCTCTTTTTAGGTTTATCTTTTTTTTTTAATTTGATTTATTATTATTAGATTTATTTTTCATATTTTGATTTATTTCTATTAGGTTTATTTTTCTTTTAAGTTTATCTTTTTTTTTTCTATTTTAGTTTATTATAAACTCTATAAATACTCAAACATTCATTAATGAAAATATAACAAATAATGTAATATTTTTTGTTCTCTCTAAATCTCTACAATTATATTATGAAAACATACAATTTGAATAAGAATATCCATATTCTTTCATATATCATATAAGTCTATCTTCTTTACTTTATTATGCTTTTAATTCATAACATTTAAATTCTATTCATATATCACATCTTTCATTTCGTTTTTCAAATATTTTAAAGATCACTTTGATTATTGCCTTTTTTGAAAGACACTTTGATTATTATCATGATTTCAAAATATATTACTCTATATTTACATATTATAAAATAGAGCCAAGAACATTTCGGTAACATTGAATTTGGGTAGGGCTATTTATACGCTAAAAAAATATTTGGCATGTCTATTTATTTTACATATAAATTCAAAATATTAATGGGGCTTTTTGCACCATAATATATATTATGAACACTTTTTTTATTATGCATGCCCATTTAAGTGTTAGATGTAGTATTATTATTAATGTCCTTAAAGTATGTGTTTAATAAGATTTTCTTATCAAATATCATTTACTTATTTAATACATTATTATAAGCATACATTATTGAACTTATATTTTATTTTAAAAAATATGTGATTTATGTATCAAATATATGATATTATTATAAAAAGTATAAATCACAAATTCTTTCTAAATTAATATGTTCACAACTATTAATTAAATTAACATTTCATTAGGTAAGACAATAATTTTTTTATTTTTAAAGTAAATAATTTATCTTAATAATTGAAGTATAGACTTCAAGTAAAAAAGACTAGCATATATGATTGAATAGACTAATTTGAATTTTGATCTAGTTAAGTAAATTTCACTAATTTTAATTTACTAAACTTTAAAAAGTTTAATTGATCTTAATCTTAAGCATATAATAAACTTGTATATATTGCATTTTTTAAGTTATCGTAAAGTGAGATTCACATAAAGGTCAAAACTGTAATATCCAATCCCTATTAGTAGTATTGGCGCCTAGATTTCGGTATAGAGCAAATAAGACACCGTAGGGTTACTCAATTTTAACCCTATTAGAAATATTCTCTTTATAGTGCACGTGAGAGATATTAGACCAAATTTGGTAATTTCACACTCGATAGGTGCGCCGAACGACCCTATAATATTTTTAGAATTTTTCTCTATTGGCTTGGAAAAGAAAATCCTAATTTACTATATGAATTTCCATTTAAGGGTTATGAATGGAACAAGCCTTTGTTGACAAACATAATCCATATATTAGAGAATGGACCAATTAGAAGAAATCTCATGGATTGCCAAGTTGGAAGTTCTAGTTAGTTCTTTGAACTATTCTAACTAGATAGTTACAAATGAACTAATTACATAATTAGTTTTTAACTAATGGCAAATTAGAAGTTTTAAGTAAGTTGAAGGGCAAAATAATAAATTGAGGGAGCACTATATATATGTTAGAAGTGTGTAGAAATTTGAAGAGAGATCAAAACCAACACTTAGCCCAAAAAAGAGAGAAATTCGAGCTTCAAATAGGGGTGCTGCTACAGTGACTATTCAAGTTTTTTTTCACGATTTTTCATTTGTAATCAAGCCAAAATAAGGTTACAAACCAATCCCTAAGCTCAATTGAAGTCTCTATTGGTGGAAATTCAAGAAAAAGAGATAAGAAAAGCATCTTTTATGAGTTTGATAAGTGAGATTTCAAGAATGTTTCAATTGATGTTCTTATGTGTATTCTTGGCTTAGATTGAGTTGAATTCTAGTGTGGAGCTTGAAGGAGTCATCAATTTGAAGAAATTGGCAAGGTGAGAATTAGGGTTTTTGGTGATTTTGTTGTAGAGATTTCAATTGGTTGTAATTAGGGCTTTAGAATGAAATTGGCATGATTTTGTTGTAATTGGAATAAGAAATTGAGAAAAGGAATGTGTTGGAACCTAGGGTGAAATTTTGCCACTTTAGGGAAGTTAGGAATTGAGTGGTGTTTTGATTGAATTGTTGTGTGTAAATGGTGCATATTGTGAATTGAATGTATATGGTTGATGGAAAAACCAAAAATGAAGAAAATGGAACATAATTGTCCATGTTGGAAAGGTGAAGGGCAATTATGTCCAACCAAGTTATAAGGTGTTCAATAATTTTCAGGGCGCCGGATGGTGAGTTAGTTTCGATTATGGCTCCGTAACTAAAATCGGAAAGTAGTATGCATCCGGGCTTTGTATGCCGATTAGGGCGTTTAGTAGTTAAATGAGATTCTAGCATTCGATTTAGTTCTAAATGTTATTTGTGGCGCGTAGGTAAAGATAACCGAGAGCGTTAACGGGAGCAGAAATCGGGAGCGAAATTGAGCGCGGAGCGGTTGTGAGTGGAAATCTGCCATTTCTTTTACTTTTCGGTTATTATGTTTTCGCACAATGACTCTGTATATTTTATGAGCTTTCGATGCATAACCATGATTTATGATCTTGATATATTCATAGACATGCTTTTACATGATCGATTTGAGAAACAATTTTAAAATTTCTGCATTCGTTTTTAAGGCCATTGGTACCCTCATATTATAGTGGTGATGATTGTATTAGACCCGGCTGGTATACCTCGTACACATGGGTAGGTCTTGGGGGTATGTCACTAACTCCGGGAAGTCTGGATGTCGAGTCATGTGAGTCGCTCTATGTGTACGGGATATTGTCTTACTATATGCATGCGATGTAGGATTCCACTGCGTAGCCAGTGAGATGTCTTGAGATGTCACTGTGGGTGCTGCTAGTTGAGGTGCCCCGTGACCTACTCACGTATGCGGTGCTAGTTAAGTCGCTACGTGGGTATAGAGCTTTAGGGTTACCATTGGTACAGTTTAGAAAGAAAATGGCTGAGCGAGAATTTTACTAGTTTTCGATTTACCGATAGCATTTATGCATTTATATGCACACAGCAGTTATTATGTTATACAGATTCTGAATATAGTTTTCCAAAGATGTAGATAAAACCCGCTCGGCAAGATTTCATTAGCATATGGTATTAGAAACCATTTTACAGTTTTACATCCGTTTTAGAAGCATAATTTCTGCATGTACTTTAGAAATTGCTATCTTTGTATAATGTTCTTGTAATTGAAATCTTATTTACACTCACTGAGCTCCTTTAGCTCACCCGTTTTATGTTTTATATTTTTAAACCCCTTTCCCAGGTGCAGGTCTCGGAATGCAAGCTGCTGATTCTCCTATTGCCGAGTAGTGGACCGAATCCAAAGATAATTTTTGTATATGTAAATGTGCTAATAGCACTTTTTACTTTATGCATAATAGTTGTAGGCATGTATATTTGTAAGTATGTGTTGAATCAAGAAGAAGAGATTTTCAGTTTATGATGATCGTTTTTACTTTTTATGATTATGCTTATTTTGTGATTTAATGAAATAATTAAGTTGTGTTAGATTTGATTTGGAAAGGACCGGAGGTCCGAATTGGTAGTATTGAGATGTGTTGGAATTAGAAGTGAAAATTCTTTGCAGGTTTATATGAATTTTTCGAAAAACAGGGGAAACTCTGTCCATTTATTTTTAAAATTAAGATGTTGTTTTCATGTATATTACTAGATCTTCTTAGTAGTAACAAAAATTAAAAAAGGGTTCTCCTCGAGGAATTTCTCAACATACCTAGTTAGGTTCGGAGGAACTTCCGTCGGGGTGCCCGGCAGGGCTGCTAGGATCTATAATAGAGGGTCTCGGGTCGGGTCCTGTCAAAAACTGTTAAATACTAAAATTGTTTAATGATTGAAATTAATGACTCAAGCCCAAATCCAATCCATATAACTTTAATTCAACCCATGAAAGTTTTTTAAGTTAGATAAAGATTTGTTTGATATTTATGATTTGATTATGATTATGTTAGGTTAAAGGGACACTTGTGTGGTTTTAATTTAAAGTGATTGAGTTAGATAAATGGATACTTGTATATTGTAGATTAAAGTGATGGGTACCACTTTGTGTGGTGTAGATTCATTAAGCACAAATATAAATACCCTTTAAGTTTTAGCATAGGCAACAAGTAAAATGTAAAAAGTGCAAGAAGTGATGGAGAGAAATAAAGGAAGCAAAGTTTCTAAGAGTATCTTAAATAGCTCTTAAAGCTTTGTCTGTGTGAGAAAAAAATATTTCAAAGTGTTTAAAAGTTGTATTTGAAGTGTTTCTTCTCTTGTAATATTTCTTGTGTTAATAATACAAATTCTTTTTATGTGAAGTCGAATTCTTCTCCAACAAAGTTGTATCAGAGCTCAGGCTACAAGAGCTCGAGAAAATAAGCACGGTATATAAGAATCACTAAAAATAAAAGCTCATAGCTTCGTCACACTTCACTGAAATTTTTTATAAATTTGAAAGTATGGCTAGCAGTGGTATGTCATCTTTCCAAGTCCCTACACTCAATAACAATAACTACGAAAATTAGAGTATCAAGATGAAGGTCCTTTTAGGTGCACATGATGTTTGGAAGTTATTGAAAAAGATTATAGTGAGCCCTAAGATGACACCACTTTAACCCAACAATAAAAGAAAAGTTTGAAGGATTCAAGAATGAGAGACAATAAAGCTTTTTACCTCCTCTATCAAGCAATGGATGATGATAGTTTTGAGAAGATTTCAAGTGCAACTTCCACCAAGCAAGCATGAGAAAAGCTTCAAACCTCTTACAAAAGAGCGGAACAAATGAAAAAAGTTCATTTCCAAACATTAAGAGGTGAATTTGAATCTGTACATATGAAAGAATCTAAGTCTATTTCTAACTATTTCTCAAGAGTCTTAGCTGTTTCTAATTAACTAAAAAAATAGTGAAAAGTTAGAAGATGTGAGAATAATAGAGAAGATACTTCGCTTGCTAAATCTAAAATTTGAGCATATAGTTGTGACTATTAAAGAGACTAAAGACTTGGGAAAATTACAATCAAGAAATTGATGGGATCATTGAAAGCATATGAAGAAAAGCACAAGAATTAACAAGGAATCATTGAGCAACTCTTGAAAATGCAATTCAAAGAGAAAGAAGAAAGTCTTGGTAATGAAAGAAGCCAATGTGAAAGAGGTTATAGCTGCGGAACAAGTCGTGGATGTGGACAAGGTTGAAGTTATAACAATAATAATGAAAGAGAAGAAAGCTCAACTGAAGGTCATGGAAGAGGACACTCAAACTCAAGGTATGACAAGTCTTCAAGTTCAATGCTACAAATGTTAGAAGTATGGGCCTTATGTCTCTAAATGCAAAGTTTCCAACGACAAAGTTGAAGGAAGAGCAAATTATATCGAAAAAGCATGTCAAGATAATGCCACTTTGTTGCTAGCATATAAGATAATGCTGCTGGATAAGAAAGTACGTGATACCTTGACACAGGTGCTAGCAATTATATGTGTGGAAGAAGAAACATGTTTGTCGAACTTGATGAAACTGTGAGAAGAAATGTCTCTTTTAGAGATGAACCAAAGATATCGGTGAAAGGCAAAGGTAATATCTTATTCCACTTGAAAAATGGAAAGCATCAATTCATCTCTAATGTTTATTATGTTCCCAACATAAAAAATAATATCTTAAGTTTGGGACAACCCTTAGAGAATAGCTATAATATTCACATGAAAAAAAATAGTCTTTCCATAAGAGATAATAACAACATTTTAATAGTGAAGATTTCAACGTCAAAAAATTGGATGTTCTTTTTAAACATTCAAAATGATGTTACAAAATGTCTGAAGGCCTATGTTGGAGATTTGGTAATTCAATACTCTTTTATGGACAAGAATTGAGATAAATACCAAAGAAGAGAGTTACAAGAAGTCTAGAACGTGTGAGATATGAATAAAGAAGTCTAAGACGTGTGAAACACGAAGAGGGAAGCAAAATGGGACTCGAAGACGCGAAGAAAGCGAAGAAAACGTGCATATGGGGCACTAAGGTTGAGTGCCGCTGCGCCCAGGGCTGAGCGCCGCAGCGCCCAACACAGAAGCCCAGCGCTGTGACGATGAACCTGACATAGCCAATGCCACGACTCTCAAAGATGAGCGCCACGGTACTAGAAGTGACAGAAAGTTTGTTTTGTCCGAATTTTGAGTTTTGGAAAGTTTTGGCCTTCCAAAATAAGTGAACTCTTACTCCAACAAAGAATAGAGTTAGTAGGCACGAAATAAACCCTATATAAATACTTGTAAACCCTTTTATTGAGATTAAGCATTAAGAGAGACTCCAAGAGAGGGGAAGAACTGGGTAAACACTAAGTATTAGTGTGCACTAGGGTAGAACCGCCTTTTAGGTGTTCATTGTTCGTAGTAGAGTAAGAGTACACTAAACACTAAGTCATTTTAAGGGTTCTTCATTGTTTTTCTTTGTAATATCTCTATGGAGTTAATAAGAGAGGTTAGGATCCTTAGATCCATCATGGACGTAGGCAATTGGTCGAACCACGTAGATTATATTGTGATCTTTACATTTTGCTTTAATTATTGTTATATTGCTTGATAAATAGGTTATTCTGTTGCGCTAAGAGATTAAGATTCTAGGTTGAACTTGAGATTCTTTACTTCAACCTAATCTAAAAAGGAAAAAGGGTGTTCCCTCTCTCAACAACCTGCTACGAAGACACAACTTGGCTTTGGCATCTTTAATTTAGACATCTTAATTTTGGATAACTATAGTTATTATCTAAGAAAGAGATGGTAAGAGGCCTGCCTCTCATTAGTCACCCCGATTAGCTATGTGAAGGGTGTTTATTTGGGAAGTAATTCAAAAAAAGTTTTTCAAAAAAGTCAAACTCAATACCCCACAAACAAGCTTATACTTATAGATGTGTATGGTCTAATCAAACTAAGTGCTCATGGTAATAATAATTATTGCCTTCTCTTCATTGATGATTTGTTAAGAAAAAATTGAGTGTACTTCTAAAAGTAAAAATTAAAAGAATTAGAAGCTTTTAAGAAATATAAAGCTACTGTAGAGAAAGAAAGTGAACGTGAGATCAAGGCTATGAGATCTAATCGATTAAAAGAATTCACTTCCAAATATTTTCAAGCTTATTGTGAAGATAATGGGATACGTCGACCTTTAACAGTTCCTAGATCCCCCTAACAAAATGGAGTGGCTAAGAGAAAGAATAGAACCATTCTCGATATGGCTCAAAGCATGCTTAAAAGCAAGAGAATGCTAAAGAAGTTTTGGGTTGAAGCTGTAGCAACTGCCATGTATATATTAAATTAATCACCAACAAGAAGTGTGTAAGGAAAAGTACCACAAGAAGCTTAGAGTAGGAAAAAGTCTAGTTACAGGACCCGCCCCGAAACATTCTACTATAGATTCCAGCAGCCTTGTCGGGCACCCCAACGAAAGTTCCTCGAATCTAACTATTTAATCTGAAAAATTCTGCGAGGCGAACCTTTTTTTAATTCTTGTTATTACTGAGAATATCCTGAAATATACATGAAAATAACTTAATAAATTTTTTTTTTAAAAAAAGGACAGAGTTTCTCATGTTTTTCTCAAAATCAAATACAAAACCTGTAAGAAAAATCACACTTCTATTTCAAACAGCTTCTAAACTTTCAAATAGAACCTTCGATCCTTTTCAAAATCAAATCCAAACTTAACTCAATAATTTCATTTAAATCACAAAATTAACATACTAACAAAAAGTAAAACTATTACCATAATATCAAAACCTCTTCTTGTTTGTTCAAACATATTTACAAAATACACAAGTCTATGACTACTATACAAAAATCAAAAGGTGCTACTTAGCATATTTACATTTACAAAATGATCGTCAAACTAGGCCCATTAATTAGTTGTAGGAGAATCAGCAATTTGCGCACCGAGGCCTGCACCTGAAGGGAGTTTTGAAAATACAAAACACCAAACGAGTGAGGTAAATGAGCTCAACGAGTGCGTTTAAGATTTCTAGTAAAATAAGATAAAATGAAATTCTGCATAAATAGTAAATTCTGAAAAATGCATAAAATATGCTTCAAAAACTATTATAAAATTATAAAATAGTTTCTAACATCATATACTGATAAAATCTTGCCAAGGGGGTTTTGGTTATATCTTCTGTAAATAATATCCAGAATCTGTAAAACATAATAACTAACATGTACATATATAATTACGTAATATGCATTCAATAGCTCAAAAACTATTAAAACCCTCACTCAACCATTTTCTTTCTAAACTACACCAATGGTAACCTTAAAGCTCTATACTCACGTAGCGAGTAAACTAGCACCGCACAACGTGAGTAGGTCATGGGCATCTAAACTAGCAACACCTACTATGACATCTCACTAGCTATGCAATGAAATCCTACATCGCCTACATATAGCGAGACGATACCCTGTACACATACAGTGACTCACATGACTCGACAGCCCGACTTCTCAGAGTTAGTGACTCACCCCCCTAATACTTGCCCATGCGTACGGGATATACCGATCAGGTCTTAAACCATCACCACACTGAAATCTGAGGGTATCAATGGCCTTTGAATCTAATTTAATAATTTTAAAACTGTTTCTTAAACCGAACATATAAATGCATATTTATAACTGTTTACCAAAATCGTAAATCATGTTTATACATTAAACCGAACATATAAATGCATATTTATAACTGTATACCAAAATCATAAATCATGTTTATGCATTAAAAGCACATAAAACATACAATTTTAATATACGAAAACATATTAAACGAAAGATAAACCATAACAGATTTTCACTCACCAACCACTCCAAACTTAATTCTTCTCTGGAACGTTTACTTCCTTTACCACTCTTAGTTTTCTTCACCTACATGCCATAAATGACATTTGGAACCTTTACAAATGCTAAAATCTCACTTAAACTAATAAACGCCCTAATCGGCTTACAAGGCCCGGATGGATTCCACTTTTCAATTTTTATTTACGAAGTCATTCAATCTTGTTTAATTCACCATCCGAAGTCATAAAAATTGCTTAACACCTTATAAATTTGGTTGGACATAATTGCTCTTCACCTTATCAAAATGGATAATTATGTCCCATTTTCTTCAATTTTGATTTTCCATCAACATATACATCAAATTGATACAAGGAATCATTTATACACAACAATTGAACCAAAACACAACTCAAACCCTAAAATCCTTAAAGTGGCCAAAAGTTACCCTACTCACCCTACACATCTCTTTTCTCAATTTCTTGTTCCAATGACATCCAAATTAAGCCAATTTAATTCTAATGCCCTAATAATATCTAATTGAAGTTTCTACCATAAAATCACACCAACCTCAATTCTTACCTTACTAATTCTTTTAGTTTGACGAGTCCCTTAAACTCCACACTTGAATTCAATTCAACCTAAATCAATAATTCACACCAAAAATATTAATTGAGAAATCTTAAAAAAATTCACACATCTCCATTACCAAATAATGCTTTTCTTATCTCTTTTCTTTGGATTTTCACTAGTAAAAGCTTTAATTGATCATAGAAACTTGTATTTAACTTTATCTTAACTTGATCAAGGATGAAAACTCATGAAAAAGAATTGAATTTCACTGTAGCAAGAACTCCCTCTCATGGCCAAAATTTTGCTCTTGTGCTCCAACACATTATGCTTTTTATTTAGCGAAATTCTAGACACTTCATCCTTATATAGTGCTCTTTTAAAAGTCCAATTTTCCCCTCAACTAATTTCAAAATTTTAAATTGCCATTAGTTCAAAATAGAAGTATTTAAATGGTTCCTTTCTAACTATTTAGTTAGAATAGTCAAATGAACCAACTAGGCTTCCATCTTGGCAATCTACCAACTTGTCTCTAATTGGTCCATTTTTTAACATATGGATTGTCTTTCTTAACAAAAGCTTGTTCCATGCATAACCCTTAAATAAAAATTCATATATTAAATTAAAATTTCATTTTCCAAGCCAATAGAAAAAATTTTAAAAAATATTCCATAACCGTCCGAAACTCCAATCGAGTGTGAAATTACCAATTTAGGTCTAATACCTCTCATGCGCACCATAAAAAAATATTTCTAATAGAGTTAAAATCGGGTACCCTACAGTGTCTTTATCACTTTATATCAAAATCTAGGCACCTACACTACTAATAGGGATCGGATCTAGCATCTAGTGTCTCTCATCTAAGGGTTTTTTGAAGTATAGCTTATGTGCATGTACCGAAAGAGAAAAGAACTAAGCTTGATGATAAAAGTTAGAAGTTCATCTTCATTGAACATGAGAACAACTCCAAAGGTTATAAGCTATATAATCTAGGCACTGGTAAGATCGCAATAAGTCGAGATGTAAAATTTGATGAAGAAAGCAGTTTGGAATAGAGTTCTAATACAAACAACTACAACTTCCTTCCATACATTGAAGAAGAAAATGAGCAACTAGTGATATAGCAAGCAAGAGATGAACGAGAACAAGCAATTACCTCACCTACTTCTCCAACAACAACAACTCATAAAGACTCGTCATCAACATCTTGGAGTTTAAATAAAAAAGTTGTGTCATGCACAATGAGCATATATGAACTTTATGAGGTAACTGAAAGACTAGAAAATCTTACTCTCTTTTGCCTCTTTGCCAACTGTGAACCAATGAATTTTTAAGAAGCTGTGCAAAATAAGAAGTAGAGAAATATGATGAATGACGAAATCAAAGGCATCATAAAGAATGACACATCGGAACTTGCTACACTTTCCAAAGACCACAAGGCTATTAGTGTCAAATGGGTGTATAAAATAAAGAAGAATGCCAATAGAGAAATTGAAAGATACAAGGTGAGACTAGTAGGAAAACACTATAGTCAAAAAGCTGGTATTGACTATAATAAGGTATTTGCTGTTGTTGCTTTCATGGAAACTATAAGGTTGATTATTGATATGGCGTAATTATATAAAATATTTTATCCTTCTAAACTTAATGTTTGTTCAATTTATCACAATAATTTGGCCATTTATGTATATTAATATTATTTTATAGGTTTAAAGACTATCGATGCAAACATACCAAAAATCGAATGCAAATAAAGTTATTTGAGATAAGAATATAAGAGGAGACTAAAATGCTCAAAATGTAAACAGTGCCCATGAACAGTGTAGTGCTGAGGCATTGGCAACGACATTGAAATCAGTAGCTCCAACGTCGTGGCATTGAGTTCTAATGCCGCAACACTAGATGTTGTACACTCTTTTAAAGACAATGTTGTCCTATTTTTATAACCCTAAGCCTATATAAACATCCATTATTGAGCCAAAACCATGTTGAGTAGTAGAAAACACAAAAGTAAACACATCATTTAGACTTGGAAGCAAGAATCAACAAGAAGAAGAAGGAACTCTACATATTTGATGAAAAACATCATTGTTGCATTAGGGAAAATTTTCTCTTCTCTTCAATTTCGTACTTGTTGGTTTTAATATGTATAATTATATTTTAGATGCTCTAAACTTATGTTTATAATTATGAACTAAGTTTTATTAATAGGATTACAATGTGAACTCAATATGTAGCTTTTATTAATTATTTTTCCTTATTCATCATATTGGTATTGAATTGTTCAATTTGTTCTATGCTTAATGCTTGTAATTATATGACAATGTATTAGATTAATTTGGAAACTTTAATGAACTTAGAAAATAAATTTTTATGTTGGCCATGAATAGATTGATGTATGATCATTGTGTAAAAGTATGAGTTCTATATGAGATAGGAATATACTCATATAGCATATATGACCATTTAAAGAACTTGCTCTTAATGAGTTTTATTTTAATTTGATTATTATAAGAATATTGATAATTGATTGAATGAGATATACTTACTTGACCATTAGAAGAGGTTTGTGAGGATATTAGAGTTCTTAGTTAACAATTCATATTGATAGTTTTAAGGGGTGTAATTGGATTCAAGTGAAGTATTTGGGGATTATTATAATCCTAGGTATTTGAGTATTAGTGATGTCATATTTGTTCTCTTTGCTCAATTCTTGTAATTATTCTTTTTTGTGTAGTTAGTTTAGATATCAAAATCATTGAATAGCCAATAGTTTGAATAAGAGTAAGAGGACACAATTTTAATACTTAGCAAGTAGTAATAACAATTCCTCGTGAATCGATACTCTACTTATCGTATATTACTTGTTGCGATTATATACACTTGCGTTAAAAGTATATACGTACAAAATACACAATACGTTTTTTCTTTTCAAGCTCTATAGACCACAAGTGCATGTTGTGCATCGATAGTCCCCTCCTGATTCAAACTGTTCATAACACTGTTCATATTTTGAGCATTTTAGTCCCATTTTTTATTCTCATCTTAAATAACTCCATTTGCATCTGGTTTCTAGTATGTTTGCATCGATAGTCCTGAAACCTATAAAATAACATTAATATGCATAAATGGCTATATTATTGGGATAAATTGAACAAACATTAAATTTAAGAGGATAAAATATTTTATATAATTACGCCCTATCAAATACCCTCAAACTTAAGAGTTTTCTCATCCTCAAGCAAAGATAGATAACAATTAATAAATAAATTCAAAAATCAAAATTACGGGCTAACAGATAATTAATAGTTATTCTCAAAGATTGCATTGTCTATAACTCTTAAAAATCTTGAAATACCGTAGTATTCAATATGCCTAATCACTATACTTATTTCACCCTACAAGTGATTACTTAGTGTATGTGTGTGTGTATGTGCATAGTTATTATTGTCAATTAAATGCACTCGAAATGGTTTATGTCTACAAGAAAGGATATGATCTCTATGGAATTTGTTTTTTGAACTTACACTCCATAAGCTTACTTTTCATATCACTCTCTACTAATATAAGAACAAACATGATTAAGGATTGAATATAACTTTAATAAGCTTGTAATGTATGGCTAAGGTGAAGGTTGGATAATATGGATTCAATTTTGATTCAAGTCACACCATAAACATACATTCATACTTTTGATCATCAAACCTTCATCTCATTTTCAAATAACATCCCCAAACTTAATTTGAAACTTTCTTTGTTGCTTTTTATTATCAATTTTTTTTATAAGAGCATATACATTTATTTTATTTTTCTTTTCTTACTTTTCTCTATTTTTTTTAACAAGATGATATTTCAAATCACTATATTCCCAAAGTTAGAATTTGTTTTAACCCCTTTTGAACGATAACAACCATAACGATTATGCTTATGGTGTGAGGGGTGATAATGATGGAACAATATGAAAAGTTTTTTTGGCATTAATGTAGTTAACAAAGAAAGATGATCATTAGGATCAAAATAAGTGACTATGATAAATATATATCGATAGGCTCGAAAGGCTCAAATGATCCAAACATGGCCTAAATTACTTCCTTAATCATGTATGTCCTAGGATTTCACCTCAAGTGACAAGCAAACGAATTCTAGAGTGTGTTTGAGACCTTTTGTATTCTTGTTGTGCATAAGCTTTCTCTATGTCAACAACTAACTTAACAATCCAACTGTATTCTCAATGTGTTTCAAGTAATCACGAATAGGATAAACCTTGCAATTAAGATTAAACATATGAACAAACATAGCATCTATTGATTCCAAAAAGTTATAGTTTCTGCATTAGTTTTATCATGGACTAATAATTATCTTAAACCCAAAACAGAACACAAAATACATAAAACACACCAAATTAATAATAATAATAACATGCAAATTAAAAATAATTGTAAATACATATAAATAAGTAAATCTAAAAACAATACATATAAAAAAGTAAGGCCATTTGAAAATTTGGAAGTATTTCCCTCCCCTAAACTTAATTCATGATATGTTCTCATGGCATCAATAAAATTAAAAAACTGAAACACTTCCCTGAATGATGTGCTAAGGCCTCACTCACGTCCTCTATAACATCCGGACCATCTCCCAAATTGTTGTCATTAATTTTTGTCGGAGCTTGATGAAGTAGCAAGGGCTGTTCATTATCTCATTGTATTTATGCTTTAATGTAACAGTAACCCTTCAACTAAATTCAAATTTCTAAGCTTTCCTAAATCTCACCATGACAATAATATTAATCTCCTTCAAACAACCACAATACGTTGTAATTCACGTGTAAATAAATTCAAATAATTCTCAATCAATTTGCAAATACAAGCTTCAATCAATAATTCACTCTACAACATAATCTACTATTACCACTCACAATATAATTTAAACACTACCATGATAAGTATTTCATCAATAATTAAGTGTAAGGACACAAAAATACGTACCTTGGACAATGAATCCATTAATCTCAAATTTCGGAGTGCTCTTTGAATTTTTGATGAAATCTTTATTTTTTTTTATGAAAATTGGAGTTAATAAAGAATGAACATAAATTTTTCATGTGTTTGAAATGGGGAAATTGGGGAAGATTAGGGGGCAAAAGGAAAAAGAGAAAAAATAAAAAGAAAAAAAAATATGGAAAATTTGGGGGGGATTAAGGAAAAAAAATAGGGGTAAAAAAAATAGAAAAAAATGAAGGGAAACTCCTCTAAGCATGCCAGTGCAGTGGCGTTGGCAGTTAGCATTGCAGCGCGCTGCACAAGCATTATGCAATAAGCGCCCATTCCTTTTAATTTTCTTGTTTTTTTAAATTTTTTTTGTTTCTTCTTTTCTTTCTCTTATTTTTTTTCTTTCTTTTTTTTCTTTTTTTCTTTCTTTCTTTTTTGCTTTTTTTATTCATTTTTTTTAACAGCCACACCATCTTTTTTTATTTTTTTAATACAAAAATAAATACAAAATTTAATAAAATTACAATTACCTTGGGTTGCCTCCCAAGTAGTGCCTGATTTAATATCGTCAGTGTGACGACTTTTTTTTTTATGTTGGCTCATACTGCATATTTGAATCATCTCGCCTATGAAACTTCAGTCAATGCCTACTAGCAATGTTATTCCTTTTCTTCAACTTTCATAGTTCCATGAGAAAATTTTTAAAGAACAACCTCAACCACCTTATCTTGAGCTTTACCGGAAAGATTTTAATCTTAGACTGAACAATTGAACCTCATTGGCCGGTATATTTACTGCTTCTTGATGAGCTTGTTTCACCACATTGTGGTATTTAATTTATGTAGTGTTATTTCTTTATACGCGTAATTCATGATGACTTCCATTACTTGTAGTTTTATAGGTGGTTGTGCTTCATTTGGAATCACCATATCGATCTTAAAGCAATGGGAAAATTCCTTGAAAACATATAAATCTTGGCTCTTCATTTCAAGCTCCTAGACAATAGAGATGGTGGAGTGCAATAGCTTAGAAAAATTTGCAACTATAATTTTTCTTCTTTTTCTTGTGCTCTTTCTTTTACTTCTATTTGCACCTCAACCATATGACGAGCCTATTGTGATTTGGTCAATTCATTGACTGCATGTTGCTCTATCCCATACTTCACAATGATTGGCTTGCAGTGTTCAACATTTTCTATTAGATGGATTTTAGAGTTGCTAGGCAATGCATCTTAGGGACAATTATAGCCAACATCTAAAATTTGTTCCACCTATTTTCCTAACATCTGCAAAGACAAAAATTGGCTATGCAACAATTCATCTGTCATCCTTATGTGCTGTAACATATTATTTAAGGAGGATTCCTTCTCTTGTTGCTACTGTTACTGAAGTTCTAGTGGGACTACAAGATGATTTAATTGCAGTAGAGTTTCCTCTCGGCTGTTATTCCAAGATACTTTATTACCCTATTCTAGATAATAGGTATCAAATTTTGGGTTGTGTTGTTATTGGTAACCAATTTTTGGATAATCTACAGGTTTTATACATTGTCTATTTAGATGGTTGCTACCACAAAAATCACATGTGATAAATGCAACTCTCTCAATGAATTTCCTTGAGGCAACAACTTCAACTATCCATTGATAATCATTGAAGGTCATCTCTTCTAGTAAGTCATATGCATCATTAATGGACTTATTCATGAATACACCCCATGCTGCAGCATCAATTATCTTTCTTAAATGTCCAACTACATCATTATAAAAACTTTGCACAAGTAACCATTTTGGGATGCCATGTTATGAAAATTTCCTCTGCATTTTTTTAAATCTTTCCCATGCTTTATGTAAGAATTCACCATCATCCTGCACAAATAAAGCTATAGCGCTTCTCATCATTACGGTTTTTGCCGGTGGAAAGAATGGCTAGAAATTTTTGTACTAACTCATCCCACATTGTTATAGACCCCAGCGGTAGTAACCTCAACCAATCCTTTTGCTTTATCCCGGAGTGAAAATGTGAATAGACGAAGCCATATTGCATCATTCGAGACTCTATTATATTTGTAAATGTCACATATTTATAAGAAATCCACAACATGCTCAATTGGATCTTTATTTGGTAATCTGCCAACTTATACTGAAGCTCTCAATAATTGGATCACCTCCAGTGGGATTTCAAAATATTCGACATCAATAACATATTTCAAATGCTTGAATGAATGTCGCTTACTCTTGGTACTACAAAATCCCTCAATAAAATTGATGTTCCAACCATCATAAATCAATACACAATTACTGAAAAATAAAATTAAAACAAATGATAGCAACTGTACAATAACAAGAAAAAATTACTTGAATTAAGAATAAGATAGATTAGTATTAGTATTAACAAGAATAATAGATAATTCCCTGACAATGATGCCAAAATTTGTTGTGTATTTTTTATGTATATACTTTGAACGCAAGTGCATGTTATCGCAACAAGCAATATATAATGAGAAAAGTATCAATCCCACAAGGAATTGTTATTACTACTTACTAAGTACTAAAATTGTGTCCTCCTGCTCTTATTCAAACTATTGACAATTAAATGCTTTTAATATTTAAACTAACTAAAAAAAAGAATAATTATAGGAATTGAGCAAAGAGAACAAACGTGACAGCACCAATACTCAAATGCTTAGGATTACAATAATCTTGATACTTCACTTGAATCCAATTACTCCCTTTAGAACTATCAATATGAATTGTTAACCAAGAATACTAATATCCTCACAAGCCTCTTCCGATAGTCAAATGAGTATATCTCATTCAATCAATTATCAATATTCCTATGATAATCAAATTAAAATAAAATTCATTAAGAGCAAGTTCTTTAAATGGTCATATATGCCATATGAGTAGATTCTTGTCTCATATAGAATTTATGCTTTTACATAATGATCATACATCAATCTATTCATGGCCAACACAAAATTTCTTTTTTCAAGTTCATTAAGGTTCCTAAATCAATCTTATACATTGTCATTCAATTACAAGCATTAAGCATAGAACAAATTGAATAATTCAATACCAATATGATGAATAAGGGAAAATAATCAATTCAAGCTATATATTGAGTTCACATTGTAATCGTAGCAATAAAATTTAGTTCAAAATTATAAATATAAGTTTAGAGCTTCTAACAACATAGTTATACATATTAGAATCAATAACAAGTACGAAATTGAATAGAAGAGAAAATTTCCTCTTATGCAATCATGATGTTCTTCCTCCAATATGCATAATTCTTTCTTCTTCTTCTTCTTGATTCTTGCTTCCAAGTCTAAATAATATGTTTAATTTTATATTCTCTACTGCCCAGCATGTTTTATATAGGCTTAGAATTGCAAAAATATGATAATATTGCCTTTAAAAAAGTGTTCAACATCCAATGCCGCGACATTGGGATTCAATACCGCAACGCTGAAGCTATTGATTTCAATGCTACAGCCAATGCCTTTGTGCTGTACTGCAGTGGATGAACAATAACCCTTTGTACATTGGTTATGCTATTGTAGCAATATCACTGTTCATCTGAATTGGTTATCGGTACTGTTCATAACACTGTTTACATTTTGAGCATTTTAGTCACTGATGTCTATTTTTTTAATGACCTAGAGCAAGTGCACGCTTTTTGTATCAAGTAATATAGGACTAAGTCCAGATTATCGATCCCATAAAGACTATTGTTTCTATTTTCTTCAATTAAATACTAAAATAACTTTACTTTACCTTTATCCAAACTAGCTTCAAGGATGGAGTTTAACTAACTAAATTATTGCTATTGAACTGAACCTAATTAAAATATTGCAAATACTTAGAGATAGAATTCACTCAATTGATAAGTAATTTAGGGTATTGACGCATCCCCTAGTAGTTCACTGAACCCTTTAACCCCTTAGTTATTTCCCTTCTTATCAATTGATTGGCTAGACACTGATTTCATCATAAGCTTCTGTCGACAGTCGAATAATAATATCACACCCTAACAATTACCTATATGTCTATGGTAATCCGAAAAAGATGCAACTCATTAAGATTAAGTCTAATCAAACCATACATGCCAACTAGGTATATGTCTATCCTATATGGAACTCATAGATGTTACCCTATGATCATGTATCAATCTACCATAGGCTAAACACATGATTCCTTTCGTCAAAGTTATCATGGTTCCTAAACAATCAAAATAGTGATCAAGTATAATGAAAGCATTAAGCATGGATAGATTAAATCAATTAAGGGATAAAAGAATCAATTACATACTAGATTCAATAACGTCTACCCCTAGATCAAAAGAAATTAGCTCATGTTCAAAACAAGAATATCAAAACAAAAGTATGAAAATATAATGAACGAAATCATCTTTTAAAAGTAAGAAATAAAACAAAACAAGTGATGCCCTGAGTTCTTCTTCCTCCTCTTATCTTGATTGCTCAAGAGTTGATTCCCTAATCTTCAATCTTCAATAACTTCACATTGATCTCTTGGCTTGAATGTGTGTTTGTTGCTTGTGTTATTCTCCTTGCTAGGTCTCTCTATTTTTTCCTCAAAAGAGTGTTTTTGTTGCTATGAGAAACCCTAGGCACGAGGAGCTTTAAATCCCCATTGAATATGCGAGTTTAGAAGGGTATTTAAACATCCGCACGAGCGCCGCAGTGCTGGGCACGAGTACAAGTCTATCAAGATGTCGACAAGTGCCACGGCACTGGGTGCTGAGCGCCATGGCGCCCACACGCTGTTCTGGGCGCTGCGGCGCCCAGCCACCACCTACTACTGCGCTACTTTCGTATTTTGAGCGTAACTTCTTTGTTTGACATCAGATTTGCCTCCCGTTTATTCCTATGCATCACATTTTCCGTCATGCATCTGTTTATGATCAGAAAACACAATTAAATAGTCAAATACCTATGATTTGGAGCAAAATACCAAAGTTAAGTACAAATCCTACTAGTGCTTTTATGCTCCTATCAAATACCCCAAACTTAAGACTCTGTTCGTCCTCGAGCAAAACGAAGAAAAACATTCAAAATTTATTCATGACTCAAAAAATAAAAATTAAAAACTAAAACAAGCTCAGGTTGATTAGATGATCAATATCGTTGTCTCAAAAGCTGTGAAAAATAACACAAGGCACTTTAGAAATCAATAAACAATTTTTATCAATCCTCATACCATTGATCAAGTACTTCATTCTTCCTTGTTAATGATCATTTGTGTGTGTGTGTAATAAGCAAGTAATTAGCTAAATAGAACATAGATTTACTCAATACTTAAGAAAGTACATAAAGATGATATCTCGGCATAGTTTCAATTATAACACTACCATAAGCTTGCTTTTCATACTACTCTCCACTAATATAGAAATACACATGTCTAGGGATCTATTTAGGACTTTATTAGCTTGTAATGTAAGGCTAAGGTAAATGTGGGTTATAAATATATATATATATATATAAAGTGCAAATCACACCATTAACACTTAGACTTTACTCAGAAACCTCTTGATTTCTTCTCCTCCTTGGATATTCATCTCTTCCCAAAACTTATGCTATTCTCATTTTTCTTTTAATCCCTTTTACAAAGAATTTCTTCTTTTTCTTAAGCTGTGGGTATTATGCATTTAAACATTTCTTTTTTTTCTTTTTTTTTATATACCCTCAAACTTAGAATGATATGTACATTCAAGACTTATTATTTTTCATTGTAGTACCCTTCTTTCATACATCCACAACCTTCTTCATTTTAAGAATATTTCTAAGTAAACTTAAGGTTTATGGTGCTACTGGTAGATTTTAGGGTAAGTAAACTCAAAGTCTTTAAGCTTGTAATGTGGTTGAATAGAAAAAATGGTTAATTAGGCTCAAACGAGGCGACTAGGGATAAATATACATATAAGGTAGGCTCAAAAAGGCTCAAATGGTCCAAAGATGGCCTAATGTCATTTCCCTAGGCATGTTCTAGGATTTCGCCTCAAGTAGTAATCAAGCAAGTTCTAGAGTGTTGGTCTTCGAGACTGTGGTGTACTACTCAAGCATGAATAACTCTATGCAAAAAATTTAACTAATACATGCTTCTTTCAATGTGCTCGAGAATAAGTAATAACAAATAAGCTTGAATTCAATCTAAGAATCATGATATAAGAGTTATCTCAAGCTTCTATTATTTCCTAAAGGCTTATGAAAATAAATTCAGCCAATATTTTATTTCTTATCATAGACTAATGATCATCATCTCAACTAAAACTTAACAACTTAAAAAATAAAATTTAATTCACAAGACAACCAACCAATATAAGCAGCAAAATAAACACAAGAAAGTGTGTTTCCCACCCCCAAACTTAAATTAGACATTGTTCTCAATGTCTAAAAATAAATTTAAAAGTAAGAAAAACTCCCCTGGTAACTGAAGTTGAAGCAGTGCAGCGTTGTGTTCTGTTGAATGTGAATGCGGTTCTCTTTGCTTTCAATGCTTGAACTTGCTCATACTGCTTCATTGAATGCTTGAATTGCTGATTTGTTCCTACAAAGAAAATAAAATAACATAACTAAAACTGAAAATAAGCTAATAAAAATAAAATTTTACTTGGGTTGCCTCCCAATAAGCGCTTGATTTAATATCGTCGGCTTGACGGGGCTCTTTCTACTCTTTATGAAAGATAATCGTTAATAGTAGAAGCATCTTTGTATGTAAGCTTGCTGGGCTTCCGCTCATTTGGCTTCCACATTCTTGCACTTAGACCTTGGGCAGCAACTTGTTCTTCTTTCTTATGCTTATCCGGAAAGACTTGAATCTTAGACCAGTGAAGTGTTTCTCTTGTGGCATTTTCTTCTATCCTTTCATCAAACTGCTGCTTCTTCTTCTTCTTTCTTCTCCTTCTATGCCTTAACATATTCTTTTTAATATGAGGGTTTAATATCTCCATGTCGTTGAGTTCTTTAGTGTTTAGGTGCACTACATCAATATTACAACAGTCTTCACCTTCAGCTGGAAACTTAATTTCCTTGAAGACTTTAAATGTTGCAGTGTCATCTTGTATCCTCATGGTCATCTCCCCTTTTTGAACATCAATGATCGTATGTCCTGTAGCTAATAAGGGTCTTCCAACGATGATAGGGATCTCTTTATCTTCTTCCATGTCTAGAACAATAAAATCGGCGGGAAAGATGAATTTATCCAACTTTACTAGCACGTCTTCAATAATTCCCTTCAGGTAGGCGAGAGAACGATCAGCAAGTTGAAGTGTGATATTGACCAGTTTTGCTTCTCTCAAACCTAGCTTGTTGTAGACAGAAAGGGGTATGAGATTAATGCTCGCTCTTAGATCGCATAGGGCTCTACCGAGATCATGATTGCCAATGGAGCACGGTATGGTAAATCTCCCGGGATCTTTGAGCTTAGGAGGTAGCTTTTTCTGAAGAATAGTGCTACACTCTTTTGTCAATGCCACTGTCTCATAATCCTCTAATTTCGTCTTTTTGGCAAGAATGTTCTTCATGAACTTGACATAACTAGGCATTTGTTCAAGCGCATCTGTAAAAGGGAGATTAATATGTAATTTCTTAAAAACATCAAGAAATTTAGAGAATTGCTTATCTAATCTCTTATTTTGCAGCCTCTGTGGAAATGGTGGAGGAGGTGTGAATGACTGCCAGGGCTATTTCTGTACATTTTTTGCACTTGTATGCTGTTCATCTTTCTTTTCTACACTTTCAGGATTTCCTTGCTGTAATTTTTTAGTTTCAGCACTTGTTTTGCACCTCTGTAACCTTTGAGGAAAAGGAATAGGTGGTCTATATGGTTGTACATTTTCTTGTTGATCAACCCTTTTATTTTCCTTCATATTTGGAAGTGATGTTGGTAGTGTGTCATTATGTAAGATCTTACCACTTCGTAAGTTGAAGGGTTGGCATTGCTCTACACTTCCTCTTGGATTAGCTTTAGTGTTGCTTGGTAAAGTCCCTTGAGGTCGATTATTTAGTGTTGCAGCAAGTTGCCCCATTTGAGTCTCTAGATTTTTCAAAGATGCAGAATGATTTTGTAGAATAGCATCATTCGACTTCATGTACTGCATAAACATATTTTCCAAAGATGCTTTCTTTTTCTGTGGAGGATGAAATCCGGGTGGGTTTGGTTTAAGTTGCTGGCCTTGGTTGCCACTCTAAGAAAATTTTGGATGATTTCCCCACCCCGGATTATAGTAATTTGAATGTGGATTATTCTACTGTCTATTATGGTTCCCCACATAGTTTGCTGACTCCATGCATTGCCCATTCAAATGATTATCACCACAGAAGTCACAAGTCACAATCTGGGTCTTGATAGCATTCATAGAATCAAACCTCTTGGTTAATATGTTGATCTGCGCAGCCAATGCATTAAATGCATCAATCTCATGAACTCCAGCAACCTTCCTTGGTGTGACTCTTTTAGCAGGCCATTGATAGCTATTAGATTCCATCTCTTCTAATAACTCATATGCTTTATCTGTGGACTTATTCATCAGAACTCCTCCAGCAACGACATCGATAATTGTCCTTAAATGACCCATTAGCCCATTGTAGAACGTTTGGACTAATAACCATTTCGGAACTCTATGATGGGGACACTTCCTCAACATGTCCTTGAATCGTTCCCATGCTTCGTATAATGACTCACCTTTAATCTGCACAAATGAGATGATGTTATTCCTCATCTTAGCTATCTTCGCTGGTGGGAAAACTTCGCTAAGAACTTCTGTGCTAGGTCATCCCACGTTGATATAAATTCCGATGGTAATGACATCAACCAGCTCTTGGCCTTATCCCTCAATGCGAAAGGGAATAGTCGCAACCTGATGGCATCATCTGAAACCCTATTGAACTTGAATGTATCGTAAATCTCCAAGAAGTTTAAGATATGCATGTTAGGATCATCATTGGGAGCTCCACTGAATTGTACAGACTCTTTAAGCATCTGAATAGTACTTGGCTTGATTTCAAAGTTGTTTGCATTAATAGTGGGGCGCCTAATACTAGACTGAATGCCTTCTGTTGTAGGAACAACATAATCCCTCAACTATCTCTCCGGATTCATAGGCTCAAATAATGGATTATCAATGTTGTCGTGATTCTCTGCTATATTTTTGTTTTGATGTTGTTCTTGACGAAGTTTCCGGAATGTCCTTTCAATCTTAGGATCAAAAGACGTTAACTTTTCACTCTTGGTTCTTCGCATGAACTGTAAAAAAAAAAAGAATACAAATAGTGACTAGAATGAAAATTAGATAAAATAGTCCCTGGCAACGGCACCAAAAATTTGATGTCTATTTTTTTTAATGACCTAGTGCAAGTGCACGCTTTTTGTATCAAGTAATATAGGACTAAGTTCAGATTATCGATCCCATAGAGACTATTGTTTCTATTTTCTTCAATTAAATACTAAAATTACTTTACTTTACCTTTATCCAGACTAGCTTCAAAGATGGACCTTAACTAACTAAATTATTGCTATTGAACTGAACCTAATTAAAATATTGCAAATACTTAGAGATAGAATTCACTCAATTGATAAGTAATCTAGGGTATTGACGCATCCCCTAGTAGTTCACTGAACCCTTTAACCCCTTAGTTATTTCCCTTCTTATCAATTGATTGGCTAGACACTGATTTCATCATAAGCTTCTGTCGACAGTCGAATGATAATATCACACCCTAACAATTATCTATATGTCTATGGTAATCCGAAAAAGATGCAACTCATTAAGATTAAGTCTAATCAAACCATACATGCCAACTAGGTATATGTCTATCCTAGATGGAACTCATAGATGTTACCCTATGATCATGTATCAATCTACCATAGGCTAAACACATGATTCCTTTCGTCAAAGTTATCATGGTTCCTAAACAATCAAAATAGTGATCAAGTATAATGAAAGCATTAAGCATGAATAGATTGAATCAATTAAAGGATAAAAGTTCATAACTAAGAGATTAAAAGAATCAATTACATACTAGGTTCAATAACGTCTACCCCTAGATCAAAAGAAATTAGCTCATGTTCAAAACAAGAATATCAAAACAAAAGTATGAAAATATAATGAACGAAACCATCTTTTAAAAGTAAGAAATAAAACAAAACAAGTAATGCCCTGAGTTGTTCTTCTTCCTCTTGTCTTAATTGCTCAAGAGTTTATTCCTAATCTTCAATCTTTAATAACTTCACATTGATCTCTTGGCTTGAATGTGTATTTGTTGCTTGTGTTATTCTCCTTGCTAGGTCTCTCTATTTTTGCCTCAAAAGAGTGTTTTTGTTACTATGAGAAACCCTAGGCACGAGGAGCTTCAAATCCCCCTTGAATAGGCGAGTTTAGAAGGGTATTTAAACATCCGCACGGGTGCCGCAGCACTGGGCACGAGTACAGGTCTATCAAGATGTCAACAAGTGCCATGGCGCTGTGTGCTGAGCGCCGCGGTGCTTACACGCTGTTCTGGGTGCTGAGCGCCGCGGCGTTCACACGCTATTCTGGGCACTGCGGCGCCCAGCCACCACCTGCTGCTATGCTACTTTCGTATTTTGAGCGTAACTTCTTCGTTTGATGTCCGACTTGCCTCCCGTTTATTCCTATACATCACATGTTTCGTCGTACATCTGTTTATGATCAAAAAATATAATTAAATAGTCAAATACTTATGATTTGGAGCAAAATATTAAAGTTAAGTATAAATCCTACTAGTGCTTTTATGCCCCTATCAGTCACCTTTTAGATTCTCATCTTAAATAACTCTATTTGTATTTGATTTTTTATATATTTGCATCAATAGTCCTTAAATCTATAAAATAACATTAATATGCATAAATGGCCAAATTATTGGGATAAATTGAATAAACAATAAGTTTAGAAGGATGAAATATTTTATATAATTACGTCCTATCAATTATTTCTTTGGCAGCACAAAAAAAGTGGAACATTCATCAAATGGATGTCAAGTCTGTATTTATAAATGGATTTCTTAAAGAAGAAGTTTATATCCAATAATCATTGAGATATGAGGTCAAGGGATATGAAGACAAGGTCTTGAAGGTAAAGAAAACCCTTTATGGATTAAAGCAAGCACCAAAAGCATGGAACAATCGAATCGACAAGTACTTCCTGGAGAATGGCTTCACCAAATGCCCTCATGAGCATACTCTTTATATCAAGATAAAAAGATGAAGATGTCTTGATCGTGTACTTGTATGTAGATGACTTAATCTTTACAGGAAATAATCCAAGCATGTTTAAAGAGTTTAAGAAAGTAATGACTAAAGAATTTGAGATGACGGATATTAGACTAATGTCATTCTACCTTTGGATTGAAGTAAAATAACGGGAAGGTGAAATATTTATCTCTCAAGAAAGCTACTTAAAGGAGATTCTCAAAAATTTCAAAATGGAGAATTAGAAACCAATAAGCACACTAGTAGAGTGCGGACTCAAATTATCCAAGAATGATAAAAAAAGAAAAAAGAACGTGTGGATCCGACACTCTTTAAGAGCGTAATTGGAAGCTTAAGATACTTGACATGCACAAGACTTAACATTCTTTATGCCACTGGACTTGTGAGTCATTATATGGAGAATTCAGCAGCTACTCATTTTAAGTCTGCTACGAGAATCCTTCACTATATCAAAGGTACAAATAATGTTGGCATGTTTTATTCTTCTTCTAATAATTACAAGTTAGTTGAATATAGTGATAGCGATTGAGCGGAGATTTAGATGACAGAAAAAGTACTATTGGATTTGTATTCTTTATGGGAGATACTGCATTCACATAGATGTCGAAGAACAACCAATTGTTACACTTTTCACCTGTGAAGTTGAGTATGTAGCTGTTACTTCATCTGTTTGCTATGCAATTTAACTGAGACATTTGTTGAAGGAGTTGGGATTCCCACTAGAAGAACCAACTGAAATTTGTGTTGACAACAAGTCAGCTAAGGCTTTAACAAAGAATATTATTTTTTATGATCAAAGTCAACATATCGATACCCGCTTTCACTACATAAGGGATTACATCACTAGAAATGATGTACAAGTTGAGTATGTGAAGTCTCAAGATCAAGTTGTCGACATATTTACTAAGCCACTCAAACAAGAAGATTTTGTGAGGCTAAGAAATTCACTTGGTGTTATAAAAAAATTTTATGGAGGGTGTTGAAAACTAAACTTGATGAATAACCGAAATTTATTACCCAAGCCTAAATCCATTCCATAGAACCTTAATCCAACCCTTGGAAGTTTCTTAAGTTAGATAAAGATATGTTTGATATATATGGTTTGATTATGATTAGGTTAGATAAATGGGACACTTGTGTGGTTTTAATTTAAAATGATTAAGTTAGGTAAATTGACACTTGTGTGGTGTAAATTAAAGTGATGTGTATCACTTTGTATAGTGTAGATTCATTAAGCACAAGTATAAATATCCCTTAAGTTTTAGCATAAGCAACAAGTGAAGTGTGAAGAGTGCAAAAAGTGGAGGGGAAATAGAGGAAGCAAAGCTTTCACGGGTGTTTAAAATAGCTCTTAGAGCTTTGTTTGTGTGAGAAAAAAAAAATTGAAAGTGTTTAAGAGTTATATTTTGAGTGTTTCCTCTCTTGTAATCTTGAGTTAATAATACAAGTTCTATTTCTGTAAAGTCTAATTCTTCTCCAACAAAAACCTCGATAATTGGTGATACAATTTCATAAGTCATAGGAACATGCACTTACCAGGTTAAATTTATACTTAAATGATGTCAATTTAAATCATTTGCAGTACTTAATCATTTAAATTTGTGGTCGTATTTTATTTAATAAATTATTTACTGAATATTTATATTATTTATAAATATAAATATATTAGAAAATTATCATTGTAGCACTCACTAGTACAAGAGAAAATAAATTTAAAGAGGAAAAACATTATTTTCATAACGTGGGTTTAATTATGAACATCGTATAGACCTTTTTTTTTTAAGGCAAACAGATTGCATTGCACTAACAAAAATCAACAGGAGGGTTATCCTCCAAAACAAGATAAACTAGTGAATCAGACACCGAATGGTGCCGAGAAACAGTATCTTCAGAACTCAAATTTAAAGCTAACCTTAGCTAAGCCATGGGCTAACTTGTTCGATTCTCTAGCAGCAAATAGAACTTTTGAGAATTCAAAGTATTAAGGCAATGCAGGATATCCTGAATAATGAGCCCAATTTCTGAAGCCGCCGAAGAGCTCGCAAGAATTTCATTAACCACACTTATCGCATCAGAATTGATTTCAATCTTAGGGAAACCCAATTGTTGGGCAGCTAACAAACCTTTCAGGATCGCCAAGGCTTCTGCAATTGGAGCTGAAAATGAAACCTCAAGATTCTCAGAACGAGCCAAAATAACATCCCCGTTACTATGCCTGCTTGCAAAACCAAGACCTATCCTCCGCCGTTTTTGGTTGATTGCCACGTCTGAATTGATTTTTACAATGTTGCCTGTCGAAGGGATCCAACGTACTAATCTGTCCACCTTGCCATCAGCACGAGATGTATAGGCAACATGAAACTCCGACAGAAAAGCCTTCGACCAACGGAGAGCTGATTTTAAACCATTAAGATTGGTGTCGCGTGTTCTTTGGTTTCGAATGAACCAGTGGCGCCAGAGGATGATACAATGTAGTTCCAAGGCGAAGCAGCTCAACACACTTAAGCGTTGGGAAAAACAATCCTGAGTAGACATTTGATGATTTACCTGAACAGAAGCCATAAACTCACAGCTTTGACGATCTATCTTCCAGCCATCACATAACCATAAGGCATGTAAGGTGACTTTAGCTCCCTTATGACAAATTAGGAAAACTTCATTCACAGGGACATAGTGTTGCCTCAAGTTCACATTTGTGGGAATTCAATCATGAGTTGCCCTTCAAAAGAAGAGCTTCACTTTCGGAGGAACCAAAAGTTTCCATAACCACTGCCACCAAACTTCAACGAAGGATTTTTCTGAATAGTCGATAGTCCCCTTGGCCGAAGTAGTTAACGAATAGCCATCTTCACCAAGTACTTAACAAACTTGTCAAATTGCCACATTACACTATCTAAATTCTCTTCGGGAGGACTTGGAAGTGGTAAGCTTAGAATGAGCTGCACTTCTATTCCTCTAAAAATGCCTTACAAATAGTCTCCACATCCCACTGTCCACTGTCCAGAAGCCGATATAAGATGAGAAACAAGTGTAAGCTCCGGCAAATTATGGGGGTAAAGGGGGTGAAATGTGAAAGCCCTATCCACAGATCGTGATAGATAAAGATTGAGTTCCCATTGCTAATACGCCATCTTAATCCTTGTTGAAAGACCTCTCTACCGCAAATAAAGCTCTTCCAAATGAAATGTGAGCCACTAGTAGCCATAGCCTGTAAGAAAGAGACATTAGAGAAATAAAAACCTTTTAAAACATGTTCCATAAGGGAATTAGGATCCCTTAATATACGTCATCCTTACTTAGTGAGCATGGTTTTGTTAAACCTCATAAAACTTTAGAAATCAAGGCCCCATCCTTTTTAACGTACGGAGTTTTTTCTAAAAACACCAATAGATTTTTCTTCTCCTTATTAAACAAATTCTGAGGAATAGCTTGAATTACAGCTTTAAGCAGAATTTCCCTACCTACAATTAAGAACAATTTTGATTTCCACCTATTTAATTTTTTCCAAACCCGCTCTTTAAAGGTTGAAAATAAATTTAATTTCCTCTGCCCACTTATGATAGGGAGGCCCAAATATTTAGCATGGAATTCAACCCTTCGCACCCATGAAATTCACCAACTCCACAACTTTGTCTTCTTGAAAGCGAAAACTGAAACAAACTATTAACTTTGAGTAATTAACTTGCTGGCCCATAGCTTTCACATACAAATAAATCACATCTAGTCTGTAGCTTTCTCCACAACTTAATCACTAGACAATTTCGTAGGGTAGCTTTCATAAAAATTAGACTATCATCAGCAATAAAAAAAATGTGAGATATGGTGGACTCTTGTCTGCGACATTGCACCCCTACCAATTTTTCTTCAACCTTGGCTCTTTAGAATAAGACTGACAAACCCTCCGCACAAATGATAAAAAGATAAAAGGGTAAGTGAGTCACCTTGGCGAAAGCCGCTCGTTGGCATTATGAAATCTCATTGCTCCCTATTGATTAAAATTGAGCGTGAGACTGTAGAAATGTAATGCCAAATCTTTTGAAGCCATCCTTCTGACCAAGCTTACTCATCATGGCTAAAAGAAAATGTTATTCCACCCTATTATAAGCTTTTTATCACTAGATGATTATTTTTGAGATTTTGAATCCATTTAATATAATGCAGACATTCAAAACTGAGAACAACATTATCTATAATGAGCCTCGTCGAACTAAAAGAACTTTGGGATTCCGATAAAATATCTTTCAAGACTCCCCACAAATGATTTGTCAAAATTTTGGAGATAATTTTATACAATACATTGCATAAGCTAATCAACCGATTATCTTATGATTTTCCTAATACATCACATTTATGAATTAAAGCTAACAAAATTTTATGTTCTCTCATTGTTCAGAAACTTCAAGCAATTAGTCGCAAATCCCTCGCCCGCTATATCTTAATACTTCTTATAAATAATATAAACTCAATTAAGTTATTATTATTGATTAATGATTAAACCTAATTTTAATTAAAGGAATTTAAATTAAAATGAAATTGATTTAATTACACGGGTCATCTAAAGTACAACTTTAGACTTTTAATGAAAAGATTATAGTTATATGAGAGGTCTTAGTAGATAAAAAGATGATGATTCAAATTGGGACTATTAATTTAAAACATAAAACTAATATTGCGTCAATTTATACGAATAAATTTGTATAAAAAAATTATTTTATAAATTGTCACTATTTTTTTTCTTTATTTTTTTTTCAAAAAATTACACCAATTTACCGCTTATTCTTTTCAACAACAATACTTTCTTTTTTTACTTTTTTAGGTGTAGCCCACATTTTTGTTCTCAAAATAAAATATTGTTGCTTCTTGGGTTTTTCTTGTTTCAACTACCACTTCTTTTAAATTTTATTTTTTTTTAAATTTCCCATTTTCAATTACAATTTTTTTCTAATGAAGTTATATTTGACCCTTCTTGTTTTTAGTATTATTTGAGGTAATTTTGCATTTTATATTACCAAACAAACTGCTGGCTTGTTCAGAATTTAAGGCACTGCTGCGCGAGGCGGCCTTTTTGGCTGGCAAAACTTGGCAGCTACTGGCACTGTGCAGGGCGACGGGTTCTGGGCTTTTGGTCAGCAACACTTGGCACTGCAAGGCGGGGCTAGTTTTTTCTTACTGAAATTAGGTTGTCTTGTCGGTGAGCATCCTGTGAGTGAGAGAGGCGGTATGTTCTGCTGGCCGGTGGTTTTTGAGTGCTGGTCATTGGTCAGACAGTAAGAGTGAGAGACAAGAGGGAACGTGAACTAATTTTGTGGGGAAGGGGCGGCTGGGGCTGCTAGGATTTTTCTTGTTTTATATATACGAGTAATTAGGTGCAGACAATCTTACAGTAAGAATATATATTGCCCAATTCTTAACTGCCACGTGGTATTTTTATTTTTTAAATTTTAAAATTTTAAATCAATTTTTTGGTTAGATTTTAATTTTTAATCAAATCGAACCGTATTCAAATTAGATCATTTAGTTATGCCCTATAAATAATTGAACGGTTTCTTGTGATTGAGACAATCGAACCAAATTGTTAGCCCAGTTTAATTTTTTTTATTATTAATTAATTTTGTCACCAATTAATAATTACTTTAAAGTTACATTATGTTAACAATCAATAATTATTTAATACATTAATTTAATATAAAAAATTTTAAATAAAATTTTAAAAATATAACATTACTCTTATATTATATTAATATTAACCCTTTACTCTTCTATTGGACAGGTTTTTAAATAATTTAAAATAACATAAAATAATGGGATAATTGCAGCAACAATAAAAGAGAAAAATATCAGTTCTCTTCTTTTAATTTTCTTTCAATTGCAGATTACTATTTTTTTCTCCATCAAACAATATTTCATTTTCCCTTTCTTCTAATTGAAATCTTTCTTTTTATAAAAAATAATTGTTTATATATATATATATATGAAGAGAGAAGTCAAATTTAAGATATTTATTTTAGTAAAAAAAATAATACAATGTAAATTTTTTAGCATTCAAACATGTGCAACAATAATGATTTTATCTGTACGCTGAATCGACGGCCGGCTCACCAAAACTTTATCCCGTGATAGGCCGAGACTAAGAGAGTGGTTTCAATCCCACGGCTGGAGCATTCATTTCATACAACGCGAACCAGTCATTTCACCATCTGAAAAAGTACCCGTGAACTTATTTTCTTCGTCATTTCATACAACGCGAATCAATCATTTCTTGTTAAGTTCACACCACTTTTAGAAGATGGGAAATCTAATCTAATTAATCAATCAATAACAAATGTGAAAGAAATCATAATGTGGGTAACACTTTTCTTTTTGTCATTCTCTTTTTCTTGAAATATAGGTATTAATGTTATTTTAATAGGAATAATGTTACACTTTTTAATTAATATTTTAAATTTTTTATTTTAAATAATATATTAATAAATTATTAGATGATAAAAAAATATAATTTATAATTTTAAAAATTATATAATTTTATTATTTAATAATTATTTAATATAAATAAAAAAATTTAAAATATTAATTAAAAAATATAACATTACTCTTTAAACAAAATATATCTACTTAAAGTTCAGAATGAAAATTTCTGACAATATATAATTAAAAAAATGATATAACCATTTAAAGATTGTATACAAATTGAACTCCCTCACAAATAGCTTTATTACTTTTATAAGTCATCCTTGACTACGGGCATTGACCCTCGTAACTAGAACTGTATTAGAGTTTTCACAAAGATATTTCTTTTGACACAAAAAAAAAATGTCAATCAAACTAATAAAGTTTTAAAAGTAATACTACTTGACTTACTTTATATCCCTAATATGATATGACATTTAATAATAGGTGTTGGTGCTACACCGATAGATATAAAAAGTAAGTGTATAGTAATTTTGAAGTTTTAAATATATAGAAAATATTATCATAAAAATAAAACAAAACTATGAAGATTAAAATACTTCGTATCTAGAATTGGATAACAAATGCTCGCAACTATTCGGGGATTGTTGTGTTACTTGAGATTGAAAAATATAATAGTTTATTTTTCATTCCAATTATTAAAACTATAACTATAACCGATGCCACCAAATTTTAATGTAGGATTTTTTTTAATAGCCGATAGTCTCCTTGGCAAAAGTAGTTAATTAACAGTTATTTTTTATTGGATATGGATATTAAGTTTTATTCTTTAGTTTAATATTTTTATGACATCAATTAAGTCACAGTTTTGATATTTTTTTTATTTTATGCATAGCGTAAAATCATAACTCACATCATAAATAAGAACACATAAGATTAACACACCAATAATGATAAAAATAAATAAATTAATCAATAAGACACAAGATATACGTGGTTCGGCTCAAAATTGTCTACATCTATAGATGATCCATGATCTAGCTTCTTATTATTAATATAAATCACTAAGTATCTTCTTACATCCTCAATGATCCCATAAGACCTCTTAGTATCTCCTATATAAACCTCTAAGTATCTACCGTTGATCACCATGACTCCCTAAGACCTCTTAGTATCTCCTCATAAGAGATTTTTATAACGAATATAAGAATTGCCCGAGCATCTAAGAAAAAATTATCTATGGTGTTTTTTTTGTTCACTTAAGAACTAAAAGAAAACACTCTTCAGATGTTACACCCTAGTGCACCACGCACTTAGTGTCTACCTAACTCCTCTTTTTTCTCTTATGGTTACAACTGAAACTTTAAATGTTTGTCTTTCTCTTGTGTTTAGAAGGGTTTATATAGCGAATAAAATACCTTTGGAAACCTTAAACCTAGTTGGAATAAGAGCTCTTACTTGTAAGAGTACTAATCCCACTTAAAGAAGTCAATTAAGTTAAAACAAGAAATACCATAAGTAGCCAAGTAAATAGTAACTGAGTGAACAGTACTCGCACGTGAACAATTCGGATGAATAGTCCCCCCACCGTGAACAGTACCCTCGTCGCCGTGAACAGTATCATCGCATGAATAGTACCCATTATTTTACCTTTTCATTTTGCTCCTCCTCTGTACACCAAATGCGTACTTGACTTTATAATAACTCTCCTCTTGATATTCATTTTAATTTTTGTCCATACAAAATTGTTGAATCACCAATTTTCAACAGAGTAATTACCAAACTTGTCAAAGTATCACATAACACTATCTAAATTCTCTTCGGGATGACTTGTAAGAGGTAAGCTTAGAATGAGCTGCACTTCTTTCTCTGAAAATGCTTTACAAATAGTATTCACATCTTACTATCCAAAAGCCGATAGATATAACATGAGAAACAAGTGTTATTTCGGTAAATTATTAGGGTATGATAAGATTCTGAGACCTTTTTGATTTGTGAGAAAGCAAGAAGAAACATACATAAACAATTATAAAAAACACAAGCTTTATTTTTTCTTATGAATCTTTCAATCTGAAACCACACAGTAAAATGATAGCCTTGGCTGAAATTTATATCAGTCCATTGTGTAAATGATGGGAAAGTAGTTAATATTTCATAACAAACATTCAATAACTTTTACTACGCTGGCTTGACCATAATAACCTTGTTAAGCTGGCATAACTGAATCTGTTTGACGTGGTAGTCCTTAACCATTTTTGAAAATACTGAAAGCAGTTTCTAACAAGGTAAAGGGGCTGAAATGTGAAAGCCCTAGGAATCCACAAATTGTGATAGGAAGAGGTTGAGTTCTCATTACTAATACGCCATCTTAATCCTTGTTGAATGAGGTTTCTACCCTAAATAAAGCTTTTTCAAATGAAAGATGAGCCATTAGAAGCCATAGCATGTACGAAAAAGACATCAAAAAAATAAAAATCTTTTAAAACATAGGCCATAAAGGAATTAGAAGCCCTTAATGCGTGCCATCCTTGCTTAATGAGTATGGTTTTGTTAAAGGTCATAAAATTTCTAAAACCAAGGCCCTCATTTCTTTTCAGCTTACAAATTTATTTACAAGAACACCAATGGATTTTTTTTCTCCTTATTACCCCTCATCAGAATCTAGCAAAGGCTCTATGAAGATCTCGAATAAAAGTCATTGGTAAATAGAAAAGGTTAATAAAGTAAGCTGGAATAGCATGGACTATAACTTTAAGTACAATTTCCCTACCTACAGCAGAGAACAATTTTTATTTTCACCAATTCAACTTATTCCAAACCTACTCTTTAAGGGTCGTAAACAAATTTAATTTCCTCTTCCCACTTATGCTAGGGAGTCCTAAATATTTAGCATGGAATTCAACTATTTACACCCCCATTCAATTCACAAACTCCACAACTTTATCTTCTTGAAAGCAAGAACTGAAGCAAATTGCTGACTTTGAGTAATTAACTTGCTGGCCTGAATCTTTCTCATACATAGAAATCACATCTTTAATCACTTGATAATTCTGTAGGGTAACCTTCTAAAAAACTAGACTATTATCAACAAAAAAAAAATTGAGATATGGTAGGCCCTTGTTTACCATATTGTACCCTACCAATTTTCCTTCAATCTTAACTCTTTAGAATAAGGGTGACAAACCCTCTGCATAAATGATAAAAAGATAAAGGAAAAGCGAGTCACCTTGGCGAAGGCCACTTGTTGGCATTATGAAAGCACATTGCTCCTTATTGATTAAAATGGAGTATGAGACCGTAGAAATGCAATGCCAAATTTTTGAAGCCACCTTTATGAAAAACCAAGCTTACCCATCATGGCTAAAAGAAAAGCTTACCCTATCGTAAGCTTTAACGCTAGATGACTACTTTGGGGTTTTGAATCCTTTTAATATAATGCAAACATTCAAAGTTGATAACATCATTATCTATAATGAGCCTCTTTAGAATAAAGGCGCTTGAGAATTCGGATATAATGTCTTTCAAGACTTTACACAAACGGTTTGCCAAAGCTTTGGAGATGATTTTATACATCATATTGCATAAGCTAGTCAACCAAATATTTTTTTCAAGTACAAATGCCAAAAATACTAATCACTTTTGTATTGGAACAATTCGTTGAAATTGTTCATTTGAAAATTTTTGACGAAATGAAAAATACATATACGTACCCATAGAACATTTGTCGTGTGTCCCAATACTTCTGATAAATCATATAAAGCTCAATTAAGTAATTATTATTGGTTAAGGACCAAATCTAATTTTAATTCAAAGAGTTTAGATTAAAATGAAATTGATTTAATTGCACAAGTCATCTAAAGTGTAACTTTAGACTTTTAGGGAATATATTATAATTAGATTAGAGATTTTAGTGGATCAAAATATGATGATTAAGATATGGCCTTAAATTTAAAACAATAAAACTAATGTCATGTCAATTTATACAAATAAATTTGTATTAAAAAGAAGGGTTATTTTTATGGGTGCCCCTGGTATTTTGCTTAAAATTAAAGGTGTCATTGATGTTTAAAAAATAGCGTCTAATGCCTTTACTATTAAAAGATGTTATAAAATATTCTAATTTTTTTTTATAAAAAAACTATTATACCCTTATTCATTATCTTTTTAACTTATTTCGGATTATTTTAAGGCTTTTTTTTTAACTATAGTACTAAAATAAAATATATATTATTTTTATTTTTATCATTTATTTTAAATAATTTTTTTCAATTTTGGTACTCTATTTTTTTCTTTTTTACTTGAGTACTAAAATAAAAATTTTAACAAATGTATAATTATAATTTATATTTTGAAATAAGTACAATTAATTAAATTGTGGGATGTGATTTTTATGAATAAATATATAAAATTACCATTTTAACAATTCAAATCAATAGATTTCATTATCTATTAAGCAAATATATAAAATTCTCTTTTATTTCTTTTTTTTTACTTGATTATCCAAACTAATTATATATTTTTATGAGATGGATGATCAAATCATTTGATGATCTTACATAACTAATGTCCCGAAATTGAAGAGTATGGATTATTTTTATTTCTTTTTTTATTTGACTACTAAAGCAAAAAATATATATTTTTACAAAATATTTATTATTTATAATTTTTAAAACTTATTTAAAAATATATTTTTATTGTAGATTTTAATTAAGATTAAAATATTTAAAAATTTAAACAAATATTAAAAAATAAAAATAAAAAATATTTTTTTGAAATTTTTTTATTTTAGTACTCAAGTAAAAAAGAAAAAAATAGAGTATCAAAATTGAAAAAAAAAATTATTTAAAATAAATGATAAAAATAAAAATAAAATATATTTTATTTTAGTACTATAGTTAAAAAAAGTCACAAAATAATAAAATAAATAAATTAAAAAGATAATAAATAGGAGTATAATAGTCATTTTATAAAATATTTGAAATATTTCATAACATATTTTAATAGTGAAGGCATTGAAAGTTATTTTCTAAACGTCAAAGGCATTCCTAATTTAAAGCCAAATATTAGGAGCACCCATAAAAATAATCTTAAAACAAAATTGGCATATATAATGTCACTATATTATTTTTATCTAGTTATTGATTTTCTTTTTTAAATTCCACCAATTTACCACTCTTTCTTTTTTGACTTTTTTAGGTGTAGCCTACATTTTTGTTCTCGAAATAAAATATTGTTGCTTCTTGGGTTTTTCTTGTTTCAACTACCACTTCTTTTAATGTTTTTTTCTTTTTGGAATTTCCCTCTTTTAAGTACCACTTTTTTTAATTTTAGTATTATCTGAGGTAATTTTACTTTTTATATTACCAAAATACTCATTTATGAGTAAAAACAAATTATATTATGTATAATATTATACTTCTCAAATGTTGTCCTAAAAATTTCATCTCAACTGATGTGTCAAGTAATAACAAAATTTTTTTATTATTATTATTATTATAAGAGTGAAGAGATTCAAACTTTTTATTTTCTAAAATTTTAGGAGTTTAAATTTTTTTTTCAAGTTAAAATAGACGAAAATCGTTACCTAACAATGGTGTCAATAGAATTTTTAAAACTATTAGAATTTGCATGATTCTTTTAAAAAATTTGTTTTTTATATTACCAAAACACTCCAAGGAATTATATTATGAATAATACTATACTTCTCAATGCTATCCCAAAATTGTCATCTTAAATGATATATCAAGTAATAATAAAATTTTATTATTGTTATTATTATTATTATTATTATTATTATTATTATTATTATAATAATAATTATAGAAGTGAAGAGATTCGAACTTTTTATTTTCTAAAACTTTAGGAGTTAAAATTGTTTTTATTTTCTTAAAATAGATAGAAATCGTTAGCTGACAATGGTGTCAATAGGATTTTTAAAACCATTGAAATTTGCATACTCTTTTTTTTTAAAATTAAGGGTCCAAATATCTTTTTTCTTTTCTCTAAATCTTTTTAAAAGTCTCAAAACAACAAGGTATAATGACTATTTGTGATTCATGTCATAAATAAACGAATTAAAAATCACCAGAAAGAGCACATAATACAATAGTATATTAGTATTTTGAGGAAAGTCTTCAAACCATTATGAAAGCTATGTAAAAGCTAAAGCTCTTGCTAACACATTATAGCTCCTAGTAATAGCATTAACCACCAAAGGCTTATTAACTTGAAGGATTTGGCTATGTGGGATGGAAAAAGTTTGAAATCAACCACTAATTTCGCCCTTCCTAAACAGACTATGCTTGATTAAACTCATCACATTAGTTGAATCTTATCCCACCTTAACAAGTCACCGGTTACAAACTAGACTCAAGAGCCAACTTTAAACCTTAAAGAACTGCCAAAGCTTAAGCAAATTCAACATCCTAGGAAATGCTTTTGATTCATGTAAGCAGCCACGATTTTTTCAGATATAAGCTTAATATAATGTCCTTCAAGTATGACTTTTAATTATTAACCCTGGATTTTAGGTCATCCTAGGCCAATGAGTTGAATATATTAATCTTTAAGAATAATTACTGAGTCATTTAATGGGCTAGGCTGAAATTAAACTGGGATGACCATTTATTGGAATTTGTTAGACTTTCCAAGCTTCTTAACTCATTCAAAGTTAGTCTAAATAAAATAATCACAACTTGATCCAAATGTAGTAATCACAATCAAATGTGAAATTATAGTGATTCAATTCAATATGAATCTACATCCATTTTACCGAGCCTATTCAGCTCACCCAATCACAACTTGATCCAAATGAAGTAATCACAAAGATCTTGAAATGTTTTAAGATCGATAAAGCTCTCTATTAAGCACTTTAATAGTCATTCAATCTCTTGATCCTAAGATGGATTCATTTTATCATAAAGAAGAAGGTAAATTGGTACTTGATCCAGAAGTATCATATTTTAGTGCAATTGGTATTTTGTTGTATTTAACATAATGTACTAGACCAGACATAACATTCTCAATCGTAAGTTTCAGCTTGGAACTAACCAAAAGACAATGAAATGATATTAAACATATTTTGTTTAATCTCATTGAATTTTTTTTAATAGAAGTTAAATACAAATATTATAAGGTGGTGAATATTTAAAAAGGGAAAGGGGTAAAGGATATTTAGATCCTCAATTATAGTAAAAGTAACAGTTGATAAGGGTTAATTAAATCTAATATTTTCATCCTCTAAACTTAGTAATTATTCATAAAAATTAAGATTATTTAGTTTTTGATGTATTTTATTATTATTTTTGTAGGTTTGAAGTCAATGAAATAAATAAGGTCGAAACTCCAATGAAAATAAATCAAAAATATCAAATTGCTACAGTACTACTACAGTGAATTGCTATAAAAAAAATGGGCTATAGTGATTCGCTACAGTATCCAGGACCCAAAAATGAGCGTCATGGCTCCCAAAACAATGGCGGTGAGCAATTCGTGCGAACAGTATTTTGCTACAATCACTCATGAACAGTAATCCTAACCTGACTTATATTTAATGTTTAACTATAATTTAAAGATAAAAACCTATAAATAGAAGGCCAAAAACCTTAATTAAAAGGCTATGAGAGGAAAAAAAAAAGAGGCAAAAACTTAGAGAAAGAATTCACAACAAAAAATCAAGTATCAAACCAAAGATTGAAGAACCAAGATCAAGATTCAAGTTTCAAGTCAAGATTGAGCGAGAAGCACATCAATGAGTCACTTTGATTAGTTTTTCTACTATTTCTTTATCATTATGTTCTTGTTCTTGTTGATCTTTATGAATTTGTTAGATACATTTGGTTTTGTGATGAGCTAAATTGTTCATTTAGGGTTTAACTATGTGAACCTAGTATGGATTTAGATTTTGTTAATTTTTAGTTTATGGAACTTGATACATTCAATTGATTCATTCTATCTTGTGTTTAATGATTTCATTATACCTAATCAATAATTTGAATGATTGAAGAACTATGATGAACTCGACGGAGGGATTCATGTGTTTAGCCTATGATAGTATGATGCATGATCATAGGCTAACAATTATGAGTTTCATCTAGGATAGACATATACCTAAGTGGCATGTATAATATAATTTAGACTTGATTTTAATGAATTACATTCTGATTTGATTACCATAGGCATATAGATGATTGTTAGAATGCATAATATAGTCACTTAACCATCGACAGAGGCTTGTGATGATATTAGTGTCTAAGCCAATCAATTGGTTTAATTGATTAACTAAGAGGTTAATAAATTCAATGAAATACTAGGAGACGAGTCAAAACCCTAGATTATCTTTATTTGTGAATTTTACCCTTTGTTTTTATTTAGTTTAATTGATAGAGTTAGATTAGTTAATTAAATTTCAAATTGTAATTTTTTGAATAAAAGTTAAGTAAGTACAATTTTAGTACTTGATTTATAGAATTAGATTGTATAGTCTCTATGAGATCAATACTTGGACTTAAAATCTTATATTACTTGATATGACAGCGTGCACTTACGCTTAACTAGTATAGCATCAATCAACAATTTACTTACCCTGTTTTTAAAATTGCCAATTTATATTCCTTGCCATTAAATTTTTCTATTAAAATTGCTAGAAAATATTACAATTACTATAATATCTTTGATTGACAGTTGACTAGCATTGATCAAACATTAATCAATGTTGACTAGCCTTGGATTGATGTTAACTGCCGATTACCAGCATTTAATCAGTTACCATGATAAAAATTATCAAAATTGACATTATCGGACTCAAAATTTTGTGATCTATGAGATAATAAATTTTTTTTCATTAAAGGAGCACCGTAGATGTGTCAAAAGTGGGGAGAATATAGTAGGAGGGGGGCGGCCACCACCGTTCACTGTTAAACGACGGGGCAGTGGCATGCCCACCCTCACCATTAAACAGATCCATGGCCGATCTATCCAATAATTGAATGGTGCACACCACCACCCCACCTTTTAACAACAAATAATGGTGACCTCTATCCCACGGTGATTTGTCTAATGGTTAGAGTGGTGGCCTGCACTATCCCACTATTTGATGGCGAAAGATAGTGGCCGTCGTTTCTTACTATATTCTTCCTATTTTTAGCACCTCTACAGTACTTCGTTGAGAACAAAAAATTTCACCATAACGTAGATCACAAAATTTTGTGTTTGATAATGTCAATTTTGATAATTTTTACCATCGGTCGCTAGTCAACAACCAATAACCATTGGTCAACGCCAATCCAAGGTCGATCAAACGGCCGATCAATGTTGGTCAATGCTCTTTAGATTGTACCACATGTCTTTTGTAAAAGACTACATTGCCCTTTTTTATCCATTTTAACATAAAAGGTTTATGGTGGAGGTGTAAATCAATAATTTTAAAAATAAAGTTAGTAAAGTGTCACTTTCACTATAATTAAGGGTCTAATTATCCTTTTCCTAAAGAGAAAATTGTGATCTTGTCATAAGGTTCACCTCTCACCAATGAATCCATCTTTCTGATTCTCAAAGAATGAGGGGCAAAGAGATTGATCGAGAAAGATCTCTTGTTCTTATTATAAAATCGTATGATTGGATCTACAGGTGTTTTTTAAAAAGAAAAATCTTCTCCTTTGAATTGCCTTCGGTTGGCCGGTACCAACAAAATCGAGCACGAACTTCTATTTTTTATTGAATTAACCGACAAACTTCAATATAAATTTCTACAACTAGCTTATTCATGTCAATATTTAATATTGAGATTTGTGCTTACGTGTCATCCCTTTATGTATAAATATACAATTATAGTATTTATACAATTATCATTTCTAATAAAATCGTTAATATTATTTATTATTAAATGATAAGATGCTTGTAATGTTTCAAATATTGTATGATCTGAAGAAGTTCAGATCCGGTCTAAAGGAGTTTAGATCAGTGCTAAGAGTTAGCAACGCTAATAGTTATAAGCACTAAGAGTTAATGGTACTAAGAGTTAGTAAGTTTATAAGAGTTAGCAAAATCTAAGGAGTTAGAGCCTTATCTGAAATGGAATAATGATCTAAGAATATATTAGTAATGACATAGCGGCAAAGAGTTGCAGATAGTGTTAGAAAATGTCATTATGTAAGTATGTTCTCAAACACAATGTTCCTGATCTAATTTCATCGATGCGAGTCTATCGATGGTACCCATTAATATAGATTAGTGTATGTCTATATCTGGATGGTCCAGATGGTTAGTCTTAGCAGACCATGAGCTTAGTAGGAAGCTCGTACAGAGATGCAGGTATTCAGTAAGGACTGGATATTGAACAGACTCACGAGGACATCCAATAGACATCTTATAAAGCCGTCAATGGAAGGTCTTCCGAATTGAGTAGTATTTGTAGTCCTTTGACCTGAGCACCACGGTGGGCTTGTGAGTGATCCACTATGCTTTGGTCCCACACATGTCAGAAAATTTTTATGGTCTGACCGTTAGGTGTCGCTGGGTATGGTCCGATGCTCATGGAGTCCGGTGTGCGTAGATATGGGATTCATCAGCTCATATGAGTGGATTGTATATCATAATGCTCCGAGATTGTATTTCAAAAAGTCTTGTGGCCGCAAGCATAAACCTCAAAAAATATATTCCGAAGGAATAAACAATATCACAAAAGTGTTTGTGGATATTGTTTAATGAGATATAAATCTGGAGATAAATTCATGGTTGAGTAAATAGAGATTTGACGGTGATGATCTATATCTCTGCTCTTCAAGGATATAAATGATGGAAGGATTATACGAATATGCAATAACCTAAACTTGCATGGTCTAACACGTTGATTTGTAATATCTGTAACGTGTGTGAGGGGCATTGTTCACGGACATATAGAGGAGCGCCATATGAAAAATCAGGTGTGGACCTAGAGAGTCTCACAATATGAAGTGTACTCGTTGTGCACTGGGGTAGTGGATTGGATTAAATTAATTCGATCTAATAAATTTTAACAAAAGAGAACGATTATTTCAGAATCCCTCGAGATATGCATTTGTCAAGGCTTAATTGTTAAGTACATCTTTTAATTAATTAATAAAAATTGTTGACCAATAGGATGGTAACAAATAGCAAAATCTAAGCACTTCATTTTGTTTCATGATATATTAATAAAATAATACAAAAATAATTTTTGATTTATTTTATAATATTATTATATTCACTAAAGATTATTATATAATTTATTGTATTAATTTTGTTTAAATAAATTAAATATGTTACCATTATGAATGATGGAGGCCTTTTTGTATTAATATAATATTGTAGGCCATTAAATAAATTTTTATTTATTTGTTTCACATAATGGCCAACCATTTTTTTTACTAATGGATGGATCACTTCTTGTTGTAATGATAGTGTTTCATGCATTAAGATAATAATAATAGTTATTGATTATTTTATTGTAACAAGAATTGAAACAAAAATGAAGGCATGTTCATTCTAGCAAAGGTGACATCCAGCCATGTTTTTCAAGAAGTGGGTGGAGCACTTGAAGTGTAATCAAGTGTTTCAACCACTATAGTAATAATGGGTAGTCATTATTATTATTGAGTGGAGCACTTCTTAATTGTTTTTGATTAATTTATGATAACAAAATTGAAAGAAAACAATTGAAGAGAATTCATTCTAGGAGGATAAAGGATTCGGCCAAGTGCAAGGGAGAGAGAGAAGGAGAAAAATTACTTTGTCTTATTTTTTCTTTCAAAGAGAAAAATAATGGTTGTTGTGTTAGTAAAATGTTACTAACAAGAACAAAAGAAAACTTTATCTTCTTCTCCTTTCATGGATGGCTAATCCATGTTCATATTTATGAAACAAGAATATGTATTCAAAGAGTTTGAATATAAGTTGTTGAAAATTCTAAAGCTACCATTCTAGCTCTATAATCTCACCAAACCGTTACGGACTAGAATTGTTCAACATACACTTCAAGACAAGCTCTTCACATGGATTGTTGAAGGACTTGAAGAATTTGTAAAGCTACCTTCATTATGTGAGTATTTTATATTTTCTTATAATATAATTGTTCATCATATTTATAATTGTATAATTATTATACTTACATATATATGTGATATATATGTTGAATTAGTTAAAATGGGTGTATATGTAACATGCTTTCGTTGCATATAATTAATTTTTAAAATTACTTATACACTCGTATATCACACACTCAATAACCAACATTTAAAATTATCAAAATTTTATTCATCAAACGACTTTAAGATATGAATAACACGTGTAGCACGGTTGCTAAGAATTGTTTCTAAAATTCATAAATAACTCTTATTGTGTTACGAATAATACTACACTTTTTAAATAATATTTAAAATTTTCATTTCAAATAATGTATCAGACAGCCATTAAACAATTAAAAATGATCAATTATATTACCACTTCTTTTAATTGTTTTGAAATTTTCCTGTTTCAACTACCACTTTTTTATTTTTAAAGAAGTTATATTTGACCTTCTTTGTTTCAGCATTATTTGATAGAATTTTGCTTTTCATATTACCAGAAAACTAATAATGTTAATGTGTCAAACAATCTGATAAAATGTTATAATAAATAATTTAAATTTTATATTTTTTCACCATTAAATAATTATTTAACAAATTAATTTAAGATTAAAAAAATTAAAATAATATTTTAAAAAATGTAGCATTACCCTTTTATCATATTAATATAGCCATTTGCTCTTTTATTAGAAGAATTTTTAAATAATTTGAAATCACATGAAATAAGTGGGTAATTGAAACAACAATTAAAGAGTAAATGATCAGTTCCCTTCTTTTATTTTTCTCTGAAATCTCTGCTTAGTAGAAAAATTAGACACTACAAACTATTTACAAATGCAACAACAATCATTTTATGTGTTAGATGATTTGCAACAAAGGCGGCCGGCTCAGCGGAACTTGATCCCGTGGTAGGCCGAGACTAAGAGAGTGGCTTCAATCCCACGGCTGGACCATTCATTTCATACAACGCAAACCAGTCATTTCACCATTGAAAAAGAACCAGAGAACCACCCATTTTCTTTGTCATTTCATGTTAAGTTCACAACACTTCTAGATGATGGGAAATTTAATCTAATTAATCAACCAATAACAAATGTGATAGAAATCATAATGTGGGTTACACTTTTCTTTTTGTCATCTTTAATTAGTCAAAATTTTCAACTATTTCTTCATTAATTGCTTTAAACGCTAAAAACTTATATACATATATATATATTTTTTATTTAGAGAAAGAAAGTATTTTACGACCTTGAGAGATGTGATCTTCACTAGGTTAAGATCATATTAAACCATAAAATTCTTTTTTCTTAAAACATAGGTACTAACGTTATTTAAAAAATAAATGATACATTTTTTAAATAATATTTTAAAATTTTTATTTTAAATGATGGGTTAAAAAGTTATTGAATGGTAAAATATTATATATGTAATTTTTAAAATTATATTATTTAATAATTTAATAATTATTTAACACATCTATTGAAGATAAAAATTTTAAAATACCAATTAAAAATGTAGCATTACTCTTTAAACAAAACAATAATATATGATATCCACTTAAAGTTCAGAATGATAATTTCTGATAATAAATAATTAGAAAAAAAATTAACATAACCATACAAATATTGTATTAAAAAATTATTATTAAATGATATGAGCACCCCAAAAAAAGGTTCTTTGAACTCGCACAAAAATAGCTTTATTCCTTTTGTAAGTCATCCTTCACTTCGAGCATCGACCCTTAACTGAACTAGAGTTTTCCCAAAGATATTTCTTTTAACACTAAAAAATTGTCACAATCGAACAAATAAAGTTTTAAAAATAATACTACTTAGACTTACTTTATAATATCTCTAATATGATATGACAGTCACTAATGGGGGTTGATGCTAGATATAAAAAGTAAGTGTAGTAATACTGAAGTTTTAAATATATATATATAATATTATCATAAAAAATAAAACAAAACTAAGAAGATTAAAGTTCTTCGTGTCAAGATTTGGATAACAAATGTTCCTCACAACTATTTAGGGGTTGTTTATTATCCGATATCGAAAATTTTGATAGTTTATTCTTTATGTCGATTGCTAAAGTTATGGTTATCTTCAAAAGTGTACTTGTTCGTTTTTTATATCTTGATTCGGTGGTAATTGAGTGAAAGAGTTGTCAATAATATTCTATCCAAGAATTTGGTTCGTTTCAAAATTAATTTTATTATTAATGATATTTATTGTTGTTTTGATTCTTTTATCTTATTTAAAGTGTCTTTTATTTTTATTATATTTATTATTATTTTGATTCTTTTATCTTATTTAAAGTATCTTTTATTCTTAACTTAATTAAGCGATGAATTATTATATTTATATTTTATTTAAAAATAAAAGACACTTGAAATAAGATAAAAGAATCAAAACAACAATAAATATAATAATTCATCGCTTAATTAAGTTTACCCTTTGTTAGAAGAATATTAGAATCTCTTGTTGTAGAAAACATTCATGATTGTGTTTTGAACTAATTTGAAATGAAGTTTCCTTTGTAATTATAAAAAAAAAGAAAAAAAAAGATTTGGATAACACAAACCACTACATTCAAGGGAAGGCTTATTATCTAAAAAGAATAAGAATAGGAAAAAAAAAAAAAAGACGTACTCATTCTTCTTTGCTAGATAAGACTGGTGGGCGTGGGCCGTGATAGCCGAAAGGGCAAAACAAAGTCAACAAAAGTTGGTCGTCCGTTTTTCACGTGACCAACCAATCATTTACCGCCACGGTAACAAACGAAGCCATGCACAAGCTGAGCGCCACGTCGTCAAACTCTAAGGAAGGCGCGTGGTCGGTTAATTTTATTGACGTAACGAAGACCGCTCGTTTGTCTTTTTCCGCCGCTCACTAAAAACTATTCGTCCATCGTCAGGAAGTAATTTCCATCCTTACTCGCAGTGTGCAAATAATGTTGAACACGCGCATCCAGAGGCTGGCTGTGGTAAAGAGGAATCAATAATTGGATTTGGGATGGTCCAAGGGGAATGAATAATTGTTGACAAAAGCAAAGCAGTTTTGGAAATACAGAGGAAATGGACAAAGGCAATGAATTATTATTTATATGAATATAAATTTATAATCTTTGACATTTTTGTGTGAACAAAATTTAAATCTCTAGATATTTTCATTTCATTTCATTTATTTAAAAAAAATTACCAATTGAATTAATTAGTACCTACAAATTTATTAAAATTGAATTTACTAATTAATATTTTAAATATAGAATTATTTTTTTATATGATTGAGTATCCTATTTTTATATTAATAATTTTTTTTTTAAATTTGCGTTTTGATTCATTCATGGGTGTGGACCTCTTTAGGGGGTCATGGCCCTCTCCAGCCCCAACTTTTTTTTTTTAATTTAACAATGAATTTTTATCTTTTAAAATAAATAATTTTGTAATTTATTCTCTTATCCTAAAATTTCAAGTTTAACATTAAAATTTTAATATAATTAAATTTTAATTTAATATTTAGGCTAATTTTTATTTTATTTTAAATTTTAATTCCGCCCTTAAATTCAGTCATATCAAATTTGAGGAAAAGTTTTGATTGACAATTCATATAATTGAAAAAAAAAAATTAAATTACATGACATCATTAAAATTTTTATGTACAATGATAATCATAGAGTTTTATCATTTATTTGATGCTGAAATGTTTAATCTACTTTTGTATTAACCACTAAAAATACTTGAGATTGAGAAATTATGGTATTTAAGATATGTTGAATTAATCTCAAAATTATTAAAATTATTTAAAATATGTTCAGTTTCTCTATTACATATATATATATATATATATAAGGTAATGTTGCTCAGTATATAAAAATATATTTTATTAAACTCTTGTGAGTAAATTTTAATTAATTACAAAAATTTAAATAAATAAAAAAAGATAAAACATATATTTCACAAAGAGTACCAAAATTCTCTGATATATATATATATATATCGGGTACCACCACGTTTCCCAAGGTTAGTTTATGTGGAAAAGTTAATGAAATCTCTGAACCCTTTCAGTTTTAATTGCAGTAGTCTTTGGAGTGCGCGAGTTCACCCCCCACTGGATAATGTGGAGGGAAATTTTTTTAAAATAGTTTATATTATTCTATTAATATATAAGAAAAACGACATATTTTCATTGTAAATCGACGTACATATTTTCATTAAAAAAAATGGTAAATATTTGGTAAACATTCCTTTTTTATAATTAATAATTTATATTATTTTATTTCTTTATACTTATATCTTACTTATAGAAAGCTTTTCAAAAATAGTTGTAGTGTTTGTAAATCAAGTTGCATGTTCTTCCTCAACCAAAAAAGGATGATTATATTTATATTAAACATTAACAATATTAAAATTATGTATCTAAAGTTTTTATTTTACGTGATGTAAAACTCCTTTTTCTTTATAAAAAAAAGAAGAAGGTGGAATAATCTGTTAAATAATAAAAATTTTGAAAAATTACACTTTAAATGACATGACATTTATTATTAAATAATTTTATATATAATAGAATAAATTTTCTTAAAAATTGTGAGTTCACTTAATTAATGTAATATTATATACATATTTATTTTATGTTTTAATTAGAAATAGTCAAAATAGGATGGTATTTATTATTTTAGCAAAATTCCAATTATGTGTGAAAAAAAAGAATATGTGAACAATAATACTCACATATTCTCCATTTTCTATCTTTTTTAAATCTTTTCATTTTAAAAACCAAATTTTGAGAATTTGTATTTTTGAGTGCCTTGTCGGTTTTGGGATTGGAATTTTTTATCATTTGAGTTTTATGAGTAAAAATTATAATTGGAGACCTGAATATGTTTTAGAGAAAAAATAGTTTTTAGAATGAAAAAAATTGGAAAAGGATAAAATAAATAAATAAGAGAAGTTGGGAGTATTTTTGTTCATACAATTTTTTTTTGGGTTATAAAAATAATAAACTTGAGATTGAGCTAAAATAACGAAAGATCCCCTAATATTGCTATATCTTATTAAAATATATTCATTTTAGACATTTTTTAGGATAACTATTAGAATATATAATATTGTTAATATATAGTTTGTATCATAGTTAAAGTGGGTAAACTTCAATTCACTCTTTCATTTATCAATGTATGTCATTTTACACCCAAATTTTATGACATAATCAATGCACACCCATTTCGTTATACATGATTTTGAAATTAATGGGATTAAAGGTAAAATTGTGTTTATACCAAGTAAAATTAGTAAAAAGAAATTAAAATATGTAATATTAATATAAAAATACAAAAAAAAAATCTTTCCCATTTTTTTTATTCATCTCTTCTTTTTTTTTTTTATTGATACAAAGTGACTACTTACTAGGTAGTTTTTTTGTCACATCTCACGTTGAATAGAAATTAGGTGAATCTTAAATATATATAGATGAGTCTGCAGTATTACTTAAAATGTTAGTATTTTAGTCAATGACAAGCTCTTAACTTGCGAAAAATAATATTAGAACAAACCTGAATTCTCATTTGTATGTGAGCTTCTAAAATCACTTCAAGAAAAATTACAACGTGAGTAATGAGTCCCATAAGAATCTTAAGGATAGGTAATATAAGCCAAATAAGTCAAAAAAATCTTATGTCTTTAGCCTCGATAGACATTGCCATGTGAGTAGTAAAGTCCCTTAAGAGTAGTATGGATGGGTAATATAGATTAAGTGAGCTCAAAAATCATATATATTGAACTTCAATAGAGATTGTCACGTGGGCAGTGGTCTCTTATGAGTAGCTAAAATAGGCAATACAAACTAGGTTGGCCCTTAAGTTTCGGCCAGATCATAATGAGGGTGTTACATAATTAAATGGGAGAGAATGTCACATCCCATATTGGATAAAATTTTAGTGGATCTTGGATATATGTAAGCGGATATGCAGTATTACTTAATAGACTAATTTTTTAAATCAATGGCAAGTGTCCAACTAGTGACATTTTACAATGTCATGCATAGAAGTACAAGTGGGCATGCTATCTTGCTTGGCTTGCCCGCAACCCTAACGTGTACATAATGGCTATGCTTGGGTCTTGCTATGGCAGTAGAGACTGCAATCTATTTCTCTCTATTTATTTTTCTTATGATTTTTTTGTTATTTATTTTTTAGTTTGATTTGCAAGATTGGGAATTTGACATTCTACGACTTAAAGTTTGATGTATGAAATTTTTTATTTGATTTGAAATTATGAGTTTCATTGTTTATTTATTGGATTTATTGGAGGAAAAGGAAAAGAAGATTTTTTGAAGAAATGTTTTGATATTTGTATATTCAAGATACTCTTTTTACTTTTTGAAAGTGTAAATGTAATATTATTGATAAAATTTGTAATATTACAAAGTAAGTCTTTTAATATAAAATAAAAAATATATCAAGATGCTACATAAGGATAAATAAATTTGTTATAGCTCATTCTGACCTACTACTCTCCTATAGAGAGAAATATACCAACCCTATAATTGGGACTATCCCTAAGAGGGATTATTATTATTACTCCTGAAATGAGAGATCTACCCTCTCATAGGAGGGAACATCCACCCTCTTGTAGGAAGGACAACTTACCCTTATGAGGGAATACTTTACCTTGCAGGAAGGACAACTTACCATTATGTGGGAATACTTTACCTTTACATAAGACGAACAAAAATATCCTCTCACATGAGGGACATAAAAAACTTCCTCACATAAAAGGTTAATATTGTTGGCGTTAGTGCTTACGTACCATTCCAATATTGTATGAATATTAATTGTTTAATATTTATACAATAAATATTTCGAATAAAAATTATTAATTTTATAATTATATGGTGTAATGCTTGTAACACTATAGACCTTGTATGGTATGAAGGAGTTCAGATCTAATCTAAAGAAGTTTAAATCAAGGCTAAGAGTTAGCAATACTGAAAGTTATAAATGTTAAGAGTTAACACTGTTAAGAGTTAGTAGGTTATAAGAGTTAATGAGATCTAAAGCGTTAGAACCTTGTTCATAATGAGACAAAGACCTGAAAGTATACTTGTAATGACATAGTTGCAATAGACGCTATGAAATATCATTGTGTAAGTATGTCTCAAACATTATGTTCCTGATCTATGTTTACCAATATGGGTCTGTCGGTGAATCATTATTATATAGATCAGTGCATGTCTATATCTGACTAGTGCAGATGGTTGTGCTTAGCTGACCAAGAGCTTAAAGTTTGTATAGGCATGCAAATATCCAGTTAAAACTAGATATTGAACAGATTCACAAGGACCCCAATAGATATCCTATGAAGCCGTCAAATGAAGGTCCTATTGAATTAAGTAGTATTCGTGGTCCTTTAACCTGAGTGCCACGATGAGCTTGTGAGTGTTCCACTATACTTTGATTCCATATATGTCATAGAACTTTTATAGTCTGACTGTTATATGTCGCTGGGTATAGTCCGATACCCATAGAGTTCGGTTTGCGTAGATAAGAGATCTGTCAGCTTACATAGGTAAGTTGTATATCTGATACTCCGAGATTGTATTTCATAAAGTCTTGTGGCCACAAGCATTAACCCGAGAAAAGATTATTCCATAGGGTTAAATAATATCGTAAAAGTGTTTGCGTATATTATTTATCGAGATACGAATCTGTAGATTAATTCAAGGATGTGCTTACGGGGATTTGACAGTGCTGATCTATATCTCTGCACATCCAAGGTATAAATAATGGAAAGATTATACATATGCGTAATGACCTTAACTTGTATGGTCTAATGCGCTGATTTGTAATATCCATAACGTGTGTGTAGGGGATCGATTACGAACTCATGAAATAGTTCCATTTAATGAATCGAGTGTGGACTTAGGAAGTCTCACAATGTAAAATGTACTCTTTATGCACTTGGGTAGCGTACGGTATTAAATAGTTCAATATAGTAAAATCTAACAATTTATTTTGGTTAAGTTAACTAAAGTATATTATTAAATGGTAGGACCCACTTTAAGTTAACTTGGTAACCTAGTAAGGACATAAAAGTAATTTTCACTTAGTGATTATTAATTGTTAAATAATTAAAATAAATATTTATTTATTTAATAGTTAAATAATTAATTTAACTTAACTATAGTTAAAAGTTAACCATATAATTAAGTTAAGTTAACCTTACTTAATAGTTAAGTAAAGGTTAATCTAACTATGGTTAAGTTCGTTAACTAAGGTTAGGTTATTTAAAAATTTATTTAACTTAAGGGTTAAGTTAAACTAACATAACTAAGGTTAAATGTTAACTAAGGTTATGTTAAGTTAAATGCAAATTCAAATTAAGTGAAATTAAAATTAAATGCATCTTAAATTAATTGTTAATTAAATATATTTGGTTTATATTAGTAAAATGAATTAATTTTAATATGTTAAGTGTTTTAGAATGGCTAAAAATTTAGAGAGAAATTGAGAATGAAAATTGTAATATTTTCAATAATTGAAAACATATTCTATTTATCATCTTCTCCGATTAATGTTAACCATTAAAACATTGATTAAATTTATTTTTGTTCAAGATTTGAATAAATAAATAATAAATTTAACTAAGTTAAAGAGTTTAATTTTAAATTAAGTTTAAGAGTTAAATTGATTGCTGGATTAATATACTGTTATTCTAGACAATCAAACTCATCTTTGTTGATTGTTAGGATTTATCAAAGTTTACATTTTAGGTGGACTTCAAGCAATTTAATCTAAAAGTTTCATAGGTTAAATTTTCAATCGTGTTATTAATTTAATTAATATGTATTAATTGTGTTCATTATAAATTTTATACTTCCATTGTGCATATATTGTATGAGATATGTATATTTTTTATGATGAACACATATACTACATGCATGCACCCTAAAATAATCAACACCCAATAAATACAACACACCACACTATTAAAAACATTAAATGTAAATCAACATTACCATTACAACTCTAAACAAAGCCAACAGCAAGTTAAAACATTATCCAAACAGGCGGCTGTTTAAAGCAAGAGAGCCCCCCAAAAAAGAGTGTCCCCGTCGACAAGGGGCTAAGCAACTATTGCTAAGTGGGTCATGCTCGGTTAATAATGGCTGCTGCCCGATGGTGGAAGACGGGAGCGACTGGTGGTGAGCATTTGGATGGATGTCCAACATTGGGGATGGGCGGTGAATTGTGGTAGGCATTGGAGATCGAGATTAGTGTGGCAACTGGTGGCCTTGATCTACACGTCATAGGGCTACGATTGGCTAACGTCGAGGATCTCAACGAAGGCCAAAACTAAGATGTTGCTTGCCGGCGAGCTCGAGACTAAAGGGTGGCAGTTGCTCCATTTGTTCACCAAAAAAGAAAAGAAAACACAAAAAATAAATATAGAGAAGGAGAAAGTTTTAGGGTTGTTGTTCATCGAAAGGTAAGCCACCAAGCGGTGGTTGTTATCCGCGGGAGAATGGGCCTAAGCCTCCTCTTTAGTGAAGATCTAATTTTTTAGAAGGGCAGCTGGTGAAAGCGATCTAGTTTTAAGAGGGTTTCTTTTACGATACGGAGAAGTTAGGCGTTTATTCAAGATACTTTGAATCTAGAGTATTTAAAACATCTCAAAAATTATAATATCTGACACCAAATTGTCATCCAAAAGGCAATGTTATATGCTAAAAATGATAGAGGAACACTAATGATTCATGATAATAATTACACTAGAACTTATTAAACCATAATGAGTTACTCATAGTTCATGAACAAATTGCATTTAATTCAAAAACAGCTCCCTTTCGGTGAGAAGATGACTATGAATAATAGTTTTTTTTATGGACAAGTTTTTAGGTTTTTGACCTTGTTATTAGATAAAACATTATTTATAGTTACAAAAGACCAAGAGTTGCTCTAATATTTTTCATAGATAAAAATTTTTCTATTATTTTTCATAAAAAAGAAGAAAAAAAGGTGAGAGTGAGAGTGAGAGAAAAAATAATGAGAGGTGAATAATAAAATTACAAGAGATCAAGAGTGGCTCCAATACGTGAGCTTTAGGCTCATTTTCATTTTCTTTTAAGTTGTATTAGAGTCCTTATGTGTGTAGACTTCTAATTTAAGTCTCTTTAAGGGGTCTTGTAACAGCAAAAAACTTTATATAAACCATATTTTCATTATTAGGTGATAATGCATATACAACAGTGCAAAATAGAAAACTTTGAGAGCAAGAGAAAGCATTGAGCACAAGAGTGTTATATAAATTTTTTAAAAATTCGTTTTATTATGTATTTTTTGTGTATCTTAATTGATTCGTAATAATTTAAATAACAAAAGAATTTAAAATTTTTGATTCCCAATAAACGTAAATAATTTATTAAATTAAGTAAATTCTTGTGCCTGTTTGATTTTTTTCACTATTTTACTTTAAGTGATTTTTGTCATTCTTAAATATATGTGGGTAAATTCTTCCGTGTTCCCCAACAATTCAATGGTCAATTTTCAATATTAACAGTCGAATGTAATGGAAAAATATGGCGCTTCAAAAAAATTAAGGAGCGTGGTGTAGGCCGGCCATTATAAAATATGGGGGTGCAGTAACATAATCTATAATTAAAAGGGGCGGAATGAAGTTTACCCTAATAAAATCGTCCACTAATAAGAGACCCGAAAATAATGCGTAGTCTTCTAAGAGACCCGAAAATAATGCAGTAGTGTTCTAAGAGACCAGAAAATAATGAATGTCTTCTAAGAGACCCGAAAATAATGAATGTCTTCTAAAGAATCAAAAGATAATTTATTACAGTGGGTGTGCACGTGTAAATTATAACAGTAACAGCAAGTGGGACTGAGACAACAAATTTGAAATGGATAAGGCGATGGCAAGGAATTGCCAGTTGCCACCATGCAAGACCATATAAATTCACTCGCTCACCTCCCAAAATTCACAGTCACAAAGATTTGATTTTATAAAATTTCAGAGCGAAATAAAGTTGGAAGGTTAGCTGGGCATGGAGCGTGAAGTGGAAGCTGTAAAATCCTCATTCGGGGTCCAACACCCGCCTCAGACTGAGAGGTCACCATTGAGAAAGATAATCATGGTGGCGTCGGTAGCCGCGGGGGTGCAGTTTGGCTGGGCCCTTCAGCTCTCTCTCTTGACTCCCTACGTTCAGCTTTTGGGCATCCCTCACAAATGGGCGTCCCTTATTTGGCTTTGCGGTCCCATCTCCGGCATGTTCGTTCAGCCCATCGTCGGCTTCCACAGCGACACTTGCACCGCCCGCTTCGGTCGCCGTCGGCCTTTCATCGCTGCAGGTGCCATCCTCGTTGGCATCGCGGTCTTTCTCATCGGCTTCGCAGCCGATTTAGGCCACCTCTTCGGCGATTCAATCACCAGAACCATCAAACCCCGAGCCATAGGCATCTTCGTTCTCGGTTTCTGGATCCTCGACGTGGCTAACAACACGTTACAAGGCCCATGTCGAGCCCTTCTCGCCGATCTCGCCGGCAACAGTCAAAAGAAAACCCGAACGGCAAACTCATTATTTTCTTTCTTTATGGCCGTCGGTAACGTTCTGGGCTTCGCCGCCGGCTCCTACACTCATTTATATCACATGTTTCCCTTTACAAAATCAAAAGCTTGTGATACTTACTGCGCAAATTTGAAAACCTGTTTTCTCCTCTCTATTTCTTTGCTGCTAACCCTAACGATAATAGCTCTTAGTTACGTACGTGAGAAACCATGGTCGCCGGAACTTGATAACGCCGGCGAAGGCGACGAGATTGACAACAACGACGAGAAGACAACTGGGTCGTCGCCAAAAGTCCCCCTTTTTGGGGAAATATTCGGTGCATTGAAGGGTTTGCAAAGACCGATGTGGGTTTTACTTTTGGTGACGGCTCTTAATTGGATTGCATGGTTCCCGTTCTTGTTGTTTGACACTGATTGGATGGGAAGAGAGGTTTATGGAGGCAACTCTAAGGGCAATGCAGAGGAACTCAAAGTTTACAACAACGGCGTGCGAGCGGGAGCTTTAGGGCTGATGCTGAACGCCATCGTTTCGGGGATTACTTCGCTGGGCATAGAGTTCTTGGCGCGTGCGGTTGGCAGTGTCAAGAGGCTCTGGGGTATCGTGAATTTCTTGTTGGCGATTTGTCTGACCATGACTCTTCTGATCACTAAATTGGCCGAGTCGAACCGGCAATACACGACCTTGGACGGCGGCGCCACCCATATTTTGCCGCCGCCGGTTGGTGTCAAAGCCGGTGCGTTGGCCGTCTTCACTGTCATGGGAGTTCCTCAAGCTGTAAGTTCATTTCTAAATTTTCAGGAGAAATTTATTATTTATACTTTTTCATATATTTTGTATTCAAAATCCATGGTAATTAGGTGCTGCATGTTAACGTTATTTTTATTACTTTTTAAAGCTGAAATTTATTTAAATTAAAGGGGAAAAAAGAAAAAGAAACTCATTTTTATAGGAAACATCATCTCAATAAGGAGCCAGTTTTGGATTCTTCTGATTCCGGTCGTTGAAATTTAATGCAGTCTCATAAACATAAACATGGCCTTACTGAGCAAACTGTTTGTTGTCCTTATCCCATGCCTGCAGTTGGGTCTCCAATTATAATTATAATTTCAGTATAATATTAAAAATAATTTAAATTATTGAATTAAATCAAAAAATTAAGAGTTAATGTTTAATTATTAATCTTAAAGATATTAATAATTTCACTATTAATATTATTAAATCTAATTGTATCTTTGTTGAATAATTAGCAACAGTGAGGCATAAAAAAATATATATACCGGGAGAATTTTATTGGAATCCCTGAGGTTTGTCAAAATATCACGAAGTAAAAAAGATTTTCTTAAAAAAAATTATCATATCAAAACTTCTTATGCAGGTCAAGGCATGTTACATATCATAGCAGTCAGGATAATGCTTTCGTGTTTACATATTGCAGATTACTTATAGTGTACCTTTTGCTTTGGCCTCCATATTTTCTAGAAATTCCAGTGCAGGTCAAGGTATATGTTTTCTCTATCTCAAAAAATTTGTTTATGGGTTTTTTCAGATATTGTTTATTTATTTTGTTCCTTTGAATATTATCAGGGCTTTCCTTGGGGGTTTTGAATCTTGCAATAGTCATACCACAGGTATGCTTGATTGTTCACCCTTATCTAGATTCTATAGTTGCAATGTTTTCCAGATGCACAAAGATTATCCTCTGATGATTATTGGATGATATTTGTTGTTTTAACAGATGATGGTATCTTTGGTTGGCGGACCCTTTGATGCTCTATTTGGAGGCGGTAACATACCGGCTTTTATAGCCGGAGCCGTTGCAGCTGCCGCAAGCGGTGTAATAGCACTCACCATGCTCCCATCGCCTCCCCCTGATATTCCAGCAGCCAAAACTGCTTCTGCAGCTGCCGGATTTCATTGAACTTATCTGAGCTTTTGAATTTTGTTGGCAAACAAAAGAAAAGGAACTTTTCTTTTTAAGGAATTTGGTGTCAACAGTTAGATGATAAACGTCTTAAACGTCTGTAAGGCTACCATCAAGCGCAATATATAACGATAGCCAATGAGCTAATGCAACTCTGCATATCTAAGATTTGTCTCCTCAATTAACTTTAATCTTTTTGGTAATTTTTTTTTTCTTCACGTGGTTAAGACATCAAATCTACGGGCCAAGCAATAGTTTTACCGCAAAATGGTTCTAGTCATAAGGTACATGAAGTCTTTTTACTTTCATTCAAAAGGGAACTAAGCTCTAATAAATCTTACATGTTAAATCACTATAAAGCTCTTGCTCCAAAAAGAAAGATCAATTCACTTCGAAACTTTCAAAATAGCGTTTCGACTTTGAGAATACATATATCAAGGATTATTCTATAATGCGGAAAAGGTTTTAAAGGTGTTAATAGTATAATTATTTATATTCATTAGATTTTATTTCTTATCTAAATTAATTTTGATATTATAATAAAATTTTAATTTCAATATCATAGAATGACCTATAAATCAACTACATTTTAAAATGTAAAATTTGATATTTTAAATACAACAAGAACTACTTAAATCTTAATTAGATACAGTTGTCATAATAAATTACCATAAAGCAGTATATCACTTGTATATCTTAATTAGATACAGTTGTCATAATATATTACCATAAAGCAGTATACAAGTTGGGAAATTGTTAATTTAGTTTAAAATTGATGAGTTATTTAATATTAATTTTTATTTGTTTAAAATATTTCAATTAATTCCTACAGTTAAAGAAAAATTTAAAGTATATTTTTTAAAAATAATAATTTACTTCATTGTCCTTAAAAAGGGTACCTTAAATGTTAATTTTTCAATGATATCAATTAACTAAGATATTTAAATATATGTATATAACTATATTGAATAAGTCAACTAAATTTCAAAAACTAAATTAGTCATTTTTCTAAGGGAAAATAACATATGAATTCCTAACCTTTTAGAAAATGGATATGCAGATTTTAATTGCTTCAAAAATTATATCGATATCCTTGTCAGATAACAATTTTTGTCTATTTTAACGATTAAAAAATTAATTTGTATTTCCTTTTCTTAAAACTTTAGGAGTTAATTTTTTTTTATTAAAATAGACGGAAATCATTACCTAACAAGGGTGTCAATAGAATTTTAAAGCCATTAAAATTTGCACGCCCAATTATTAAAATTCAAGAGTCCAAATATATTTTTCCTTTTTTCTAAATCTTTTTAAGAGTCTCAAAACAATAAGATATAATGACTATTTTTGATTCATGTCATACATAAACAAATCAAAAAGCACCAAAAAGAGCACATAATACAATACTATATCAACATTTTCAAGGAAACTTTTCAAACCACTATGAAAGTTATGCAGAAGCTAAGGCTCTTACTAACCAATTACAGTTCTTAGTAATACCATTAGCCACCAGAGGCTTACTAACTTTGGGGATGTGGCTATACAGGATAGAAAATATTTGAAATCAGCCACCGATTTTGCTCCTCTTAGACAGATTATGCTTGATTAAACTCTCCATATTAGTTGAATCTTATCCCACCTCAATAGGTCACAGGTCACAAACTAGACTCAAGAGCCAAAGTTAAAGCTTAAAGAACTATCAAAGCTTAAGCAAATTCAACATCCTAAGAAATGCTTTTGGTTTATGTAAGCAACCACGATTTTGTTGGATATAAGTTTGTTATAATGTCTTTAAAGTATGAGTCGTAATTATTAACCCCAAATTTTGGGTCGTTTTAGGCCAATGAGTTGAATTTATTAATCTTTAAGAATAATTACTGAGCCATTTGATGGGCTAGGCCAAAATTAAACTGGGATGATCACTCATTGGCATTTGTTGAACTTTCTAAACTTCATAACTCATTCAAGGTTATTCTAAATAAAACAATCACAACTTGATCCAAATGAAGTAATCACAATCAGAGGTGAAATTATAATGGTTTGATTCAATGTGAATCTATATCTATTTTACCGAGCCTATTCAACTCACTCAAATACACTATTGAATATTATTTTTACATAAGTACAAAGAAGAAGATTATCTATAATTGAAAATTATTACAATGATTATCCCCTCAAGTAATTAGCCTTAAGGGCTATAGTAGAGCCATGGGGCTGTAAATGGAGTCATATGACTATAATAGAGCATTGAAAGCTGTGATAGAGAGGAAAATCTAAATCCTCCAAAAGTAATAGAGCTCTGAGAGTTTTTATAAAGCCTTAGAGGTTGTTTTGGGGTTATCAAGAGTTGTAAGGGTGCCTTAATTATAACTTTTTCTTTCTTTATAAAAAAGAAGCTATGAGCCTCTTTGCTTTAGCATCTAGCCTCTCTTTTATATAGGTGTAGGTTGTAGAATCCTTGCATGGCTAAATTTAAGAGACGTGGAGTCTTTTTAGGGATAGAACTATAGATTCTTATTGACTGAAGAGTCTTGTTGAAACTAAAACATGTAACTTTGAGGTTTAATTAGTACGAGTTCTTAGTCATTGTTGAATAAACAACTTTTTGTTTGCCCTTGGGGGCTAGTCGATTCATGGAGGACTTACATGATCGGCCTCTTAAAGAACTTACACAGTCGACCTTTTAAAGGGTTTTACAAGATTAAGGACTTTTTATTCTTAAAGCTTTCTTTTATGAGTTAACATTTAGGATGCCCATATGACGAGTCTTTTGATCAGTTATAATGGGCCTTCTTGTGAACCTTAGGTGAGGTGTTCTTGGGATATCTAAGGTCAGAGTGACCGCGTTGGGCCTTCTAATAATTGATCTTGGGTTAGAATCCCATAGGAGAATAGGGTCCCTCAATTTTAAGTGTTTCCTTATTAATAATGGAAACTTTGTAATAGTTCTTATTTTTGCAACCTCATAGAGTTCTCGGGTCAAACAATGAGTCCTCGAAATGAGCAAGGTATTCAACAATTGAAAACTCCCCTTTAAAGAGTTTAGAATCTCATAAGGTGGTTGCCTTTCCATGATAGTGATGTGAGGAGGTTATTAAAATTGGCACAAAAAGTGCATTTAATGCTTAGTGACTCTTTGAGAAACATGTACTAATAGACAGCTAGGTAAATGGTTACACCTTTTCAACTTTTTCATCTTGTTCACATCTTAAGCCATTAGAACCAACTGAATGGTTGAGGTATGCTTTTAAAGGGATGTATCAGATGAAGAAAGGTTTTACTCATATGATCATTTTATCCCTCAGCTTTTAAATGAATGACTGAGAATTTTGGAGACTTCATATATATAGGCATAGTCTCTTTGTCTCTCCATTTTCACTTCATTTGGCTATTTTAAGATAGAGAAATTATAAGAATTCGTTGAGAAAAAAGCTTTGTGTTCTCTGTGATCATCCTTTGTATCGTCAACAATCTACATACAAGTAAATGTTTATTTAGCATATTTCTTTATTTTTATTGCCTTTATTGTTGCTGCTCTTAAGTGTTTATTGTATTTTTGCATTGTAATGTGTTCTTCGGACATCTGTTCTTCATAGTTTAAGTGCTCGACGTTTGTTGCTGCTCTTAAGTGTTTATTGTATTTTTGCATTGTAATGTGTTTTTCGGACATGTGGTCTTCATAGTTTAAGTGCTCAACGTGAAGATGTTTGTGTGCTTGTTTGAATGTGCTTAAGTGCTCGGTAGTAAATTATTGATAGGTCATCTACCTTGTTTGTTCAAATGTTAGAACTGTGTCTTGGACCAATGACTCCCAGAACATATCTGGTTGTGAGTCTAGCAATTTTGGTAGGGACTCGAATGCTAAAAGTAGCTTATCCCTAGAAGTTAAAAATGTGAGTTCTTGGGCTGGTTGAGGACTCTAGTTGATTGTTAAAAAGCCCACCCATGTAGGGAATGCTGAGGTAAAAATGCTCGAGGGCTCTAATGATTCTAAAATGACACCCAAATGATGTGAAAATGCCAACTAGTACTCTTGAGGGGCTGGCATTAGTCTCAGTCCAATCAGGTAAGCAGAAAAAGAATAAGAAAAAAAATTTCATCCCTTGAACTAATGAGGAGATCCCTTTTAAGCTAGACTGTCCACCTTATCATCCTTCAGGCATGAGGCAAGAGGAACCTTGACTTTATTGAGGGAAAAGTATGAGATACCGAGCACTATTACATTAAGAGTACTTCGCGAGGATGTGCTAGTGCGCTACTAGTTGAAGAGGTAGCTATTAACTTTGTCTTCTTCACATTAGGTTTAAGATTACCTATTCGGCCTTACTTTATATAATTGTTTACCCAATTAAACTTAGAATCGTGTTAATTGAACCTCAATTCGTGAAGGGTATTGGTTAGTTTGTATGTAATATAGTTGAAGCTCGACTTTAGTAAGCCTACCTTTCCTGAGTTACATCAAATTTATCAAAACAAGGTAAACTTTGATCAATAGGAGGGGTTTTATTACCTTTTAAGTTATGATGGGGAGAGGATAAGAGATATGCATCTATATAGATATACCATCAAATAATCACAAGTAGAATCACTTTTGGAGTGACAGGACCCTCCCAAAGACCCTCTACTGTAGATCATAACGTCCTTGCCGGGCACCTCAATGGAAGTTCCTCATAATCTAATTATTTAAGTTAAAAAATTCTGCGAGGCGAACCCCTTTTTGAATTTTGCTATTATTGAAAAAATCTTGAGATATATGTGAAAATAATTTATTAAATTAAAAAAAAACGGACAGAGTTTCCCCTATTTTTTTGAAAATCTAATATAAAACCTATAAAAAAAATTTCACTTCTATTTCAAACATCTTCTCAACTTTCAAATAGTACCTCTGGTCCTTTTCAAAACTAAATCCAAACTTAACTCAACAAATTTCATTTCAATCACAAAACTGGCATATTAATAAAAAATGAAACGGTTACCAGAATATCGAAACCTCTTCTTGTTTGTTCAAAATATATTTTTAAAATACACAAATCTATAACTACTATACAGTAAGCAAAATGCGCTACTTAGCACATTTACATTTACAAATGATCGTTAAACTAGGCTCACTAATCAGTTGTAAGAGAATAAAAAACTTACGCACTAAGGCCTGCACCTAAAGAGGGTTTAGAAAACATAAAATACAAAACGAGTTAGCTAAAAGAGCTCAGTGAGTGCATTTAAGATTTCCAATAAAAATAAAATTCTGCATAGATATTAAATTTTAAAAGATATGCATAAAACATACTTCTAAAATTTTTATAAAACTGTAATATAATTTCTAACGTCATATGCTAATGAAATCTTGTCGAACGGATTTTATTTACATCTTCGAAAAACAATATCTAAAATCTATAAAACATAATAACTAGCATGCACATATATAAATGAGTGTGCGCTCGGTAACTCGAAAACTATTAAAGCCCTTGTTCGGCCATTTTCTTTTTAAACTGTACCAATGGTAACCCTAAAGCTCTATACTCACACGGTGACTCAACTAGTACCGCATAACGTAAGTAAGTCACAGGGCATCTAAACTAGCAACACCCACTATGACATCTCAAGACATTTCACTGGCTATACAGCAAAATCCTATATTGCCTACATATAGCGAGACAATACCCTGTACATATAAAGGGACTCACATGACTCGACAACCTAACTTTCTGGAATTAGTGACATGCTCCCCAATATTTGCCCATACGTATGGGATATACTGGCCTAGTCTTAAACCATCACCACAACTATAAATCTGAGGGTACCAATAGCCTTTGAAACTAATTTAGTAGTTTTAAAACTGTTTGTTAAACTGAACATATAAATGCATATCTATGTATATATACATCAGAATAGAAAATCATATTTATGCATTAAAAACACATAAAACATATTAAACGAAATATAACCATGACAGATTTTCACTCACAAACCACTCCGAGCTCGATTCTTCTCTGAATTTTAACTTCCTTTACCGATCTCGATTTTCTTCACCTACACACCATAAATGACATTTAGAACCTTTATAATCACTAAAATTTCACTTAACTAATAAGCACCCTAATTAGCTTACAAAGCTCGAATGGATACCACTTTTCAATTTTTATTTACAAAGTCATTCCATCTTGTTTAATTCACCATCTGATGACATGAAAATTGTTTAACACCCTATAAATTAGGTTAGACATAATTGCCCTTCACCTTACCTCAATGGATAACTTTGTCCTATTTTCTTCATTTTTTATTTTTCATCAACCCTATACATCTCATTGGCACAAGGAATCATTCATTTACAACAATTTAACCAAAACACAACTCAACCCTAAAAATCCCTAATGGGCCGAAAATACCATCTTCACCCAACACATTTATTTTCTTAATTTTTTATTCCAGTAACATCCAAAATAAGCTAATTTAATTCTAATGCCCTAATAAAATCAAATTGAAGTTTCTATAATAAATTCTCACCAAACACTAGTTCTTACCTTATCAATTCCTTTACTTTGATGAGTCCTTTAAACTCTATACTTGAATTCAACTCAACCTACATCAATAATTCACACCAAAATATAAATTGAAGTGATCTAAAAAATCATAAGCCACCATCACTAGATAAGGTTTTTCTTACCTCTTTTTCTTAGGTTTTCACTAGTGAAAGCTTCAATAGACCTTAGGAACTTGTATTTGGCTTTGTTTTGGCTTTATCATGCATAAAATATTATGAAAAAGCCTTGGATTTTACTGTAGCACCCTCTCCTTCCCCTGACCGAATTTCCTCTCCTTTAGCCCTCAAAGTCTTTGTTTTTAACTTAGCCAAAATTCTACACACTTCTTCTTTATGTAGTGCTCTCCCAAAAGTCCAATTTACCCCTTAACTAATTCTAAATTTCTAAATTGCCATTAATTCAAAATAGAAGGATCTAATTGGTTCATTTCTAACTATTTAGTTAGAATAGTCAAAGAAACTAACTAGACCTCCAACTTGGCAATCCATGAACTTGTCTCTAATTGGTCCATTTTCTAACATATAGATTGTGTTTCTTAACAAAAGCTTATTCCATGCATAATCCTCAAATGAAAATTCATGTATTAACTTAAAATTTCCTTTTCCAAGCCAATAGAAAAAAATTCCAAAACAAATCCATGACTGTCCGAAGCTCCGGCTGAGTGTGAAATTAACAATTTAGGTCTAATACCTCTTATGTGCACCATAAAAAAAATATTACTAATAGGGTTGAAATTGAGTAACCATACGGTGTCTTTATTGCTTTATACCGAAATCTAGACACTTATACTACTAATAGGGATCAGATATTACATGGAGAGCTTGCATAGTTGGCCTTTTACAAGGTCACGTAGTCAGCCTCTTTGAAGGTTTACAGGATTGAAGACTTTCTGGCCAAGGACCTTTCCTTTACAAGTTAACATCTCAGGTGCCAATGTGACAAATCTCTTGATGAACTGCAGTGGACCTTCTTATAGGCCTCGAGTGAGGCATTCTCAAAATGTTTAAGGTTCTAGTTTATAAGCCACATTGAGCCTTCTAGGGATTAGTCTTAGGTCAAAATCCCATGGAGGAACAATAATAATAATATTTTTAATTTAATAAATTGATTTATTTATATATTATTTTAAGCATACATTACTAAACCTACATTTATAAATCATGTAATTTAAGTATTAAGTATGAGATGCTATTACAGAAAGATGTAATTCACAAGTTCTTTATAAATAAAGGAATGTTCATAATCATTAATAGAATGGACATTTCACTATGTAAAACTATAGTTTTTCTACTTTCGTAGTGAATGATTTATTTTGGTAATAGAAATAAAGACTTCGAATAGAAAAACTATATTATTTGATACATTGAACATGACTATTGTAGATATCGATCTAGTTAAATAGATGTCAATAATCTTAATTTACATAAGTTTTAATAGACTCAACTGATCTTAATCTTAAAAAAATAATAAACTTGTATTCATGTATTATGTCTTTTGAATTATGATAGAGTGAAATCAAAGTGGTCAAAACCGTAATGACTTGAAGCTATGATTTCATAGGTTATAAAAATATATATTTGTTAGATGAAATTTATGCTTTGTGTGTTCGCCTAAGATGTTTGCAATGCTAGATAATTTAAATTTAGTATTTTTGTTTATTCAATAAATTATTTATTGAATAATAATATTAACTTATGAATATATACATATTGAAAAATAATTTTTAAAGAATTAAGTGATTTAGGGGTAAATGGGTAATTAAAGAGATAAGATATTTTTTACATGGCCTATCTTAAATTATGTTAGAATTGGTGCTCAAGCGTCATTCTAATTTTATATAAATATTATTTATATTTATACAATATATATTTTTATAAATTATTATTTTATTATATGGTATTAATCTTGTTCTTTTAATACAATTTATATCAATACTAAGATTTAGTATTTCTAAGAGTTAGAACCTAGTATGAATTAGGACAAAGACCCGAGAATATTTATTATAGTGACATAGTTGCAAGTAGTTGTAAATAGTATTAAGAATTGTCATTATGTAGTATATACTTCAAATTGGTTCCTAGTCATAGATTTAACAATATGGGTCGATAGTTAAAATCGAAAAGACTAGTGTATATTTATATATGAAATGATGGGATGGTTAATCTTAACAAACCATGAGCTTTATGTAAGCTCGTATAAGTGTGCATGTGTTAAGTAGGAACTTGACACTGAACGAGCTCATGAAGACATCTAATAGACATTCCATAAAACCATAATGGATGGTCTTCTTGAATTAAGTAGTATTTATGGTCCTTTGACCTGAGTACCATGGTAGGCTTGTGAGTGATCCATCATACTTAGATTCCACACATGTCAGAAACCTTTTATAGTCTGACCTCTGGGTGTCATTAGGTATGGTCTGATACTCATGGAATCCAACGTGTGTAGATATAGAATTTGTCAGCTCATATGATTGGGCCATATATCCTGATGCTTCGAGCTTGTATTTCAGAAAGTCTTTTGGCTAAAAATATTTAACCGAAAAATATTTCCATAAGGTAAAACATTATCATAAAGGAGTTTGCGGATATTGTTCATTGAAATACAAATCTAAAAATAAGTTTAAGGTCAAGCGTATAGAGACTTAATGATATATCTATGTCTCTACTCTTCTAGAATATAAGTGATAAATAATTATATAAATATGGTTAACCTCAACTTATATGATTTTACGTGTCGTTTAATTGTATATGTAACATATGTATGAGGCAATGCTCACGTACATATGGAAAAGTTTCATAAGATAAATAGAAATGCTGTGAACTTAGGGAATCTCACAATATGAAGTATACTCGTTGAGCACTATGGTAGAACATAAGATCAAAGAGTTCGATTCGGAAAAAGTTTGAATAAGTAGGATTTAATTTTAGTATCTCTCGGGAATGACACGTGTCGAATTCTAACTATTAAAATTTGACACATGTCAAAATATAATTGGTGTACCATAACACTCCATGCATATTTGTTTAATTAACACTTTGACAAGTGTATGACACTTGTCATAATTTTATTTAAATTATGCATAAATGTCCATTTATTAAATTAAATGAATAAATGTTATGCATTTGAATTTGAAAAATTATTGGATGGATTTTGAGAATCAAAATGTATTTAACATGTGTTTCTTAAAATAATCAAATATTGGCACATTAGTCTTTAGTCATTTTAACTTATAAAGACTTATATTGCTAATGACAAATTTCTAATGGACTTTTGCACTCTTTCATAGACTAAATGGGAGACAAAGAAAAACATACATGTATAATTGTTATGCATTTTCAATAAAAGAGTGGATGAAGTCTTGGCTTTTGTGTTTTTGAATAAAATAAAATAAAAACAAATATGTTAAGGTGTGTAGATATACGTAAGATAAAAAATAAAAAAGAGAGAGAGTCATTTTGACTAAATTGAGAGTTTTGACTAAGTGTTAGAAATGAGTTCTCTTTTTGAGAAAGAAGAAAAATACTAACACTTAAGAGAAACAAAAAAATTCTACAAGTTTATAATAAGCTACCATTCTATAGCCAAAATACCCACCTTGATTTTGGTTTAGAATTATTATAGAGTTATATTTCTTCTTAGCTCCACACTTGGATCTCAACAAATTGTAAAGCTACATTCATCTTGGTAAGTACTTTCAATTTGTTAATATAGGATAATTGTTGTACATATAAATATAAATATATATGTATGTGATATATATATTTAAGTATTATATGAGTGTATTATGTATATATGCTTCCGCTGAATATTAAAAAAAAATTTAAATTGTATTTACACTCATATTATCACATACTTCTACAAATTATGGACATTAAATAAATGTTAATTAAGCGATTATTGGTTATTAGTCTATAACCAAGCTTAAATTAATTAAAAGAGTTTTAATTAAAATTAGTTTTATTCATTTACATAGGTTACTAGATTGCTACATTTGACTTTTCGTAAAATAGTCTGGGTCAATTTAGAAAACCTATGGGTCATAAGATGACTTAGGATAGACCTTTTAAGTTGAAGCTAGAAAGCTAATAGATTTGTTATTCTCTCTATTAACTCAAATCTTAATCAAACTATAATTGAGGTGGTGCTTACACATAGGGAAGATAAGGAGTAGGAAAATCATGATTCTCTTTATGTATTTTACATGTAGACAGAGAGAATTGGACTACTCTTTTTTCTCTCAATTTGTAGCCTTTCCTTGGGAGATTCATGTGCCAACACGAATGAGTTTGAAGATTGGGGACATCAGAGAAGATTGTACCCGATCAATACAAGTTTAACAAATAAAAATTTAAGATAATTCTCTAACTCTATACATGTAATTATGAGCAAAACACTTTGCCTTCTATATTAATTTTATTAAATAATAAAAAAATTCTAACAATTGATATCAAAGTTGACTTGTTTTATATCTAATGTATAGTTTGATTTTGTTTATGTATAATTGAGATTGTTTATTATGGTACCAATTACATGATTTAATCTATTATTGTTATTTTTATTAATTATTCAGTGAATGGTTTAGCGCTAATTTATGGTTATATATTTACTTGTTATTCCTTTGAAATTATATCAAGAGGGAACGATGAAATACACTTAGAGTCATGTCAGTTGAACCTTAATTCGTGAGGGTACTGGTCAGGTTATATGTAATGTGGTTAAAGGCCGGCTTCAGTAAGCCTACCTTCTTGAGTTACAGCAAATTTATCAGAGTATGGCAAACTCTAATCAATAAAAGGAGTTTTATTACCTCGCTACTTATGGTGGGGATAGGAATAAGGTCGAGAGTATGTATCATTATTTCATGTTCCTTGAGTCTTTTCTAAATTAGGTCCTTGCCTATTATTTTATGTTCCATACTTGTAAAAACTTTCTTTGATGATTCGTAACATGGTTGTCTTTGTTATTTCAACAATATTCTAAATGGCAAACCTAAGCTAACTTGGGAAGAAAATGATAAAGTCACTTTGTCTCGAAAGCAAAAAGATCTATCAAAGAACTTCTAACCCAAGAGAACTTAAATAATACAGGCCTAATCGACCAACTTGTTTAAGTGTTAGAGGAAAAAAGAGGAAACAAAAGAAGAGTTAATTCTTAATTCTCTTTATAGTGCTTAACCTTTATATTAAATTGACTTTTATTTTGATTTCTCTAGTCCTTCGCAGGAATGGAACAAAAAGAGGGCAATAGGAAATATCCTTATCCTTCTGAGACCTTTGGGTCAAGAAGATTAAGCAAAAATGCTTGAGGGTTCTTTCATTGCTTGTTCTAAGCAGAAAAGGCACGAGCAGAGTGTAAGGTGAGAAGCCAGTTAAGGGAGTACTTTAATTGACTAAAGAAAAAGGTTAATCGAAGTCTCTATTAATCTTGTAAGTTTGCCACCTTCTCCCACTATAAGTCCACCACCCCTCCTTATAGCAACCAGTATAGGTAGTCCAGTGACGGGGATACTTGTTTTAAATTTTTTGACTCCCCTGAGTTAGACTACTCTTATCGTAGACAGGCGACAATAAGCGCAGTTGGGGCCTTCATCCTTTAAGTTGTCAGACATCCCTGCTGTAAAACAGAAGTAGTAATTACACATGGTGCCCTTGATAATGGAGGTTGAGCATGCAATCAAGGTTATCAAGTTGATAACATGTCTAAATATGATGCCTTCAAGTTCTTAGCGTACAGTGCTCAAGGTAACTTCTTTTATGATAAACTATTGCTTTAGTTCCAATAATTTGTTCAATCATTAACTACTCGCCATCTTTTTGTTCACGCAGCCTTCATTCTAACTCAACACTGAGACGAACTCTGAGGTGCCATCAAAGATAGGTAGAAGCTAAAGGAAGCCAAGGACAATGTGGCTTGACTCAGGAAGGTTTTGTAAAAGGCCAATAAAAAGATTGAGGAGGAGAGCCAAGAGCTTGAGAGTTATCCTACCAATATGGAAGAGGTTGAAAGTAAGGTTGCCACTAAGAAGCCCGAGGTCTCTACTCTTTAGGTAGAGATTCATCATCTCTACGTGGTGGCTAATGAATCTTAAAACTTAGTGAGGACTTTTCGAGAGGAGAATATTGCCCTTGCAAAGAGGAATAAAGAATTGGGCAAGGAGTTAGATGTCGCTCAATCTGACGCTATGAATAACTCTGAAGACCAATTTACTGAGGGGAGTTAACTTGGGCTTTAAGAAGTGTATCAATGTGTTTAAGTCACGTTATCCCAACATAGACCTCCCTTAGATAGAAGAGGCAATCGCAAACCAAGCAACGGCTGAAGATGGGGAAACTGAAGGCGTCTATAAGTATAAGTGACCTCTCTTTAGTCAAAACAGAGCACTTCTGTGGTCATTGAAAGTTAGCTAAAGACCTTTGTTCCCTTACTACTGAAGACCAACCTCCTACTTCTTAGTCTTAAATTTGTATTATATATATTTTATATAATTTGAGTAGCGCTCCACCTCTTGTAAAGATTTTCATTAATAAAATTTCTTTTTTTTTTATAATTGTGCTCCTGTCATTGCGAAATGTTGTATTCTCAAAGTTGTTGATAACACTTTATTGCTTGATCATATATAATCACTAGGATGATTCATAGCTTGGTTTTGAATAGTTTAATGCTTAATATGCTTGGGCATGTAAATATAGGATCACTTGCTAGTTGAGCAAGATGTTTCAATAGGTAAATATTGTCATGATAACTTTAGTCTATTCAACTTTAATTCACTTCTCCTACCTTTTTAAGTGTTTAAATTAACAACCCATCATTGACTTTTCAATTTTCTTCCTATAATTACTCAAAAACTTTCAACTTGAAGGGTCATTTATGGTCCATTAAGGCTACCCTCTTGATTCTTCAATATTTTCAATATTCATCTGAGGCATGGCTCGAGCATTTGTTTGAGAAGATCACATAAGGGCTATTGTCACTTCCCTCTTGATCCTTTGATACTTTTAATATTCATTCGAGGTGTGGTTTAAGACTTTAGTTGAGAGGGTCATATAGAGGCTATTATCGCTACTCTTATCAGTTTAATATTCTTCAATATTCATCTAAGGCGTGGCTTTGAGAATGTGGCTAATAGGGTCACATGGGGGGTTATCCTACTACTTTTCTCGGTTCGATATTCTTGTGATTCTCGTAGGCGTCTCGAATCATTTTAGAGAGCACTTGGCTTTGAAATTCTTGAACGATCCTCATGGGGATCTCGAATCATTTTGGTAAGGTGCTAGGGCTTGTTGCCTCAACCTACTTTTGATTTTCTTCCAAGAACTACTTTGGTATTGTGATTGAGAGGGTCACATAAAGGCCATAGCCTTTACCCTTTTGAATATTTATTTTTCGTTCGAGATTTACTTGGAAACTAGGTCGCTGAGTCACTTAAGAGCCATTGTTGTTATTCCTCGGCTCTTTAGTATTCTTCTATAGTTTGACTTAGGCACTTGGTCGAGAGGGTCATATGGTGGCCATAGCCTCTACCCTCTCGATTCTTCAATCAGCCTTTTTTTAAGAAAGACTCTGAAAAAGAGTAATAATTGTCAAATGCATTGAATAAGAAAATTTAAACACTTATAAGTGCTTATTATAACAACAAATGTGGACAAATAAAATTATGAGTTTTGAAATCTCGAAGTAGTATTTTTGGGAGGCTCGGCCTCTTAATTTATTCATCATGCTCCGGCTTATATGTTTGTAGTCTAACTTTCTTGAACACCTTATAATAGCCCTTAGTTGGCACTGAGGATTTTCTTTGACATTTATTTTTGCTACCCTTACTTCTTCTTCAAACTTTACATGTTTAGATAATTATAGACAGCCATATAGGTTGCGATCGAATTCTCAGTCAACTGCTAGTTTTGTTTATGGTTATGGATGATTATAGACTTAATGGTCTTCGATTGATAGCCTTTTATAGCTTTTTATTTTTTTCTTCACAAACAATGCCAAACTTTTAAATCTAGATTTTCGGCTGTCCTAAGCCAACGAATTGAATTTACTTGTTCTTAGAAATAGTTACGGAACTATTTAATGGACTAGGCCAAAATTAAGTTGGGATCACCACGTTTTGGTATTTGTTGGGCTTTCCAAGCTTTTTTCTCATTCAAGGTTAGTCTAAATAAAATAATCACAGATTGATCCAAATGAAGTAGTCACAATCAGATGTAAAGTTATAGTGGTTGGTTCAATGTGAACCTACATCCACTTCACTGGTTTGGAGGATCTTTCACAACAAACTGCCTACTGATGATCAATTGCAAAGGCGTATATTCGGCTCACTCAGATGCACTATTGAATAATGTTTTTACATTATAAGTACAAAGAGGAAGTTATAGGGCTGTAAATGAAACCACGGTGGTCATGATGCAGCCATGGAGACTATGATCAAGCCATGAGACTATAAATTGAGCTATTGAGGGTGTGATTGAGAGGAAGATCTAAATCCTTCATAAGTAATGGACCTTCAAGAGTTTCTATAGAGCCTTAAAGGTTGTTTCGAAGCCATCAAGGGCTGTAATGATGGCTTAATTGTAGCTTTTACCTTTTTTATCCAAGAAAGAATCAATGAAGAAACATTGAGCCCCTTTTCTTTAGCATTTAGCCTTTCTTTTATAGGTATAGGTTGTAAATTCCTTGTAGAGCTGAATTTGAGACACGTGAAGTCCTTCTAGGGTTGGGACTATAGAATTCTGTTAACTAATAAGACTTCTTAGAACTATAACATCTGACTCTAGGGTCTTCGGGTATTAATGTGAGTCTTCGGTTAATGGTGAATAGGTAACATCTTGTCTACCCCTAGGGGCTAGTCAGTTTCATGGAGGACTTACATGGTCGATCTTTTGGAAGGCTTAAGAAGTTAGCTCTTTGAGAACTCACATAATCAGCCTCTTTGAGGGTTTACAGGATTAAATATTTTCTGGCCAATGACCTTTCTTTTGCGAGTTAACATCTCAAGTGCTTATGTCACAAATCTTCTGATAAACTACAGTGGACCTTCTTATAGGCCTCAAGTGAGGCATTCTCAAAATGTTTGAGGTTAGGGTTTATAGGCCACATTAGGCATTCTAGGGATTGGTCTTGGGCCAAAATCCTGTGGAGGAACAATAATAATAATATTTTTTTAATTGGATAAATTGATTTATTTATATATTATTTTAAGCATACAATATTAAACCTATATTTATAGAGCATGTTATTTTAGTATTGAGCATGAGATGCTAATACAGAAAGATGTAATTCACAAGTTTTTTTATAAATAAAGGAATGTTCACAATCATTAATAGAATAGACATTTCACTATATAAAATTATAGTTTTTCTATTTTTGTAGTGAATGATTTATTTTTATTATTTAAGTAGATTTTGAATAAAAAAATTATTGCATTTGATACATTGAACATGACTATTATAGATGTCGATCTAGTTAAAAAAATATTACTTCAAATTTTAATCAAACTGTAATTGAGGTGGCGCCTACACATAAGGGGAAATAGAGATTAGTAAAATCATATTTCCTTACGTTTAGAAAAAGAGAAATAGACTACAATTTTTTCTATCAATTTCTTGTAAGCAAATTTGATTGGCATAGGATTTTTCATGTAAATCTTATTTTCTTTTGTAATCTAAAAACTCTTGAATGTGGCAAATTGTGGAAGAACAAAATTGGAGTCGTGGTTTGTGTGTGTAGTGCACAGGTTTAAGGCGTGGTGGCAGTACATGTATAGCCGCCAGCTCATGGCAGATTGCGCTATCAGTAATGCGATCTTGGTCGCAGATTGATGGCGATGCAAGGCAGTCGTGGTGCTGCGCTTGGCAGTTAGAATGTACAAGCCATGGGCTTGTGGCGGTGCCTAAAGGCGTGTGGCGAAACATGGAGAATCATGACAGGTTCACAGTCATAAGCGTTAAAGCTTCATTGAGTCGACAACATGCAGCGGTTGAGCGAGTTGCTTTATGCCGGAGCTGGTGGAATGCGCATGCTTCTGTGCATAGCTAGCGGCAGTGAGGTGAGGCGTTGTCAACAGGTTTGTGGTTGACATCTTTTAAGGCAAACAACGGTCCCCCAGTGGCAACCGACGATCTGGTATAGGCAATGGCTATATGTTGAGGTGCAGTAGATGGTAAGGGAAAAAGATGAAAGTGGGTTTATCTTAGCTTTTCTCAGTCAAGCTCCCTCTAGTTTTAAGATTTCTGTTTTAGCTATAATATTTTTCAAAGGTTTACAAATTGGCCCTGAATTCTATTTTTATTTTTATCAGTCAAGCCTTTTTAATTTTATATATTTATGTTTTGACGAAACAATTTGAAATTATTTACAAGATAGACCCTAAATCTAATCCAAGGTGGTTTTGGACTTTTTTAGGCTTTATGAACAAAGGGTTGGTCCAAACTTATTTCTTTTTTATCCAGATTTTATATATATAAAAAAAAATCATTAGGCTATTTTAATAAAATAGTAGGGTCTAAGAGAGTTTAATAAAATCCTTTATTTTAAAATTTGGCCTATTGAGTTTTTTAATCCAAAAGGTGCCCAATTTACTTTAAATTGAAATGAACGGAAGGAAATTAAAACTTAAGATGCACATAAAAGATGCAAGTAAATGGAGATGTACATTATGAACAAGTCCAAATTGACTTTAAGGAGTTTGTTTAGAGAATTTAAGTTAGTATTAATATTTTCTTTTTAGAAAAATTACGGATTATGAGTTATTTATTTGTTAAGTTAATTGATTGATTAAATAATATGTCATATAAATTAAAGATGTCACATTCACATATTTATACATAAATATATTATATTATTTGACATTAATATCTAATAAAATTAGAACAAGATTATTATCATAGCATTAATATTAAATTAATTTCATAAAATTGACAACTTAATGAATTTTTTTTTTTTATAAAATTAGATATTAATAGGTAGAATGTCAATTAACTGAATTAATTAGTGTTAACGTGTATTCATGGTGTATGTATGTAAATGGTGTCATTGTAAAATATATGTCAATGCATGTCTAACAAGCGTACAATTATACAGCGGAATTGAAAACTAATTTCCTAAATAATAAACACATTGAAAATGAAGTTTGTTACGTTAACAATTCCAAAATGAGTACCTCAGAAGCCTTTGGAATATTTCCTTGGAGTCCACTTTAAAAAATTCCCATTGGTAATTCTAGACTTCAAGAATCTGTGGGATTGAAACTCTAAAATAGCAGCATTAAACTAAATTTTCAACATCAAATTCGTCCATGAATAGTTTAACAACTTGAACTGATGCTCTCATTTGAAAATTATAGAGAAGAGACTTAAATAAAATATTTTCAAGGTTTGCATATATATATATATATATATATAGCTTGAAAATGGTGACCTAAATGCATAAATTTCAAAGTTTCAAAATTTTGGCCAATATGCATTTGACACTTGTCTTCATGCATCCCATACATGAAGACAAGTGTTACACAACACTTATCACTTGTCATGTATTTATTCCATGCATGTGACATGTATCACTCATGCATTGAGCCATTATGCCATGTGTCTAAATTTTATTAGTTAACTTATTTGACTAATAATTTATTGGTTTAACACTTAAACCATGACACATATATTTTTTGAGAAATCCTAAAACAAATCCTGCATTTTGAAATTCTTCCATATTCGATCCAGTCTGCTATATAGTGTTCAACAAGTACACTTCATATTGTGAGACTTCTTAGGTTCACCTCTGTTTGTTTTATGGAACACTTTCGCAAATTCGTAAACAATGCCTTACACACACGTTACGAATATTACAGAATAAAGCGTTAAACTATACAAGTTGAGCTCAACCATATCCGTATGATCCTTCCGTCACCTATATCTTAGAAAAGCAGAGACACAGATCATTATTATCAAATCTCTATGTGCTCAACCATAAATTTATCTCAGATTTATATTTTCGTAAAATAATATCCGCAAACTCCTTTGTAATATTATTTAACCCTACAAAAAATTATTTTTTGGGGTATCTGTTTTTTGCCAAAAGACTTCCTGAAATATAATTCTTAAAGCATCAGGATATATAACTCACTCATATAAGCTAACGGATCTCATATCTACACACACTAGACTCCATGAGTATCGAATTATACTCAGCGGTCAGACCATAAAATGTCTTTAACATGCGTGGAACCAAGTATGGTGGATCACTCACAAGCCCACCGTAGCGTTCAGGTTAAAGGACCACGAATACTACTTAACTAGAGAAGACTCTCCTTTGAAGGCTTTATTGGATATCTGTTGAAGGTTCTCATGAGTCGATTCAGTATCCAGTCCTCACTGAATATCTGTTTGCCCATACAAGCTTCCACTAAATTCATAGTCTACTAAGATTAACCATCCGGACAATTTAGATATGGATATACACTGATCTGAAAGAAATACTTATTGACCCGTGTCAGTAATCATAGACCAAGAACGACGTATTTTAATAACATATTAGATAATAATATTTCTTAACACCATTTGTAACGTTTTACAATTATATCATTTCTAATATATTCTCGGGTCTTTATTCTATTCCAGACATGATCCTATATTTTAGAATTGCTAACTTTTAGCATTAACCTAAACACCTTTGGATCAGATCTAAACTTCTTTAGATCTATAATGTCTGTAAATGTTACAAGTTTCTTACCATATAATTATATTAACAATAATTATTGTAAGCACCATCTCTAACAATTAGTATCTTAAAAATAAAAGTTTTAAAGTTTAAAATTAAGTAGGAAAAGGTTTAAGACATAAACCTCACAATCTTCATTGTTAGTCCTATAGTAAAGTAAATTAATGAATCATCTCAAATCTTGTGAGATTTCTTACAGAGGGTATTAATCAACACTTGATACTAGACAAGACTTTCTTAAAAAATAAAATCTAATACATAACTTATTTAAAATTGACCATCCTCTAATTATAATTTTCATTTAAAAGTATAAAAGATTGAAACAATGGTTATTTATTCAACTTAAGTTAATTAATATCCTCCCTATAGAGTTCTTATTAATTTAAAAAGCTTAAGAGAGTTGGTAGTAAGGAAAGGGTAATAAGAAAAAGAAATTTAAAACTAAGAATATATCTAATTTTGGGGCTATACAAATTCAGAAATAGAAGAAGCCCAAAGGAAAATATTTTCATTTTAGTGTTAAAGGATATTGAAAGAGAAATTATCTAATCTACTTAGCCAAGGCTTTAATGGCTAAAGGGGTAGTTTCGGCTTTAGATAATATTCTTTTCATTGAAATTTGTTTAGTGGTCAATTTTACAATTTTTTGGATAGTAGATTTTAGAATCACTAAACATATTTACAATTCATTATAAGAATTTTAAAAAACCAAACTGGTTAGTTATAAAGAGAAATAGCACAATTATTACAACCAACACATTAGAAGTCATTCCCTTTATTTTGATGATTATAGGAGTTTAATAGTAAAGATTGTTCCTTAGTAACTAAAGTTAAACACAATTTAATTTCAATTAGATATTTGAATCAATTTAGTTATTTAGTTATTCTTGACTCAACTATAATGATAAAAATAAATAAGTTATTTTATATGTTTTGATAAATTAGGTAACAATCTATATTATTATATTTTTTAAGATTAACACATTGCATGATTTAGAATTGAATAATAAATTTAATCGTCATAAAAAAATTAAAATGTCTTATTAATAAAAACGTGTTTATGACATTTACGTTTAAATTATATAAATTTTCTCATAAATGAGTCTTAATTTAAGGGTTCATATGTTTTGAACTTTATTTAGTACAATTCTAAATTTAAAAAACCACGACCCTAAATTAAACCTCAAAAAGTGGCTTGGGTCTATACATAATACTTGTTGAACATATATGATCATGTGCACGAGCTTAAACCTAGGTCTAAAGATGATATTTACGCATTAATATCCTACAGGTAAGATCAAAATATTCTATTAGAAAATATGCAAAAGCATATCAAACATTAAAATTTATTACATGAGAAATAAAACATACAACACGCAAAGAGACACAATAATTTAATATTTTTCACCTTAAATTAAGCTACATCTACTGATGACAGAGAAATCTACTATAACAGTTATCACAAATTATAAGAGTACAAACATTGCTAATTCAATACCACACCAAGTATTTAATTTTGTTACCCAAATGTTTAACCCATTCTTCTCACATCTCTTTAAACACATATCTTTGTGCCATTCCTCTTCTCTCATACACTAGAATCAATTCTCAACCCTTTTATATAGTTTGTAATTATCTATTTATTTTATGATTTATATTCAGATCTTTTATATAAGTTGTACTCTACCTTAAAGAAAATAAATTTTAAAAGGAAACTACCTAATAAAAAATAGATTAAGTTATCTCCTTAAATTAAGATACAAATTTTATTGAAAAATATGAACTCTTTAAGGAAACTATCTAATAAAAAATAGACTAAGATACCTTCTTAAATTACAATATAAATCCTTATTAAAAACGAGCCATATATCCCAATATATTCTTTTGAAATTTGAATAAGCTTGTGTTAGAAATATTAATGAGTGGATATTAGAGGAACAAATCATTGAAATTTACCACCAAAAAAAAAGGAGAGAAGAAATGGAAGTATTATTTTCATTTTGGTTATGTATTAGGTACTTGAAAAAAATCATATTGAATCAATCTCAGAAATGTGCCCAAAATAATTTGCTAAAGTATTATCTCTCCAATGAAGTTCTTGGGATAATTTGAGAACTATTTACAATGGTTTCATGAATAAGTGATTGACAATTTAAATCATAAAATTTTCCTTCATTTCATCAAAACTGTACAGGAGACCCAATGACATTAACCATATTTTATTTAATTTTTAAGTATTTTAATAACAAAATTTTTAATAGAAATATAAATATGGAGAATGGTTTTCTGTGTGTATATAAATTTGAACCCACCTTATTTTATATGAAAATTGGTGCAAACTTTTGAGGGAGTATTTGATGAAGAGCAATAAATTTCCTTCACCTGTTTCTTTTGTTTGCTTGCTGGATAAAGTTTGATTTGGAATTAGGTTCAACTGTCCCAGTAGAAAGAACCAAATCACCAAGAGAATGTCCCGAGTCAACAAATTCTAAACTAAATTTGTGCAAACAAATCCCGCAAACTTCAACAAATCCATTTGGTTAAGCTTTTATATAAACTCCACCCTTCAGTGTCTCACACAAACCAACCTAACATCAGACTTCTCCATGGCTCGCCAACTTCACTTCACCCCACCGTTGCCACTCAGCACGTCTCAGACTGGCCTGGCTGCCGCATCACTGCTCCTGTGCGTCTTTGCACTGTTCATGTGTGCTTCTCATTCGCGGAAATGGCGTAGCTGGAAGGCTTGCTATGATTTCCTTGATGAAGAACCTGTTATAGAGCTAAATAATGAAATCATGATCCAGCCTGCAGAACTCCAGGAATATCAACATGGGAATGCTGATCGAAGCTTGTTTAGCGGGGACCAGCAGCAAGTTTCGATTTGGCAGAAAAACATACTCATGGGTGGAAAGTGCCAGTTGCCGGATTTTTCTGGCGTCATAATATACGATTCTGAAGGGAACGTTGTCGCTCCTGCTAAAACTCCACGGCCGTTACTCACCTGGAAGTGAGGAGAACTTGAAGCATATGAAATACAGTGTCATCTAGAAATTATAAATTCTCGACTATTAGTCAAAATAATTGCAAATTGATGCCTTGTAGATCAAGGATGATTTCTGTTTGTGTATCAACAGTTGTGTTCATTTGTCTACGGAGCAAGTAAAATTTACAAGGAAAAATCGATACTGTCAACCCCAGCAGAGATTACACAATTTGATAGTTACGTGAGGAGAATATCAATGGAGATTTAAAAAAAATGTCTACTATTTCCATAATTATATATTTAAATACAGAAAACTAAATCGAAACAACAAAATATTTTCATTTGGAACTCATAAAGATAGAAAATTGATTGTAATGCATGCTTCATCCAAAAGATTACAGTCAACTGGGCCTGAATGATTCTTTGTGGTTAGAATGAGAAGACCGCCCCCTAAACCCAACAACACTCAGTTTAGAAGTTCTAGATTTCCCTGTTTCCTTCTTCCCGGCTGAAGATGTTTTCTTGGAGCTACTAGCAGTGGAGGACTTCTTCACCAACTTCGATACCCTAACAGTTGCCTTGGCAGATTTTGCTGGTGTGGATGCTTTTCTAGATTTTGATACCGAAGAATTTCTTCCTGGGGTATGTGATGATTTCTCCAATGCAGCTTTACTCTTGTTTCTCTTACTTGACACTTGAATCAATTTTGCGCTCCTCCCCTTCTGCTCAGTTATTCTAGCCCTGGCATCATCCCTTCGGACATTATCTTTAGTGACAGCTTCCAAGCTCTCATTCTTTCTCAGTGCCTCCTCGATACGCTCAGCTAGTAGCTGGTCCTTTCTAGCCACCAAACTTGTTACTTTCCCTGTGAAGTTAAAAGTATATAGTAATTCAAATTTTACAAGGAATTCAGCTCTCTACTTTCCCAAAAGTTTTAAAAGTTGCCATGCATTCCGAGAATTACTTGACAAAAGTCTTAATGCATCTAAACAGCAGAAATAGATATTCATGTATCGGTTTTTCATGCAATTCTAAGAGAAGAATATTGCAAAACCAAATAGTTGCAATGAGGCACCAATTAGTTCATGCAGTAATAATTGTTTAGATCTTTTTTTTAGTCAAGAGTACAAAATGATCTTAAAGGACAGCGTGGCCAACCTACAATAAGCTTGGGGGAAATAAGGCATGAAACTTCAAGAATTCATGTAATGCAACAAAAAACTATTATCCAATGTATTTCCACACAATATATTATTCTCTTTTGATCAGTATTTGCTAGATTAGTGGATGCAGTTCATAAACAAAATTCTAAGGAATTTCGGCAGCTAATCTGAGAACCGTCTTTTCATGTCACACATCCAGTGACGGAAAGAAAGAGAGGGTCTGAGTATTAAAATTGCTATAACATGCACATTCTTGTTAGCAATAACTATTGCAATAGGATAATGTCTAAGGGATTTGAAAGGCATTATGCAATTAAGATTTCCAATGTCTAGCCAAGGCTTAAGTCAGGACATCACTACTTGTTATATTTGGTTTGGTATTGCTACCACACAAGACTTCAAGGGTCATGATGTTATTACTAAGAAATTTCTTTACGAGAATATTTTTGTTTCACTTCAGACAATTAGCTCTCAATTATGATGAAAAGGAAAAGAGATCCTACATTGATAAGAATTTATTTCATACCTTTTGCACCCATCCGAGCAGTTCGTCCTGTGCGATGCAGGTAATCAATCTAAAAGGTCAAAGAAAATTAGGATTTAAACTTCCAACATACGGAAATAACATGAATAGGAGGGGGAAATAAGCAAGCTAAGTGACATTCAACTATTGACGACAGATTATGATGCTTACAGAGTTCAAGGGGAAATCAAACATGATGACATGATCCACATCCAAATCAAGTCCTCTGGCAGCCAAGTCCGTGCAGACCAACGTAGGACAATCTTCATTGTCATTCTTAAATTTGTTGAGATTTTCAACCCTGGCCATAGGAGAAAGAGTTGGTTCATGTAATTCCAAAAAGATTTCCGCATAGATGCAGAGGTGTGTCAGGTGGGGTTTTCTGTTTTTGTTCTCAATACAAGTTCTCAAGAATGATCTGAGGAAAGTTAAGTTTATGTAATGTACTTGGAAATTACTTAATTAATGATAATTAATTTAGAGCCAATAAACAGTTATTCTTTTGCTTCAAAAGCTGATATTTATAATTTAATAAATTGAGATTTTTCAAAAAGAGAACACATAAAAACTGATGTTTTATATGATCATCTCGAAACAATTTCCAAAACAACACATAGATATTCACAAAAATAATTCGTGTGCAAAGAAAAGTTCTCTTAAAAAAGCTGTTCCTGGAAACTATTAACTGAATAAGCTTTCCGATCAATATGATATATTCTTTGGAAGGAAGAGAACTAATTTGCCACAGCCTAATGAGGTCAAAATCCTCCTCATTTTGAATAAATTCACTAATGACAATGATACAAGGTTGTCTGGGATCTTCTAAAAGGCTTCAATTTAAAGGGGGGGTACCATTCTCCAGGTGATTACCTAAAACATACAGAGCATCATATTATGCAGTAAGCATCACATCATACTTAAGATAGTGAAAAAGAATTTTTCTCTCTTTAAGATAATGACAAAATGAATCTTGTTCATGCAAAGCACAAACTTAAAAAAATAAAATAAAAAGGACAAGGAGAAATGAAAAAATGAAAAAGGCAAGCACAGCGATAATACTCCTAACATTACCCAATGAAAAGCCAGGTTATTCAAGAAGATAGTTAAATACAAAGTAAGCTCTCAGACATTGTTTCTATTGTACCAAGTCTTTCAAAAGTGGGAACAAGGTGTGTGGTAGAAACAGAAAACTAAGTTTCATGCTATACAAATTTAATGACTTCTGTTTAGCAATGCACCATGTAAATGGCTAAAATACAGACTATATAAATGGAGGAGATATAGTATCTTTGTATCATCTAACCTCTGTTCTGCTGGCACCTCACCATGGTAATTGACAGTTGAAATCTGATTCTCATTAAGGAAGTGATCAACAGCACGACTAGAATTTAAAGTGTTACAAAAGACCATCACCTTATTTCCCTTAGCCAAGCTTGGTTCAAGAACCTGCCTTCACATCACCTTAAACCATCTAAGTTACTTATTTTCCCAGAATGCTCACATTAGCAACATAAAACAAACTATACTTTTTAAATGGATCACATGCCGTAGCTTCAAAGAATGAACTATGGTATAATTAAGCAAATACTTTGTGGGTTTCTCCAGAATCTTTAATAAACTATCATTGAAAAAAAAAAAGACGAGAGCATTTAGCTTCTTAGTTTCATTAAAATAAGAGAAAAGAAGGTAGAAGTTTCATGGATCTTGAAGCAAAGGAATTAATCAACATAATCAGAATAAAAAATCAAAATTAACAAACTACAGCTTAAGTTACCCAGAACATATTTTAAGTAATTTATTTCATAAGGCTACTAGCATGCCTATATTGGCAGCTTGCACACATAGGTTGTTAAGTAACCACCTGAATAAAAGTTAAAGCTTATAGGTAATGTCCAATAATACTGTTCAAGCTTTAACATGCATCCTCAAGTACAGGGCAAGAGGACCAAGCTTCAGAGCAATAACAATATACATGCAAAAATATATCAAGCACTAGACCACTTTGCAAAACCATCTCTATTACCACATGAATAATACCTTGACCCAAAAGCTTAAGCTTATCTTTATTTTTCCTTTTTGTCTTTTAGCTGTTGGAAATCAATTATTGTGAACACACAAGTAGGTTCAAATTAAGCTAATTGCTCACAGAGAGAAGCTCTCAAAGCTTTGAACAGAAAGTGCAAAAGCCAAAAGGATAAGAGTGAATGCTGAAGGAAGAATATGAGACTATTTTTATAATTATTGAGCATGCTAAATGAAATATAAGAGTAATTCAGTCAATTGAAAAGAAAAAATGGCAAAGAGAGCATTTTACATTTTTATTAGTCCATTTTCAACGATTTTCTATCAGAAAAATTAATGATGTCCAAGATGTAGTAGATATAACCACAATAGTCGGGTATGCATGTTTTGATGACAGTAATTTGTATCTAATTATCGCTCTTGGTTTACAAGGTCTTCTTGAGATTTCATGTATCATACCACACAGTGTGACTACAACTACTAATATTCTATCGTCCTAACAAATAGCCATGTCTGTTGATAAATCAAAAATGAGTAAGAAAGCACCACAGAAGAAGACCTGTAGTAATGCTTCAAGCTTGTTTTCAGATCCTGAAAGTTTGATGAAATCATGTCGAGCAGTTGCAATCTTTTTGTGCAGTGTTGATGTTCGTAAATGCATTATTCCTTGAAATTCCTCGTCAACCAGCTTTTGCACTGCCTGAAAAATCTCAAGAAAGCCAGTTGTACAAATTCATTTACATTAAAAATGTATCAGCAACCAAGAAAGTTCATTGATCAAAATGGATATTGGAATTTCCAGAATCTATATTTTAGATGCCATCAGAAACATATTGGATTTATTTTAGAAGCTATAGCAAACAAAAACTATTACATTTTTTCTGTGTGGTGCAAAACCCCAGATAGCTCATCCAGCAAATTCAGTGTGAGGAAAGCACAAGAAAGCACACCTTTGTCATTGTTGCCGTGACCAATATAGTCTGAAACCATTGTCCATCGGGCTTTGATGCACGATGTTTCAATGGGGCAAGGAACTTGCGGATGTCAGGACCAAAGCCACGATCGAACATGGTATCTGCTTCGTCCAACACCTACTAAAAAAATTGTCAACACTGTGAAGTTCACCCAAATTTATGCAACAAGTGCACACCAACAGAGTCCTGGAAGAGGTTTTAAAAATCAATACAAGACTTGTCACTCTCATAGGACGGTAAAAGCACTCACCAAGAATCTGATGTCACCATAAACCATATTCCCATCCTCAATATGTTGAAGAATTCTGCCAGGGGTTCCAACTACCATGTCGATTGGGTTATTTAATGAATCCTCCTGGGGTCTCAACCGGCCACCACCGCTTACCATGGTAGATCTGAATCGTGCATGATGGCTAATGGACTTTGCTACACGAAAAACCTACAAAACCATAACATTTTTATTTGCAATGATCAATTTCACAAAGACTAAGTTAGTTCAAATTCTTTTTAAAAAAAAGAAAAAACAAAAAAAACACACACACACAGACAAAAACCTGCTCAGATAACTCTCTAGTGGGACATAGCACAACAGCACGTGGACGCCTGGGCTTCATTAGCATACCCAACATAGCCTCATCCTGTCTTAGCAACTGCAAAATCCAAAAATTAAAAATGGTTGTTCCTGATGATTCTATTTTAATACTTCTGATTCTTACATAACTAAAATGTACTCATGTTTCTCATTACAACCATGAGCGAAAGATAAGTAGATGACCTTAAATATCCAACTAGATAAATTTGCTACATTTCGATAAAACTTTAGTATCCTAAATAAGAAACAATTACCGATCTATAAAAAACGGCAGAAAAGAAAAAAGATTTTCGGAAGGATGGGGTGCCGAAAAGACACAGTTAGACCATACAGTACAGGCTTACAGCAAACAAGAAATACTCACCTATACATATAAATGGCAAAAAAGCAAATGATAAATACCAAACCAAACAATCGCATGGATACAAATCCAAACCAAATCAGAGATCCAATACTCAAACAAACATTAACTTTACCTCAAACTTCTATTGACCCAAAAGATAAACAGAAAAATCTAAATCTGTACCCAGTAACACCAATAAGAATAAAATGAAAATTCCTTTTATCTGAACCAGAAGCAAAAATGTGATTAAAAAAAATTAAACTGAAAAAAGCGGTGATAAACCAAAAATGCCCCATAACGCATAAATGAAACAAAAAGAATGATTATTAGCTGATCAGAAACCAAAACTTGAGCCAAAATTTACACAACTAACCAAAAAGAGAATTAAAGAGAAGAGAAGAACCTGAACAAGAGGCAACATGTAAGCGAGAGTCTTGCCAGAGCCAGTATGGGAACCCAAAACAACACTTTTGCCGTCCAAAACAGCAGGAATCCCAATACACTGAATCTCAGTGGGAACCTGAATATTCGTCTCTCTCACAGCTCCCATCACCTCCTCACTCAAACCCAATTCTTCAAAACTACCCACTGTAACAACCTTCTTCTTGTTGTTCTTGATATCAAACTCTCGGGCAGAAGCCACTGACTCCCGTGTTTTGGTTTGTGGGGTTGGTTTGCTGGAGTCCTTAAGATGCCTAAGCCTGAGCCTTTCGAGAAGCATTGAGTGCTTAATTTGCTCAGGGGTTTCAATGGTTTCGGTGGGTGCGGGTGCGGGTGCGGTGCACAAGGGCCTAAACCCTGGCAAAACCCTAACAGTGGATTTTTTAGGGAATTTCAGAAATGGGTTATAGCGTCTGGCTGAAGAAGAGAGCAGAGAAAAAGACAGGATTGTTCTTGAGGTTCCTAACGCCATGGCTTTTTGCATGTCTGCACACACTGTTTTGGGGTTTTAGTACTCTCTTAAATTTGATTGTTGAGGAGGTTTTGCTTCTCCAGTTTCAGTTCTCCTCTGCTTTCAAATGAATTATCTTTCTTTTTTTATATTTTTATTTTTCTATTATCGATTGGTTGATGGGCTGGGCTTGGCTGGGTTGGGCTGAAATTCGGAAGCAAGGTCTTTTTTTTTTTTTCCTTAAAAATAAAGGGAAATTTTCACAAATACCTTTTATGAAAATTAAAAAGTATTTTGCTGGACTATCCTTGTTTTTTCGGTAAGTTGTAATAATTATACAAATTAATGATGAAAAAAAAATATATAATTTTTTTTGTTATTATTAAATGGATCATCGAGATTAATTTAAAAATAATTTAATAAGATTCAATCTGTTAAAAAAATTACAAATATAATACGATAGGTTTAAAAATATAATAAAAAAATATTGATTCCATTTAAAAGTACTAATTAAGTTAGTTTATTTGACCTCAACATAATCAAAATAAGAGTTAAATCGATTGTGTTTTAGTGTGAGTTGTGTGGTGGGTGAATTAGACTTAAGTCTTAAATTTATTAAATCTATTAAAATATTTAAAAATTAATTTCAACGCGATTCTATTTGCCAAAAGTTGTTTTTAATTATTAATGAATATCAAGATAAATATCAAAAGATCTATGATACTACAATCACAAAATTACTAAGATATAATAAAATAAATAAATATTAACATTTTCTTGAATTTAGCAAAGATGATTGAAAAGTCAAAAAAAAACTTATACAAATCGATTGACTCGACCTAACAAAGTTTCGAAGACAATAGACTAGGTTCAATTATGACCGAGCAGCACAACGGTGGCCAAGAGAGCACGATAAATTTAGCAAAGCAGATTACAAGAAAAACTCTCCAAGAAAAAAAAATTTGAAACTTTAGAATCACGACTCAAGAGAAGGCCAAGCTTACTCTTCAATAAAAATTGTATTTAATTTAACAGTTAGGGTTGACTTTTTTTGGTTGAAAGAGTATTTTAATTCAGCTAGTTTTCATTTAAATGTAAAACTTGTATTTAAATTTAAAAGTAATTTAAATTTAACAAAAGCAACTTAAAGCCAATAAAAATAATTAATTATCTTTGTGTGACTTAAACACTTTTTTTAATTTATTTTTCTTATAGTAGAATAAATGAGATAATGACACATTTTGTTAATTATTTTACTTATAGATGTTATAATATTTTTTTTTTTAATTACATCAAATTTTTTAAAGTAAATTTACAAATCAGTCTATTATAGACAACTTTTTTTATTCAATCCAATTCACTAATCTATTAAATCCGACCCAAAAAAAAACCTAAATGGATTTGGATCGGATTGAATAAATTGGACAAATTAAATTGGATTCTAACACCCCTAACTATCATTTAAAAGCAAATGATACTCATTATTTATTAACTGCCAAAAGTACTTATAGCATATGCGCTTGTATAAGTTTATAATGTTCCTTTCACCATTTTAGGATCATCAGCTAGTACAAAGCCCAGATTTACTCGTATACTTTCCCATCACAATTCTAATACTCAATATATAACAACTGAGAGTCGGAATTCTCCAAGTAATTTGATTCAATGCATGACGCTGGTGTTGTCAAAGTTGTCATTGTTCCCCATGGAAAGGAAACTGAAGGTTAAATGAAATCACTTTATCACTCAAAACTTCTCAGTTGCTGAGGAACTCGTAAAATATAAAATTAAGTATTACAAGTTGTTCATATATCATCACATGTTGAACATTTTTTTATCATATCACTGTACCTTTGTCAGAAAAAAGTGTTCTCACTTAGTCATTTCCATGGTCTTTGACACCCTCTTCAGAAAGTCAGAAGCTAGAAGCATTTCAGTGATCAAGCTGCCTGCTATAACCTACTGGAGACCAGTAAAAAAGCTATTTAACAAACATAAATAAGAACCCAATAAAAAATGGGATAGGTTCTCATTGAGAGGAATGCATTTACTTCGCATATACTTTGTGCATGCCATTCTTTAAGTGAAGAGACCCGATCTGATCTGAAACTTTAAGATTCTGATGCGGAAATATGAAGTGAATCCATAGCCTCAGCCAATTTTTGCTTCAGAGCATCAGGAGATTCTACAAAATCAAATACCTCTGTTTGGTCCATCTCGAGCAACATTGCAGTGACTTTTCCAGCATTGTCGCGCTCAAGACGCTCCATAAGGGAAGATAACCGTTCACCCAGCGTCTATGATTGTAAACAGGCAAATATGAGGTTCGACAGGAGCATGCAGTTTTTATGACAATGTAGAATTTTGTGAGGAAATGAAAGTTCCATCATTCAGGAATCAGTATACCATAACTCTCTAGAAATTCATTGCATGTTCATACCTCTGCAATTGCAGCAGTAACCAAAATAGTTTGAAATTGTTGGGTATTCGACGTCAATGCACGATCTTTCAATGGGCTCAAGATCTTGCTAATTTCAGGACTAAAACCATGACTAATCAAGGTGTCTGCTTCATCCAAGACCTATCAAGAGATCTGTATCATCACTAAACATAAAAGGAATTGCATAGGAGAAAACACCAGCATTTTCAATTTCTCAAAAAATAAATAGAAAAAGATACATTAATGTAAGGTATCCATACAAAAGGAAGCACATAGATATATAGATAGAATGTTCTATATGATTAGTTAAACAAATTAGCATTTTAGCTTACTGACCAGATATTTGATGTCATCACAAAATACATTTCCCTCCTCTATGTGTTGAAGAATCTCACTGGGGGTTCCTACTAGCATGCCAATTGGGGCATTCAAGACATCCTCCGGGGCTTTTGAGCTGTCACCATCGCTTTCCATTGAAGAGTTCAACCGGGCATAATGGCTGATGAACTTTGAAATATCAAAACCCTGCACAGCCCATCCAAATATGACTTTCAAAGGAACTCAGTATAATGTAACATAAAATGTAAATTCTCTATAAAGTACGAAAACGGACTAGATACCTGGTCAGCTGATTCCTCTGTGGTGCACAACACAATGGCTCGAGGATGCTTAGGCTTCATAGCGACCAGTGCGTCATCTGTTCTCAGCATCTGCAAAATACTAGCCAATAGTAAATGCTCTTCTTCATCTAATCAAGAATATAACTCCATTAAAATATCAACATAATGAATTTTGCAATACCACCATTCCCATATTCTAATCAAGATTAGGACAAACAACAACTGTAAATCATTTAAGATTTCAGAAACAGAAGAGATATTAAAAGAAAACTCTATTTATTGAATTTCCACAACAATATGGAAAAGTATATATAGATACATTAAGAGTTTTCAGAATAAGTATGCAAGTGCGCTGCAGCAAATGTAATATAACAAAAATTCCAGAAAATAAGCAAGTAGGTATGAAGCAGCAAAACATGCAAGTGCTGCCTAGAACTTTGGTTTTAAATTACAAAATCAAAATTTCTGCAGGATCTCATAATTATAACTACGGTTTTAGCTAATAACTGCTAATGCAGGAGCATAGTAAGGCCCCATATCGGATCCCTTTTTCTCTTTTTCTTTTTAATATAGAAGTTATTTTCTTGGTGGGAATAGAAACGTTGGACTCTGTCCATATGTAAGCCCCAAAAGCACCAGCATTCAAGCAATAACAATCAAAAGCTTTTGCTTGAGGTATGATTTTCCCTCTTCTCAGTTCCTTGTCTTTTCTTTCAATTTTCAATCAGTTTCAGATGGTTCATAGCATACACCTACATCTGCAGCTACAAGTAATAATAATAACTCAAAAGAAAAAAAAAATCAAAATCTGAAACTCGGTGGATCAACAATATCATAACAAATATTAAAGAAACGCAAAGCATCAAATGCACCAACAAAAATGGAAGTACCTGAACAAGAGGCAACAAGTAAGACAAAGTCCTTCCAGAGGCAAAACCAGAACTCAACACCACAGACTTACCCTCCAAAATAGCAGGAATTCCAACACATTGAATCTCGCTAGGAACGAAAACTCCCATCTTCTCCACAGCCTTTATCACCTCCTCCCTCAAACCCAGCTCTTGAAAACTCGAAACAACTTCTGTAGAAGGAGAACCACAACTCTTTTCACTCTTCAAGGTCATCCCAATAGAGTTTGATGGCTGAGGTTTGCTTTGTGGGTTGGCTTTGGCAGAGCCCTTGAGCTTTCTGAGCCTGAAATGTTCAAGAACGGAAGAGTCTTTTGCGGGTTTTGATGGAACTTCATGTTGGTTTCTTTCAGTTGGGTCATCGGCGGTGCAGAGAAGCCTGAGTGATGGAGATGAGTTGAGGGGTTTTGCTGAACAAACAAGTTTTGAGAGATTGATCAGTGATTTGCCTGTTCTTTTCATGGCTTTTTAGACTTCTTCTTGTCGCTCTGTGATCGTGTCTGCTCTTTTTTTTCCTTTGGCGCCTGCCAAGTGTTTGATGGTTCCTTTCACGATAGTCGCGGGAGAGAAATGCCAATTTTGATTTACGATGTTTACGACAGTCGGATTAGAAAACAATTAATTTAAATGACAACCATTCTTGTCAAATTTAGGCCCAGTACCGCCTATCACGGGGTCGGGCTATGCCTAGGCCCATGGAACTGACGGGCTGTGTCTTGCGCCCATCCTATAGGGCTAACGGGCCTAAAATGAGCAATTTCGGTGAATTGTTAGCGGCGAAATTTTAAATTTTTTTTTTAACATAGTAAAGGATAATGCTATTTATTTTAAATAGTAATTCAAAATTTTTTATTTTAAAAAATATATTAAATAATAAAATAATATAATAAATATTTAAAATTTACATCATTTTATCATTTTACCGTCTAATAATTATATTTTACACATCAATTTAAAATAAAAAATTTAATATATTATTTAGAATCTTAAATAGTATTTCAAATTTTTTCATTCTAAATAATATATTAAATAATTCTTAAGTAGTAAAATAGTATAATAAATAATTTTAAAATTTTATATTTTTATTAAATAATTGTTTAACACATAAATTTACAATAAAAAATTTAATATAACATTTGAAAAATGTAATATTATACAATAATAAAAAATTGTATCATAAAAGTGTATTTCTAAATTTTGCTTAGAATCTATTCCTCGTACTCGCTGTCAATCCACTTTTGCTTTTACATAAACGAGAAGAAAGGCCAAAATATCTTATGATTTATATAAAATTGCTGCATACAATTCTTGAATTACTCATCTTGTCGTTGGATTGCGATGGGTTTCTGAAATAAGTCAATAATCATTAATTAATGAATGAATTGAGATGTTTTACTTGCACTGGCTGTCTATTCACCTGCTTATAATTGCAATCCAGATTGTTATTTTGCCTGGTCAAATGCTTGTCTAAGCATATAACAAAGGGGTAAAGGAAATGGCGACATGTTCATTTTTGCTAATGTTTCAAATCGGAATTCAAAATGAACAGAGCTTTTCATGGCTCTCTAGTGAGAGATGGAGTTCTACTTTAACATTCCAACAGTAATCAAATTTATCGATCATGGATCATACGTAAGTGAAGAATATGAACATGTTCAATGTAAACTAGGACCATTTTTGCTGCCAGCAAAGCAGATGAAAGCAAAAGAAAAAAAAAAACGACACTCAAAAGCAAAGGTTGTAATTTATAAACATTTCTTTTTCTAGAATACAACCTGTCCCAGAGCCAGTAACAGATCAAATTACCTGTAGCATTCAGGCTTCAATATACCAATATAAGGGAGGTTCCTGTACAGCTCGGCAAAGTCCATTCCATAGCCCACGACAAAATAGTCCGGACACTACCACAAAGAAGCCAAAAAAGCAATTATATTCATCTTCAAATCATGTTGCTTACCAGCCATGACCATGAATCACAATAACACATGAGATTACAATGATGACAGTTGGCCTGAAGCTAGAAGAATCTCAGCAGACCAAAGCATAATAAATATGAATTCATACCTCATGTGAATTTTTATGAAGATGAATTCTTATCACAAAAAGAGGAACAGCAGAGTACCAACAGAAAAATTCCAGAAATATACTTCACACCTTTGTGAGAATATAGAAACAGTTTATTTCAAAATCAAATGATTGTTACAAAGAAATGAACAACTGAAACAGAGAATGAGATGCAGGCAGGATATTCATCTTAAAAGTCAGCAGTAAAGCAGAATGCAAGATACTAATAACCTCATGAATGTTCTCATCATTGTGAATAAAGAGCTAGTCATAGCCAAGTTAGAGAAATTATTCTAACACCATGATGTAATGAACAATTATTATCACAATATTGACCAGGATATATCCCAGTTCAAGTTTCTCCATAGAAATTAGAATACACCATAAACAAAAGAATTTGGAAAAAGTCCTAAACATTCAAGATAATTATCTGAAAAAGAATGCATCGTTTAGGTTGGCAGAAAGTTCTCCAACCCATTCCTGGCCAACGAGAGATCATTCAATGTCAATTAGTCAATGCAAGCACAACACATGCTTGTAAACACAAAACACACAGATGTCATACCTCAAAACCCCTGTAGAACTTTCCTTCACCCACTAGATCCAACTGAACCTTTCGTCTTGACGGTTTATCAAGAAAAGCGCAGACTGACACAGAGGATGCTCCTTTGGATTCCAAGTGCGCAATAAGACAAGATAATGTGCTTCCTGTATCTACGATGTCCTCAACCTGAGGCCAGAGAACACTTTAAAATGGGCATAAGTGTTTCCTATCCAAAATAAAAAATGAGTATAATTCCAATATATCATGTAAGATCGTAGACATAACAAAAAACTTTGTTTCTCCATCTATTTTTCTGAGGCAGAAACTGATTGAATTCTGGGCACGCACCCATGTGTAGACATGAATACAACTATGCATTCATATAGCGAGAATATATACTTAAGAACAAGTATTACAAAGAACCCTTTCAAACGAAAGTAATTTAGATATTCATACTGTACCCACACTTTCATGACATGATCATTTTCATTCATAAGCTAAATTCAGCAATGTAATGCCAAAAAGGTCTCTGAAGAATATACCGTACAAGTACCTCACAGTCTTAAGCAATCGCGTACTAAATTATATCATCTGGTCAAAAGGGTATTCAAAACTTCCCAAATTTTGAACTGTCAGTTAATTTCGTTACTAGATCATGACCCGCAACTAGAGTTTGCTTAATCTTAAAAAAACAAATTAATAAACAGAAAAAGAAACTTCCCAGAAGAACAAAATGAAACACACAATTGAGAATTCAGAAAAATATTTTTAAAAAAAATTATATCTTTAAGAGGTAAGAAGATAGAAGATTGAGAGTTCAATTAGCAATACCAGGATAACATGCCTGCCCTTGACATCGAGTTTCAAATCAAGGGAAATAAGGGGGTTTCCGTTGGATAAAGTTCCAGAGCCGTAAGATTCAGCGCGGACGAAATCAACGGAGATGGGGAGCTGAATTTGCCTGACCAAGTCAGCCAAGAACATAAAAGCACCGGTGGCAACACCCACAAGGACAGGCGGCGGAGAAGAAGAGGCCTGGAAGTGGCAGGTGATATCAGAAGCCAGCTCGGTGACTCGACGGGAAATCTGGTCGTGAGTCCAAAGGACCTTCTCTATACCAGAATCTATAGACATTTGTTTTAAGTGATAAGGGTTTTATGTTTCGTCGTCCAAGTGTTCGAGGTTTTGCCAAGGATTGTGGGAAAAATGCCTTGGGGAGTTCCAAGTTTTTGTGATTAGCAAACGAATGACTGCCGGTGGTTCGCTACTTGGCTTTGGTGCTGGAGTCAATTTGATTCTCCTCATCCTCAATATGTGGGGGAAAATAATTCTCCTATAAATTATTAGGAGATAACTTAATAAATGGGCCGGAATATTATAACACGTTTAATACAAGGACACTACATTTCTTCTTTTAATATTAGTGTTTAGAAAATAATAATAATAATAATAATAATAATACACTTTTTAAATAAAAATTTAAATTTTTTATTTTAAATAATATGTTAAGCAATTATTAGATAGTAAAATAGTATAATTGATTATTTTAAAAGTTATATCATTTTATTACTTAATAATTATTTAATATATCAATTTAAAATAAAAAATCCATAATACAAGTTGGATCTGAAATTTTAAGGTCAAACATTAATATTGTAATAACCAAAAGTGTATAAATAAGTCTAAGAGTGAACGAAAAAAATTAAAAATCGAAAAAAATTAAATCGGTCAAAATTGAATCAATCAGTTTAATTTTTTATATAAAAAATTATTTAGTTATTATTAAGATAATTGATCGGTTTAGTTCGTTATAGTTTTAGCAATTATACATATGACTGAAACTAGATCTAAAAAAATAAATTATTAATTATTAATAAGGATAAAGACAATTTAGTCTCTCAAATTTGGCCCATTATTCAAATTTATCCATCTTGTTTTAAATTACCCAATTTTATCTTAATTCGTTTGGCTACTACCATTAGATAAAAGTGACAAATTAGTCATGTCATTTCAGCACAACCCACATTAGCTGTCGTGCTAGGCTGTCAAAGCATAAATAGTATTCATGTCGTGTTAGCCCAGCCGTAACAACAAACAAATTAGGCCTAGGCACAGCCCATATGCCTAATAGGCCAACCCGTGAGCCACAAAATAATTTAATGAATTTTTTTAAAAAAAAATATTTAAAAAAAATATCATTTAAATTAAAAGAAAAATAAAAAGTAAAAAATATTATTATGACAGGGTCATATGTCTTCTCATTTTTCTATAGCCAAGTAGTCAAAATTTTAAATTTTACCTTTTTATATTGACTTTTTTTTAATTGTTTAAATTTGCCACCATTCTTTTATTATTGATTTGCATTGTTTTGTACACATTTGATATAATTAAAATTATAATTATAATATTTAATGTAGTTGAAATTAAAATTTAAATTATAAACATTTAATAAATTTTGAATTGAAATTTAAATTATAGCATTTATCATAATTAGAATTGGAATTGAAATTTGAATTATAACATTTAACGTAATTGAAATTAGAATTATAAAATTTACTATAATTGAAATTATAATTGAAATTATAATATTTAACATAATTAAAATTTAAATTTAAAATTAATTATAATATTTAACGTAATTAAAATTAGAATTAGAATTATAACATTTAACATTAATGAAATTGAAATTGAAATTGAGTTCAAAATTATAACAATTAACATAATTAAAATTAAAATTAGATTTTGTTATAAATATAACAGTAAACAGTACTATACAAGTAAACAGTGTCATATAAATAAACAATACAGTATATATGAACAGTACATATAAGTGAACAATATCATAAATAGTGTCCTCCACCAAAATCTCACATTGAAAATATTTCACTTCTTTCTCATTCCCTTACTCTATAAATATAAGTGAGTGCTTTCATTTATGTACAAGTGAGAAACAAGTTCAAATATTAATATATTTGCAAAAGTGTTTATATTTACACTTTGCATTCTAATTCAAAATTTTTGCTTCATCATCTTATTATTCACAACACGTTATCAGTACGATTCGCGGTAGTTATAGCACGATTCGCGATAACTACAAGTAAGAATTATTTACTTTCTTTTATTTATATTTTAAATATTATGTGGGATAACCGGTCGGTCGGCTCTGCTGCCTCGGTTATAAATCTCATCATTTCTTAAATTATGCAATTTATTTTCTATGTAAATTACACTCTCTTAAATTTCAAATATTATGTGGGATAACCGATCGGTCGGCTCTGCCATTTTGATTGTAAATCACACATTCTCTTAAAGTATACAATTTATTTCATATTATTTACTTCTTGCACAATTTGAGAGGGTATGCCCTCTAAAATAATTATAATAATTTACTTTAAGTCTTTACTACCTTAGAACTGTTAAATAACAATTTTTTTTATAAAAGATCAAATATATTTCAGATAGTCAATAAAGTAAATCGGGGATCTTCGGTTCAACCCTTTTGCTACTTTAGCTCATTCTGATCATAATTCAAATTTTGAAATAAGAAGTTCTTATACTATTTCTATGCTTTATATTATTGTTTTTACTTAATTGAATGGAAGGCTTTGCCTCTTAATTGTTATTACTTTATACATGTCAAGCTTCTTAATTATTATTATTTTGTTTAAGAAAGGCAATGCCTCCTGAATTTTACTTTTGATATTTATATTTTATAATGTGACATATAGAAGGTTATGTCTCCTAAATATTATTTTTGATATTCTGCGTAAGGTTAATATTCTATGTACTAATTTTAATTTTATTCTTCCATATTTAAAGGCCCTCTGAATAAAATGTCTTTGACAAACTTGCAAATCCCTGCACTTGACGTCTTTGGAAAAAACTACATATTATAGGTGCTGGATGCTAAAATGCACCTCCAAGCCAGTGGTTTAGAAAAGACCATTGAAAAAGAAAATGGTACATCCCTACAGGACAAAGCGAAAGCAATGATCTTTCTTCGTCACCTATACATAAGAGCTTAAAAGCTCAATATTTGACTATTGAGGACTCGCAGATCCTCTGGGAAAATTTAAAAGAAAGATTTGACCATCAAAAGGATGTGTTCCTCCCAAAGGCAAAATATGAATGGATGAACCTGCGATTGCAAGATTACAGAACTGTTGCTGAATACAATTCTGTCTTATTCAGAATTACCTCACAGATGAAATTATGTGGCGAGAAAGTGACAGAACATGATATGTTGGAAAAAATATTTTCAACATTTCATGCTTCTAATGTGGTTCTACAGCAACAGTACCGTGAACGATGATGAACACTTAAAATTACATATTTAATAAGAGTTTTACATGATTGTTTTGTATTACTAGTGTATTTAATTTTCTTAACTTAAGTATGTTTACAATATTGTACTTAATTATCTTTTAACTATTTTGTGATAGGTTCGGTAAAATGGGCATAACTTTTTACCTAAAGATCCAATTGAGGCGATTTTTAATCTTGTAGAGAGATGACTCAATGAGCTAACATATTATATTTCACAAAACATTGGAAATTCGAGTGTTTAAAGGGTAAAAAATGGCCTAGAACAGAACTGATCTGCAGTATAGGTCCAGTTTGAACAGTCATCAATATTTGGCCCATAACTATAGAAATACGTATCTAATACGTATAAGATCACTCAATTTGGAAAGATAAGAGACTTATCTACAACTTTGATGTTTTGAGTAACAGCTAATTCGGATCACATCAATTCTAAATTAGACAATCAAGTGGGTGCCCAAGTGATAATGAATGCAAATTATTTTGCCACCATTCTTGACTTTCATCAACCAAGTGGTTCCCTCCAAATTTGTCTCGATTTATCCATGTTTTTCTATAAATAGGTGGCTTGTTTATGCCTAAAGAATGTAATTAGAAAGTTAGAATTTAGTTCAAAATACTTGTCCTTTGTATCCATTTCTTTATAAATTTATTTCTCTTATTTACTATTAAATCATGTTATTTCTTCTTCCATTTCTTTTCTTTTTCTTTAGTTTTATTATGTCCAAATAATTTTCTTTAAGCTAAGGTGAAAGGGTGAAGCTCTTGGCAAGGTAATAAGATATTTTTAATATTTATTTATGAATTTAATGCTTCATTTTTAAGTTATGCAAACTTATATATGATGTATTTATTTTGTTTGTAGAATTAATACCCTTTCTCCTAAAGTGGTGATTCTTGATTTATTATTGACAAACTTAATACTTGGCACAATAAATTCTTGAAACCATTTACAAGATTTGGTGTATATAACCTTTCTTATAAAGTGGGAGTCTTGATTTATTGTAGACAAATATAAAGATTGGCATAATAAATACTTGAACCCATTTATAAGATTTGGTGTATAATAATTGAAAGAAATAAATACTAATCAATATATAAATGATGATGAACTTTAATTGCTATATTTTTCGGTTGGAACCTCCTTTATGTGAGGATTCCAATTGAGTTATAAAAAAAAAAGTTAAATATATTCTTACTTCTTATGCCAAGAGTGAATCTCTGTAACCTTAGCTTTTTATTTGAATTGGTTAATTGAAATAATATTTGCAAACATCTTATACTGCATTAATTATCTTTAAAGTGTTTATAATTTATAATTTTAATTCTACTTCCCTGTGGATCCACCCCGTTCTCATCGGGTTATTTATTACTTCGACAATCCTGCACTTGGGAATAACTCCTATATTCTAGACGTGTCAAACGACGGTATACAAAATATTCAAATTTAATCTCATGTTTTTGGTTGCTGAACAGAATAATGAACTGTTATTAAAAAATCATGAATCACGTCCAAAAGAATCTCAACCAAATGCTAGACGTGGTCGTAGAAGAGGAAGAGGCGTGGTTATTACCCTCGAGGTTGTTATAAATACCAAAGCCAGAGATATATTAAAGGAGGACAGAAGCACCAAAACAAAGAAAATGATATGGAAACCAAACGCCCTAAATATCATGAAAATGTATGTTATCGATGTGGTAAAAAGGGGCATTGGTCACGTACATGTCATGCACAAAGAAATCAAATTAAGCCTCATGAGACATTTGTCAAAGGAAAAGGGAAGAATATAGAGACAAATCTTATTGATGAATCAAATCCTGTAGATCATACTCATCTAGAAGTCTCTGACTTCTTTGAAAATTGAAAAGGGGGCTTAATTTTTTAAAAGCTCTATATTTGTACTTTTATTTTATGTCAGTATGTTGTATCTTTTCTTGTTTATATTGGTTTCTTTTCATGTTTTCTTGTAATTTTTATTTTCTAATAATATATATTTTATTAAAAGATATGGCTTCCAAAAATAAACTATCCACTCTAGAGAGAAAAGATGGGGATGTCTGTTTGGCAGACAGTGCAACTACACACACTATCTTAAAAGATAAAAAATATTTCTCAAAACTAACAATGATTGAAGGAAAAGTTAATACTATATTAGGTCCTGCAGATCTGATTGAAGGCTCTGGAAGAGCAATAATCTTGTTAGAAAATGGAACAAAATTGTATATAAATGAAGCTTTATATGCTGGTAGATCCAGAAGAAATTTGCTGAGTTTTAACGATATCCGCCAAAATGGATATCACATTGAGACTTTAAATGAAAATAATATAGAATATCTTTGCATTACTTCTAATGTCTCAAACAAGAAATGCATACTTGAAAAGCTTCATGTTTCATCATCAGGTTTGTATTATACAATTATAAATTCAACTGAAAGCTATGCAGTAATGAACCAGAAGTTCAGTGATCCAAAAATGTTTACACTATGGCATGATCGTCTTGGTCATCTAGGATCAACAATGATGCGTAGGATAGTTGAAAATTCTCATGGACATCCGTTAAAGAACCTGAAGATTCTATTATCCAGTGAAAATATTTGTACTGCTTGCTCACAAGGCAAACTCATAGTCAGACCAACACTTTCTAAGATTAGTCTAGAATCTCCATCATTCCAAGGAGATATATGTGGACTAATTCATCCACCAAGTGGACCTTTTCAGTATTTTATAGTTTTAATTGATACATCTGCACGATGGTCACATGTGTGTTTATTATCTATACAAAATGTTGCATTTGCAAAATTAATGGCACAGATTATTAAATTAAGGGCACAATTTTTAGAATACCCTATTAAGACAATACGTTTAGACAATGCTAGTGAGTTTACATCCAAAAAATTTGATGACTACTATATATTAGTGGAAATTGAAGTAGAACATCTTGTACCACATGTTCACACACAAAATGGATTGGCAGAATCCTTAATTAAACGACTTCAGGTAATTGCACGTACTTTATTGATGCGCGCACAATTACCAACTTCTGCATAGGGACATGCTATATTGCATGCTGCATCATTAATTCATTTTAGACCCACTGCTTATCATCAATATTCTCCATTACAACTTATACTTGGTCATCAACCCAATATATCCTATTTGCGTACATTTGATTGTGTTGTATATGTACCTATAGCACCTCCTCAACGCACTAAGATGGGACCTCAACGTCGCTTGGGGATTTATATTGGTTTTAACTCACCATCAATTATAAGATATCTTGAACCCTTGACAAGTGATCTATTTACCGCACGATTTACGGATTGCCATTTTGATGAGACAATATTCCCATCATTAAGGGAAAGAAATTTGCCTTATAAAGTAAGGCATAAACTTTCTTAAATAATGACCACTATGTCTCATTTAGACCCTCGCACAACTTAATGTAAAAATGATGTGCAAAGAATTGTTCATCTTCAAAGAATAGCAAATGAATTACCAGACGCATCAAAAGTAACCAAATCATATATACCAGCTGCTAATACACCAGCCCGGGTAATTGTTCCTGTAGAACAATCTAATCAAATAACAGCAAATGAATCATCCGCAGCACGCCAGAAGCGTGGTAGACCAATTGGTTCAAAGGATACTGTTCTGCGAAAAAGAAAAATAAAAACACAGGATCCTATTGTAAATAATGCTCGAGCAAATGAATCTACATTCTCTAAAACAACAGAAGGATTAATAGTCCCTAAAGAGACATAAGTCCCTGAAGTGACACATGTCCCTGAAGTGACACATATCCCTGAAGAGACAAAAGTTTCAGAAGACATATTAGTCCTAGAGAAGACACAAGAATTTCAAAATGAAGAAAATAGTATAAATTATGCTTATACAGGAGAGATGTGGCAACGAGATAAAACAATCATTGATAATGTGTTCTTATTTGCAGTAGCTACTAAAATTATGAATGATGATTTTGAGCCACAATCTGTTGATGAATGTAAAGAAATGCATGATTGGTTTCAATGGAAAGAAGCAATACAAATAGAATTAACTACATTAACTAAACGGGAAGTATTTGGACATGTAGTCCGGACACCTGAAGATGTCAAACCCGTAGAACATAAATGAGTTTTTGTACGGAAACGTAATGAAAACAATGAAGTCATCAGATACAAAAGCAAGACTTGTTGCTCAAGGTTTCTCGTAGAGGCCTGGTATTGATTATGATGAAACTTATTCCCCCGTGATGGACACAATTACATTTAGATTTCTGATAAGTTTGGCAGTCTTAAAAAATCTTGGTATGCATCTTATGGATGTAGTAACGGCATATCTATATGGATCACTTGACATAGATATTTGTATGAAAATCTTTAAAGGATTTAAAATGCCTGAAGAATGTAATCGAAATTTGTACTCAATCAAGCTACAGAAATCTTTGTATGGATTAAAACAATCTGGGCCCATGTGGTATAACCGTCTAAGTGAATATTTGATAAAAGAAGGTTATATTAACAACCCAATATGTCTATATGTATTCATAAAGAAGTCAAACACTGGATTTGCTTTTGTAATTGTTTATGTGGATGACATGAATTTGATCGAGACTCTTGAAGAGCTTTTGAAAACTGCAAAATACTTAAAGAAGGAATTTGAAATGAAAGACCTAGGGAAGACCAAATACTGTCTCGGCTTGCAGATCGAGTATAAATCAAATAGAATCTTTATCCATCAATCTACTTATATTGAAAAGATTTTTAAAAGATTCAATATGGATAAAGCCCATCCATTAAGTACCCTTATGGTTGTTCGGTCTCTTAATCCTAAAAAGGATCCATTCCGCCCCAAAGAAGATGATGAGAAGATAGTTGGTTCAGAAGTACCATATCTAAATCTAATTTATGCTTTATTGTATTTAGCCCAATGTACTAGACCAGACATAGCTTTTGCAGTAAATTTATTGGCAAGATTTAGCTCTGCACCAACTCGATGTCATTGGAATGGTGTCAAACAAATATTTCGTTATCTATGTGGAACAATAAATTTGGGACTATTTTATTCCAATGAACTAACAGAAAATTCAGGTTTAGTTGGATATGCAGATGTTGGGTACTTATTTGATCCCCATAAGGCTCGCTCATAAACAAGTTATGTTTTTACCCACAACAATACAGTAATCTCATAGCGATCCACAAAACAAACTTTTGTTGCCACCTCATCAAATCACTCTGAGATTCTTGCACTCTACGAAGCAAGTAGGGAATGCATATGGCTACGATCCATCATTCATCACATTCAGAGTACATGTAGCCTACGTTCTGCAACAGATATTCCAGCAACAATATATGAAGATAATGCAGCTTGTATTACTCAAGTTAAAGGCGAATATATCAAAGGAAATAAAACCAAACATATTTCTCCAAAATTCTTCTACACCCATGAACTGCAACAAAACAAAAAGATTGATGTGAAATAAATACGTTCTACTGACAACTTTGCAGATTTGTTCACTAAATCTCTACCAACTTCAACTTTTGAGAAACTGGTTTACAAGATTGGCATGCGTCAGCTCAACAAGTTGAAAAATTGATAGGATGTTACTTTGAGGGGGAGCATTTTCTTTCAAAAGAAGAAAAGTGCTAGTTACAAGTGTATACTGCACTTTTTTTTCCTTCGACCAGGTTTTATCCCACTGAATTTTACTGGCAAGATTTTTAATGAGGCAGTATTAAACACGTTAGACACCGTTGTACAAAATATAGTTGTATTTTCTTTGGCAATGTAAAATACAATTAAAAATAGTGTAACCTAAAGGAAAAATTGAGATTATGGTAGAGTCCAAAGGGAAGTGTTATAAATATAACAGTGAATAGTACTGTACAAGTGAACAGTGTCGTATAGATAAACAGTATCATATAGATGAACAGTACATATAAGTGAACAATATCATAAATAGTGTCCGCCACCAAAATTTCACATTGAAAATATTTCACTTCTTTCTCATTTCCTCACTCTATAAATATAGGTGAGTGCTTTTATTTATGTACAAGTGAGAAACAAGTTCAAATATTAATATATTTGCAAAAGTGTTTATATTTATACTTTGCATTCTAGTTCAAAAATTTTGCTTCTTCATCTTATTATTCACAACAGATTTTAAATTATCACATTTAACGTAATTGAAATTGAATATGAATTTAGAATTATAGCATTTAACATAATTAAAATTTAATTTAGAATTGTAACATTTAACATAATTGAAAATGAAATTGGTTTTGAAATTATAACATTTAACATATTTGGAATTGGAATTATAACATTGAATGTAATTGAAATTGAAATTATAATATTTAATATAATTAGAATTGAAATTTAAAATTAATTATAATATTTAACGTAATTGAATTGGAATTGAAATTATAACTTTTAACATTAATAAAATTGAAATTGAATTCAAAATTATAACAATTAATGTAATTGAAATTAAAATCGAATTTTAAATTATCACATTTTATGTAATTGAAATTATATATAGATTTGGAATGATAGCATTTAACGTAATTTAAATTGAATTTAGAATTATAACATTTAACATAATTAAAAATGAAATTGGTTTTGGAATTATAACATTTAACATAATTGGAATTGGAATTATAACATTTAATTTAATTAGAATTGGAATTGAAATTATAATATTTAATATAATTGAAATTGAAATTTAAAAATTAATTATAATATTTAACGTAATTGAATTGGAATTGAAATTATAACTTTTAACATTAATAAAATTGAAAATGAATTCAAAATTATAACAATTAATGTAATTGAAATTAAAATTAAATTTTAAATTATCACATTTTATGTAATTGAAATTAAATATAGATTTGGAATGATAGCATTTAACGTAATTTAAATTGGATTTAGAATTATAACATTTAACGTAATTAAAAATAAAATTAATTTTAGAATTATAATATTTAACATAATTAGAATTAGAATTATAACATTTAACGTAATTGAAATTAAAATTAGATTTAGAATTATAACATTTAACGTAATTATAATTAAAATTAGATTTGGAATTATAAGATTAAAATTAAAATTGGATTTGAAATTATAACATTTAATGTCATTGAAATTGAAACTGAAATTTAAAATTATAAAATTTAACACAATTGAATTTAGAATTTGAATTATACATTTTAAGTAATTGAATTTGAATTTAGAATTATAATATTTAACACAATTAAAATTAAAATTAAAATTATATTTGGAATTATTACATTTAATGTAATTGAAATTGAAATAGAATTATGATTATAGCATTTAATATAATTAAAATTGAAATTGGAAATAGAATTATGATTATAACATTTAATATAATTAAAATTAAAATTAGATTCGAAGTTATAACATTTAAAGTAATTGAAATTAAAATTAAATTTGAAATCATAATATTTAATGTCATTGAAATTGGAATTGGAATTGGAATTATAACATTTAACTAAATTGAAATTTGAAATATAACATTTAACATAATTGAATTTGAATTTGGGTTTGAAATTATAACATTCAATGTAATTAAAATTAAATTTAAATTTAAATTTAAAATTAAAATTATAACATTCAAAATAATTAAAATTAGATTTGAAATTCAACATAATTGAAATTGAAATTGAAATTTGAATTATAACATTTAACGTAATTGAAATTGGAATTAGCTTTAGAATTATAACATTTAATGTATTTAAAATTAAAATTGAATTTGAAATTATAATATAAACGCAACTGAAATTAAAATTGGATTTGAAATTATAACATTAATTTCATTGGAATTAAAATTTGAATTTGAATTATGAGATTTATTGTAATTGAAATTGAAATTGAATTTTGAATTATAACATTTAACGTAATTGAAATTGAATTTAGAATTATAATATTTAACGTAATTAAAATTAAATTTAAATTTAAAATTATAACATTTAACCGAAGATGTTTGAATTTGCTTGAGTATAGATTAAAATAATATAATAAATACAATTGATTCATTTGCTAAATTTTTATTTCAATTTTATTTTTTGCCCATAATAAAATTATATTTCAACGTGTACTATAAATTTGTTTAATATTAAAAATTATAATTGCAAATTTAATAGTAAGTACATTAATGGTAATTCTATTTATAATTATAATTAGAATGTAATTTCAATTATGATAAAAAAATAACACAAATTTAATACAATTATAATTAATAATAGTAATTAAAATATGTTTAAAAAGTACTTATTGATTTAATTGTATATTCATTTATAACATAAATGTTAAATTGGATAAACATAAACCTAAACATATGTTGACCTAGTAATAAAATATTTTTACTTAATGAAATATTTTGTCATGCGATCTCGAGTCTTAAGTTCAAGACCTCGTGGTAAAAACATTTGTGGTGAATAGTGACATGGAAATAATGACACTATGGATAGGAATAATGATACTATTGAGGGGCCTTACGTGCTGGCCCATCACGAGTTCGTGCAGCATGAGTCCACGAGCCAAAAAATGCCGCCCATGTACAGTATGGCATGTTGAGCTGCCCAAGCATGGCACAGCACGGTACTGTAGTGTGCCTGGGCAGCTTGGGCATGCTACAGTATCGTGCGGGGCTATACCATGCTTGGGTCGCCTCGTCTAATTATTACCTCTACTATTAAATCTGACGATTGTAGGATAAAATTGTAACTCAAGAGAAATATATTTATACACATTGATACATGTTAATTAATCATTGGTTATTAATTATAAAAAGAAATAAAAAGTAGCCTCTATTACCATCATCAGCTGCTTAGCAGCAAGTTGCCGTTAGCTTCCGACGATAAAAATGATCAAAATTTATATAATTAGATTTTATTTTTTTTTATTTACACAATGATAGAGTTCTTTTTTTACCAAAAAAAAAAACCAAAAGGCAAAATATGGTGGGAAGGTGTCCCCCCGATCAAACAGTATGGTGGTGACATGCACTTCAACCATTATTACACAGATCGCTTGCAATGACCTACACTGCCACCACTATTCCTCACATCGTGCGACCGAGCGCTCGATTGGGCCAAGCGGCCCTTTCCTTGCCTCGTATGCGAAGCGCGGAGAATTATAAACTCCGTCTTCTTCTTTGTCTTCAAATTCATTTTTTTGGTTAAATTTTTGAATTTTCACTTCTCAACTAGTCTTTTTAACTTCTAATCTTCAAAATATCAGCGCTTAAATACCTAATCTATTAGTTCTTAAGATTAAAATTTTCAAAGCGTGTTTTAAATAATTTTTGGAGAAAAATTTTGAATAGCCTACTATAGAAGAAAGGCAAAATATTCTTTAGGAGTAAATTAGTATGAATTTGAAGTTTATGACTATTATAGATTCAATTGTAATTTTATGGCTATAAAAGAATATAAGTTTAAAATATAAGCTATTAGTGAATATATTTCAATAAAAAAACTATAGTGAATAGGTGTGTAAGAGTGTGTATATAAGTAATGAAATATGAATACGTGTCACATAGCATACAATAAAAATATAATATGCATTTCAAAACTACATAGGCACAGACAATTTCATTAGTAATAGAAAATATATTTTTGATGAACCGCAGGTGATGTTATTGAATAAGTGGATTTTAGAGTCTCACCTTAAAGTGTATTCTTGAATAAATCTAGATCTTGAGTATGGTGGGCTCGGAATGCTAGAATGGTAACTTGAGATTGCAGGATTTATTTTGGTATTAAAACTCAACTCTTAAGCCATAAAGCTTTTCTCTCTCGATTTCTCTTTTAAAAATGGCCGAAACCTATTTTTATTCTTATAAAAGCAAAAAAGCAAATCAGCGAATGCTTCTTTCATGAAAGATCAAGATGCAAAATTAATTTATGTCTCTTTCTTTCGCACATGGGCAAACACCTTTTCACTTGCCATAAAAGGTTAACTATTAACTTTAATAAAATAATCAAGTCCAACACTTGTTAAAATATTATACAAAGCTTGACTATTAAGCTTTTATAAAATAATCAAGTGTATGACAAGTGTCCAATATTTATCCAAGTATTATAGAAAGTTTAACCATTAAGTTTTATTAAAATAATCAAATACATGACATTTATCTAAGTATTATACAAAATTTATTCAAAATTCTAACAATTAAAATTTGACATGTGCTTATCCTAAGAGGTACTAATACCAAATCGTGCTTATTCAAAATTTGTTTGGATTAAACTCTTCGACTTTAACTATTATCATAGTGCTCAACGAATACACTTTATATTGTAAGACTCTTTAGCTTCACACTCGTTTATCTTATGGAACATTTTCATAAAGTCCGTGAATACTGCCCTACTCATTTACCACGGATACATTAAAACGGCTTGTTAAACCATACAAATTGAGATTAGCCATATTCGTATAATCCCTTTATTACCTATATCCTGGAAGAGTTGAGATATAGTTTTTTACCATCAAATCTTTATTTGCTTGATTATGAACTTATCTCTGAAATTTATATTTTGATAAATATCCACAAACTCTTTTACAATATTATTTTACCTTACAAAAACTCTTTTTTCAGGATAATGTTTATGACAATAAAACTTTCAGAAATACAATCTCGAGGTATCAAGATATACATCTTACTCATATAAGTTGATGAGTTTCATATCTACGCTCATCAAACTCTATGAGTATCAGATCACCCAATGACACTTAGAGGTTAGACCATGAAAGGTCTCTAACATATGTAAACTCAACGAACGGTAGATCACTCACAAGCTCACCATGACAGTCAGTTCAAATGACTATAAATACTATTTAACTCGAGAAGACCATCCATGAAAGGTTTTTATTAGAGGTCCTCATGAGTCAATTCAATACCCAGTTCTAACTGAATACCTGCATGCATATACGAGCTTGCACTAAACTCACGATTTGCCAAAACTAATCATCTAAACAATCTAAATTTAGACATATATTGATCTGTAAGGTTTACCAATCGACTCATGTCGGTAAACATTGATCAGGAACTATGTGTTTGAGAATATACTATATAATGATATTTCTTAGTACTATTTACAACTCTTTATAACTATGTCATTACAATAAATATTCTAAGGTCTTTATCCCATTCTAGACAAGATTTTAACTCATAGTTTTGATCTAAATACTTTTAAATCAGATCTAAACTCCTTTATATTTACAATGTTTAAAAAGGAACAAGATTATTACCATATAATAGCAATTTATTCATATAAAAATTAGAATAATACATAAGCATCGTTTTTAATAAAAACTTTGTTTAATAGACCTTTCACCCAAAAATGACAATTTTTAGATCTAAATCTAGGTTTTTTACATTATCCTGAAACCTAGCTGCACCCGAGTTTTTTGAATGCAAGTTGTGTATGAGTTTAAATTTGGCTAGATTTGAGTAATCTGGCTTGGATTTAAACTCAATTTTTTATTCATTTTGTCAATTTTTTTAAATTTATAGTTAAAATTTACACTTTTTTGAGTGTTTATTTTGTAAAGTAATTGTTATATTGTATAAATTGTAATCATAATTTAATATGTTTTAAATTTTATTAATTTTTGTCCTCTAATAATTAATAAAATTTTAAATTTATTTTTTTATTTTGTTTCCACTTTCAATTTTTATCAACTTATCTTTTTTTTTTGTAATTTTCGAAACATGATAATGTACTAAAAATGAATTTATTGAGTTAATTATAAATTAGAAATTTTAAGAGTTAGGATTTGTTTTTTTAAAAAAAAAACCTGGATTTTCAAGCTGAGGTTTTTCGGATCTTAAAAAATTTAGATCTAGTATAGATCCAAAGTCACATAAAAAAGAAAATCCAGATAAAAAAAACTCAAATTTTCTTAATTTCTTCTAAACTTTAGTTTTTTTTTTTAGTTTTTAAATTTTTTTGAATTTAAATTTTGAATCTGAATGTTTTTGCTATCCTTACACTCACCACTATCACATTAAACACTTATTTTATTGCTCATAAAAATAAAAATTTGAAAATATTCAAATATCTAAAGCTACCCCAACAATCTAATGCAATTCCATTTTCATATGCATAGTGCATAAAAAAAAATACAATGTACTACATTTTTGCCTTACCCATTTTCTATAAATTTTTTAAAATTTTTTATCTTTTAAAATAAATATTTTTGTGATTTGATCCATAAGATTTTATATTTGACACTAAAATTTTTATAGATTAAATTTTAATATAATATAGTTTTTAAACATAAAGTCCCCTCCTCATCTTAAATTCTAGTTCCACGGCTATCTCCTCCTTTCATATAAAATCGCAATAATCCATAACAATCATTGCATCATTGCAAACTACTTCAAACCTCTTCATTCATCACTCTATTCTCTCTTTCCCATAATTTGTTGTATATTCTAAGCTAAATCTCATGACATATTCATTTTTATCACCATGTCCGTTTAGTGTTCCAATATCTATGGATACAAATGATCCACCAAACCCATAAACCCAATGGCCTGACAGAAAGGTTTGGCCCAATCAATCGAACCCAAAAAAATTTCCCAAATTTTGGGCGCCAAAGAAAATTTCCCCACATTTCAAAAATCAAAATCCCAAATCATATAATATTGCCATTCGATTCGGCTGTTGCCAGCAAAACCAACCATGGCGAGCACCGCCACCATGTTCATCGCGGTTCAGTGTTGCCAATGTTCGATGATGCAGGCAAAATCCCTTACTTTCCCTTACCATTATCATTGTTATTATTATTTTTATCGCTTTCTTTTTGTATAATAAATTTACATAACAAAAATGGTCTCTCATCTAATGATGTGGATGTGGGTGGGAGATGGCAGGTGAAGCAGAAGAAGAAGAAAAACAGCAACAAGTGGACGTGCGCAGTTTGCAACCAGAAACAGTCGGTGCGGAAGGTGTTTGCTCAGGGATATATGGCCAGGGATCTCCGCCAATTCGTCCAGTCTTTCAATTTCAATTTCACTTTCCCCCAAAGCGACCATCAAACCCTATCTCAACAAGGTAGCTGTTAGGTCTAATTAATTATTCACGTTGTTCGTTTAAAATTTGCCAATTACAAATAATTATTTGCTTAATTTATTGGATTTGGATTACTAGACACGCCCAACAAGAAACTCAAATTAAACGCTGATGGTGATGGTGACGGATCACAATCAGCTGCTCCATCTGGAGAAGGATCACCATCTAATCAACTGTACAAACCACCGTTTTTATCTTCCCAATATCAAGGTAAGTTGAAAGCAAATCCAAATTTATTTTTTTTCAATAATCGTGTTATCGATTGTAAATTTATCAATTTTTATTTTCAATAATTATTATGTGTCGTTATATGATAGAATGATCCTACCAGAATTTTTGTTTTAAATTAAGATCTTTAGCAGACTTGAAATGGGAAAATTATTAGCCTGATTTGCTTTAGTTCTTTCTACTCAAGATGACAAGGAGTTGAAGAATCGGCCAGCGATGACCAACGCTGCCTCAAAATGGAGCAAATACATGACTCAGGATGACAAGGAGCCGAGGACTCGTCAGGCAGCAACAGCTTCAGCTTCCGCTTCAAAATGGCAGGAGTACATGACCTACGATGATGAAGAGCGGGCACCATCAGCTTCAGCAGGAGCAATAGACGATGACAAGGAGTTGAAAAATCTGTCAGCAATGACCAACGCTGCCTCAAAATGGAGCAAATACATGACTCAGGATGACATGGGTCCGAGGACTCGTCGGGCGGCAACAGCTTCAGCTTCCGCTTCAAAATGGCACGAGTACATGACCCAAGATGATGAAGAGCAGAGTCAGGCAACAATGGCCAAGGGTGCTTTGACTCAAGATGACATCAGGCGAAGGTGTTGCCAGGATGTCAAGGCGGCTTCAGACAAAGAGTTTGATAATCATTGGTCAACGATGGGGAAGACTACTTCAAAATGGAATAATTACTTGAGGCAAAGGCAAGAGGACGGCGATGACTTGAAACCAGTAATTGGGATCGAGAGTGCAGATCATATAGGCGATTGGAGCAATGCCATTTTTGAGACCATAACACAAGATCAGAGAGTAGAAGACGATGATGTACACCCTGATTTCATCTGAATCTTTTCAATGCGGAGAGCTACTGCGAACTTTCCCATTTAGTTTGAATTGCTTGAGGTGCTTCAGGTATTTTTTGTTTGATAGTGAAAATTAAAAGAGAATGTTTTCTCTAACTTTGATTCCAAATCAAATCCTATAATATAATAACAATCGTTCCTCTTAAAAATAATCCCCACTGATCCCACTGAAAAAAAAGTACCAATGTAGCACTGAAAACAAAATGATCCTAAAATTTGGAAAGAAATATATTCCTAAAAATTGGTAAAAAAAAATTGTACCACTGAAAGCAAACTGTTCCTAAAAATTGGAAAAGAAAAATGTTCCTAAAAACTGGTCTAGCGAGGATTAGGGTGCTTTATTCGTTTAGGGCCAACGAGCCAAGCTTATCATTGACATCAGATTGCGCTGCAGCTTCTTGAAGTACAGCCATTGCCTCAGCCACTTTCGTCTTCAGAGCTTCTGGAGACTCGATAAGATGTAATACCTCTGTCTGGTCCATCTCCAGCAACATCCCAGTCACCTTTGACACGTGAACAGATTCAATACTCTCCACCAGGGGATAAAGCTGTTCACCCAGCATCTGTAAGTGCAACTTAATCAGTAAATATTTAAATAATAACTCAGAAACTTGACCAATTTGGAGTACGCAAAATATTACATACCTTAGTACGATCAGCTGGGCCAGCAGATGCCAAAGCAGAAGTAAGAGTTGAAATTGGCACTTGCCCAGGTCGTGGGGCTTCAATAGGTGCCACAGGCATCCCTGAAACGTCAAAGGGCACTGGAACCATTGAAACAACAGATGGGTCTACACCATTCCTGGCATTGCCCAGGTATCTAATCCCTTGATTGGGGTTGCTCAATAACTGAGTTTCAGAAGTTTACCAGAAATGACATCAGATATAAAGCAATGAATGGTACAGATAGATAGGGAAATTTGAGAAGGTTATTAATGCACACCTGTGGCTGCTGCATTTGTTGGCTGCTTCCCTTTCGTCTCCCACCCATCCAGTGACCCTGTTGCCCCTGCATTTGCAGGTGATATGGCATTATAAAATTTGGCCCACCAGGACCCATTCCAGGAAAAAGTTGCTGCTGAAAACCATATCCTGCAGGTTGAGAAGGTACTAGACTGGGAGTGCCTTGACCAAAATAAAGCTGCTGAGGACCCAGCCTAGGTGCCCCAGGGTGATACCCAGGCATTCCTGAAGCCAGAGGCGACATTCGACCTGGTGAATGAAGTTGAGCAAAAAGTGCCTGAAACAAAAGAAAAGGAGTTTAGGTGTCTACAACTGGCTAAAAAAATATGATGAGATATGAGTGCTGGTCAATTTCTATAATTTAATAAAGTAAAATATCTTCTCTAAAGCAGTAACCCATCAAATTTAACAATAGCAGTAGTAAGTGTACAGTTTAACAATTTTTTATTTCCTGAATGATTGGCTCCCTGATTATATTCTGCACATAAAGTTAAGACAAATTTAGTTACGTCGAGAAAAACATAACGCAATTAATCTTCTAGCACATAGTTTCCTATTACAATTAAAGCACATGCTTTGTGCAGATGGCACTTGCAAGAAATCCACATTTAGATGGATGTATTTGTAATGAAATTTCCAATATAACATCAAAGTTGCATTCATATTATCACCTGCAGCCGAGCCTTCCTTTCATCTTTACGTTGGGCCACAGCAACATAAAGAGGTTTCCGATCAATCATCTTTCCATTCATTTCATTCAACTGCAAAAAGATAGCAAATAGTTTATGCATTAATGAATAGTAAGACAAATGAAAGGTGTAAGCGCAGGGTCTTCAGAAGCTTTTGAGACTTGAACACTAAAAACATACAGCTCTTGTAGCTTCCTCAGGCGTAGAAAAGGCAACAAAACCAGAGCCCTTGGACACGCCGTTTGGATCAAGCATGACCTGAAGGATTTATAAAAATGAAGATTACCACTAGAAATCAGTCAAGGAATGAATTGAAAGCTACCAAGTAACTATTATAAAAATAATACCTTGCATGATGTTACAGTTCCAAATTCAGAAAATAACTCCTTAAGTTTCTCATCATTTATGCTGTCATCCAGATTTTTCAGATACAAATTAGCACCGTTTAACTTTTCATATCTACTGATTCGTTCCTGTTCAAACCTGGCTTTTAACTCTGCATCCCTTTCGGCCCTCTTTTGAGCTCTCCCGACATACCAAATCTTGTCACCATTCCCAGGCATCCCATTCAACTTCTCCACAGCAGCCGCGGCTGCATCTGGGCTCTGAAAGTTCACAAAACCAAAACATCTAGACTTTCCATTAGAGTCCTTTATAACAACTGCACTGGTGATGGTACCATAATGGCCAAAAACTTTCATAAGGTCCTCATCAGTCGTTGTATCTGACAAATTGTTGACATACAGATTAGTGAACTTTGGTGAAACATATTTTTGAGCCCTTTCTTGGTGTCGAACAAAAAGACCAACAGAAACTTTTCTATCGTTTATCAGCATGCCATTCAACCGCTTAATTGCATTTTGTGCAGCTTCCTCGTTTTCAAACTGCACAAATCCATATCCTTTTGATTGATCATTACTGTCAATAGCTACTTTGCAAGAAAGTACAGTCCCAAAGGCAGCAAAAGTGTCATGCAATGCCTTGTTATCAATTGATGGGTCCAGATTCTTGATAAAAACATTGGCATATCCACTCTTCCGTATACTAGGATCTCGATGAGAAAACATGATCCTGATTGGTTTTCCATTGATAGGCGTGAAGTTTAAAATCTCTTTGGCATTAGCAGCTGCATGAAGAACAGAACCAGGGCCAAGATTACACCTCACAAAGAATAAGCACAATGTATCTATGCTTATATAAGCCTCTCACATATGAGATTAATTTAATTTAATCAATGACTAAACAGAAGTTACAAAAATAGATTTAAGTTAGCCTAATAGAAATCACAATCACTCGTCCTTATGAAATTACATTAAACGAATTACTATATTTCCAGAACAAAATTAGTGAGAATGCATACAATGTGCTATTCAAAATTGAATTATTGATTGATTGATCGATTAAATTTGAAGTAAAATGAATTTAAGATACCTTCTTGCGGATTGCTGTAATTAACATAAGCGTAACCGAGGGAAGACCGCTTGTTCAGATCACGACAAACCCTAACGGAAACAACCTGTGCCACCTGGCTGAAGAGATCGTACAATTGACTCTCAGTCACGTTCTGCTCCAGATCACCGACGTAAAGTGACGAATTCGCGAACCCAGAAGCCACGGCCGTTCCCGGCGCAAACGCTGCTGTCGACGCCCTAGTCTCCGCCATCTCTTCTCTCTCTCTCTCAACAAACCAAAACGCAACCAATCCAAAAAATAAACACCAATAATCGGCCCACCGGAGATGGTAACTTTTAAAGAATGATCAGAAACGGAGTCTTAACGTTAGCGAATTAGGGAATGTAGTATCTAGATATAAAAGGGATACGAATTTTGTTATTTTTGGTAATTTTTTTGATTTTTTTTTCTTTTCTTCTTCTAAAGAGAGAAGGAAAGAGGAGGGAGACGAAGAAGAAACGTATAACGACTAGAGTGAAGGCTTATATATACGTGCAGGAGTCTGACAGCGATGCGAATCGTTGCGTTCGTGGCGATTGAGGAATATTACACGTGCGTGTGATGACGTGTCATTCTAACAATTCTACTTGCTGGTGGGGACCGCCCTAGTGTTTCTGTCTGCGCATTTTGGCCTTTTCTTTTGGTTGTTGCCTCGTAGGTTCGACAAACAACGCGAGGGTTTAATCAGAAATTTGACACGCGTCACAATTGGGGGTGTTCTCACGTAGCGAATCTTTAAGGGTGTAATAACATCTAGGTCAATAAATTTTATGAGTTTTCTAAGTAAAGGCATAGATTTTTCATTTGTTTCAAATAGGTCCCTAATCCTGCAAAAATAAATAACATGCCCTTTAGCAATGACAGAACCACAATTTAAAGAGTGAGGGAGCCAAATGTCAAAATAAAAAATAATATAAAAAATAAAATTTAATTATATCAGAATTTTAGTGTCAAAATTTAAAAATTTAAAATATTAAATTATAAAAATAGTAAAATTGTAAAACATTATGATAGACCTTAAAAATTTTCTCAGAGGGCTATGATCTGTTTGAGATTTGACCTACTTTTAAGTGTAAATTATGCACTAAATTGTGCATAATAAAAGTAATTTAGTCATTTTATATCAACAACGACTAGTGTCGGAGAAAAAATGATTAATAATACAAGCATATATTTGAGTTAAAGAATGGTATTCTAATTTTATTGAGAGTTGATTGTAAATTTATAAGGGATCTCAGCAATATTTTACTTATTTCTTGGAGAGAAGAATTTTAAAAAGCTGGCTGTGTAAAAAAAATAAAAAAAGGGATCGATTTGATTTGAATCGATCTGTTTAAGTTTTCGCATTTTTTCCACTTAAATAATCGAATGATCCAATTATAATAAGGGACATGACGGTATTTATTTAAAAAAATAATATAATAATTAATTTGATAGTATAAATTAAATGTATAATTGTATAACAAAAAAATGTTATTTTCATCTTTAATTTTATATGTATATATCAACTTAATGCTCCCATATTTTATTAAATATTATGTTAATTTTTATCGTTAGAAAATTTTTGTCAAATAATTATGTTTTTATTACTTTTATCGTAATACCTTCAGTTAAATGTTCACTAATTATCATGACACGTGTTATGATTGGTTAATTGCTGACCGTTTTTTTTCGACAATATTTCAATGATAAAAAATTATCTAATTTTATATCATTGGATTTTAATTTTTTTAATCTATATAATGGTAAAGTCATTTTTGATAAAAAAAATTAAATATGACAAAGAAAGTGGGGAGGGGTGATGGCCACCACTGCTCATCTTTAAACCGAGGGGGGAGGGGGCTGACTTCTACCTCCCCCACTTATGGATAAATCGACGGTCGACCTATTCATAGGTGGGATCAGTGTAAGTCACCTCCCCTTCGTTTGACAGGGGGGTGACGATGGTTGCCGGATTTTCTCCACCATTTTTGGTCTTTTTTTAAGGTAAAAAATGATCAAATTATTGTGTAGATAAAAAAAAAATAGAGTCTAATAATATAAAATTTGACTTTGATTAGTACTCCATCATCACCGAAAAATGGGGGGTCGACGGTCGACCGGCCAGTTGCTGTTTTCGACAATAGTGGGTAATAAATGTTTTAATTATTTTATTTTTTAAAATATATTTATTAAAATACAAATCAATTACATGATGACACATGTCATTTTTAACTAATCATATTATGACAAGTGTCTTTTTATTAAAAATATTTATTCATTCAAGAAATATTTATTGAATATATAAATTAATTATATGACGACACGTGTCATTTGTAACTAATCCTATTATGATATGTGTCTTTTTATTAAAATATTTATTTATTAATTTACTTTTAAAAATATTTATTCCATACAAAAATATATTTATTAAAAATATAAACCAATTACATGATGACACATGTCATTTATAACTAATTATATTATGACACGTGTGCTTTTTAAAAATATATATTTATTAATTTACTTTTAAAAATCTTTTTTTTCTTAAAAAATATATATTTATTAAAAATATAAATAATTACATGATGACACATGTTATTTGTAACTAATTATATTCTGACACGTGTCCTTTTATTAAAATTTGTATTTATTAATTTACTTTTAAAATATTTATTTCTTAAAAAAATATTTATTATAACTATTAACCAATTACATGATGACACATATTATTTTTACTTTATCATGTTATGACACATGTTAATTTATTATATTTTAAAAATTTTATTTGATATTACTTTTATTTTATTCATTATGTAATTAATGAATTTGTCTTTTTAACTTTTCAAACTGACATTTTAACAATTTTATTTTAAAAATAGCAAAAATATTTTTTGCCTTTGAAGAGAACCCATTTAACACAATTTTTTTAACGATATAAATTAACGTAATATTTATTAAAACATGAAAAACCAAGTTGGTTTATAAAAACTTGTATAAAAAGTATAATTTTTTCTTTCAAGAACTAAAATATTATTTTTCTTTATATAAAATAGTAAGTGATATGATAAGATCCAATTAGTTAATACATCAACAAAGAATTAAAAAAAAAATAAAAAGAGAAAAAATAAAAAATAAAAACTTAAAAAGTATAGTATTACTCAAGACCAAATCAAGACACCGTTAACTATTATTTATATTGTCTTAACCACAATGATTTAGTTTTGATAAGAAAATAATTAATTGTCATAATGTCATAACCACGCTTGAATAATCAGGTGTTCGCTTGTTAATGGAATAGTTCCTTTTAATGGTTTGCAAGCCGCTATTTTATTTATCGATTTATAATATTATAATAATTTTTTTATATTTCTTTCTTATTTAAGGAAAATAATGTATTATATCTATTTCAAAACATTGATTTAAATGATCCAAAAAAAGAAGACATTGATTTAGAATGATCCCAATTTATTTATTTATATTAATTCATTAAACTTAATCTCCAGGATGTAGCTCAATTGATCGCAAAAGCGTTTTGTATCTACGATCACTCAAATTCAAATAAAAATAACAAGAAATAATTGATATTTAGTAGATAAGATTTCTCACCCCCATCTAAACTTTCAAAAAGAAAAAAATTAATTCAAGAAATTTAAAATTTTAAACTATTAATTAAAATAACCTCTACTTGGTGTCTTATTGTCCGTTGGATTAATTCAAGAAATTTAAAATTTTAAACTATTAATTAAAACTACCATTTTTCAATGAAAATCTCATTTCTTCACTCATTTCATTATCTTTTCTTCAATTTAGGAAACATGTTTTACTTTATAAATTTTCAATACACGTCCGTTTGACATCTTTAAACGAGTGTCACACATATTAACAATAGCTAAATGTATTCAATTAATTAGGTAATACTTTTCCATAATTTGCAACAACATAATTATCCATGATATTATAGTGTAAAAAGAAGCTCCTAAATCTAAAACTCAAGTGTTAATAGGATTGTTAACAATTAAAAACAATGCATCTTGTTCTTTATCAGTTATAGAGATGACAATATTTATGTTCTCATTTTTCTTCGGTAACCTGCAGTTCTTCTTTATATAATCAATCTTACCACAATTCAGAACTCAAAATTTTTTTTGGTTAGATTTGAATTTTGTTTTTCCTTTTATTCCTTAACTTTGATCTACTGTTGCTTGGAATAAAGTTCCTATGACTGCATTTAACTCATGCTCTCAGTATTTAGGGTAGAATTGAATTTTGATCTCTCACCCGCATCTATTATTCAAATTTCTTTAGTAATAATTTTACCTCTAATATCCTTAACTTAAAGTTTTGCAGTATTTATGGAATTTGTAACTCTTAATTGCATATAGTCCTAAATATGATTAGAATATGAATCCATCGACTTATTAAATTACAAATTAATATTGTAAGCATATAAGATTCAAGTGCTTTTCCTTTTCCACTTTTCAATTACTACCAACTTTATTTCTAAAGATGATAGATGCCATGGTATTAAATAATTCACCATCAAAATCAATGTGTTAAATTGAATATAAAAATATGATTCATATATAACTAATAAAAATTATTTTAAACAATAAAAAAATAATGTGAATGCACCAATGGTTTAAGACTTAAAAAAAAGAAGAAAAGAAGTGGTATTCATTGTGTGTGTTAATTCATGTCAACAAAATAGAAGATGTGGACATTCAATACAAGGAGAAACCTATTGAAAATGCTAAGATGTGTTCTGAAATTGAAGAGTGAAAAGCTTTAAAAGTATGAAACTTAACCCAAAAAATTCGATATAAGTTGGAGAGACCTCCAGAAACGATTTAATTAGTTACATGCAACGTTATTATGAACAATCAATGACTTTTCTGCTGATGGCACTTATCTGGATGGAGTACCAAAGGTTATAAGGCTTTGTTTGTAAGCAATGAATAAACTTTTTCACAAGGTTTGAAAAATAAAAATATGTTATATGGCACATCGTCAATTCTTGCCAAATGATCATCCATGAGTGATATCAAGTAATTTAATAGGCATCCAGTAAAGGAATTTGCATCAAATGAATATTTTGGACATGATATATGACAAAAATTTGGGAACCATCTAATAATCGAAAGAAAGCAATTTTATTTATTTATTTATAAAATAAGTCTAATGGCCAAATTTAAAAACTTTGCAAATGGAATTGTCTCAAAAATGGATGATCGCAAAAATGGAATTGTCTTGATACTTTGCAAATGGTACCTTGGTTGAACATTTGCTTAAAGAGGCAAAATATGGTGGATAGAATTTCAAAGTAAAAGGTATTATTGTCATACAGTGATTTTATTTAGATAATGTCATATGCACATGACCATCTTCTCTCACTAATAAAAATAATTCTAATTGTTAATAGAGCATCACGTTGATATAAAAGATATGCTAAGAATAAAGCTCGTTATGAAGGATCAATTGCAGAAGCTTACTTGTTATTGAGTCATTACTTTTTTATTTAATCTATTTATCTTAAATTAAAACTATTGACTCCAAAATTTGATTGTCTTGAAGTTAACAAGTTGAAATTGTTTCTTTTGAGAACAATAACTAGACTTTGGTAGAAACTGGACTAGACTGGTCCATTTTAAGAATACTGACCTATTGAGAATCTTACAATCAAATAAAAAGGTGAGGTCACGTTGAAAGTTTTTTCAGCGAAGACACTCTAATGCTTAAATAAGCAATGATTGAGAAATGAGAAAATAATATGAGGGTAAGAAGAAAATGTGATAAATGATGAAGTTGAAGTTTTGCTAAGTGCTTGAAGGCTAATAAGGCTCCAAATCTTGCAAAGTAGTTTGAGTATGTAGATTTAGATGCTGATGCCTAGATCTGTGTGGATGTCAATATTGATCATTCCCTTAATTTAGCAACTTGAACCCTATTTATAGAGTTGTAATATGAGCTTAATCTTCTAGTTATAGAATCCTATTATGGTTAAAAGTCATCAAGACTTTTCTTTCTTGGATTTATATATTAGAGTTTTACTCAAATAAAACTACAACTTTATTGCTAATGTAGGACTCACGCTGAGATTGTTGAACTCGTATTTGTGGAAGGCATATCGAGTTCATGATTCTTAATAGCAAATTTGTTTTAGAATACTTGTGCACAATTAGAGTAATCGATTAGCTCAAGAAGGCTACCCGATGATCAAAGGCAATATTGGTGAGATGACAACTACAAACTAGTTCGAGGACATCCATTTACTTTTGTAATGTTTGGGCTCAGGCTCATGAATTTATACTTTATAAGCTATAATAGATAAGTTGAGCTTTGTAGTGATTGAGTCTATAGGCCGGAATCCAAAAAGAAACAGAAATTAATTTCACTTAACCTGAGAAAAATGACAATGGTCGATTGCGAGGGGAAGGACTATCAATTTTCTCTCAAAATGCTTAACCGTTTGCTTTGACAGGGTTTAAAGTAATAGCAAAACAAGATATTAATAAAATTCATTGGTTTGTAATAAAAAACTGTGTCGAGGTGCAACCATACTTAATATAAGTTCTATAAATTATTTAACTTATTATATTAAAATATTATAAAGTAGCTTAACAATTATGAGAAACTATGTAGTATGCACATGAGACTCGTGGAAATGGAAGGGATAACAAATGAAAGCCAACAACAATTATTCCAAATTGGATTTCATCAAATGAAAGTAAATCTCTTATTATGAATTTGATATTACTATGTATATGACTACTTTTTAATTATGTGGTTATTATATAGAAGCGTCATGAGGGATCCATAGATGTCATGAGGGATCCATAGATGACAATCACCCCTTAAATTTACTAGCATGTGGATCGAACATCAATGCATAATGACAAGACAATAGATTTTTATAAAGTACTTATATCAGGAGTGTGAAGAAAATTATACCTTGTATCCTTCAAAAACTCTGTTTTAATTTATTTATAAGCTTATGACAAACCATTTATTCTTTTACATGAAAAAAAAAACAAGAAACTCCTTCTCTAAAAATAAAGTAATACATTATGACTCAATGCTATTTAAAATCAAGAACTTATAATGATGAATATGATTAGAATAATGTTAGGTATTTTAAATTGTATATCAAAAAATGATATGTCAAATAATTATTGGGTGGTGAAATGATAATAATTCTAAAATTATCTATTAAATTATTTCACTACTCAATAATTATTTAACATATTTTTGAGATATAATTTAGGATGCTTAGTATTATTCATATAATTATATAGATGAGGAGGATAAATAGTATTTATGAGCTCATTAGATTTTGTTGTTTGATCAAAAGGTTGTATAAGAAATTTTGTATGAAGAATCATTTAGAAGAGTTAATATCAATACTATTAGTTTACTATTTAACATAAAAGCTTAAACTATTAGATGAAGGCCCAATATTAATATTAAAAACTAATTTTTAAATTTTTTAATAGTCTTCATCACATGAAATATAAATCCTAGTAGGTCTGAATCAAGTGAATCTCCATGTCTCGTTTAATTAAAAATAGAAACATGGACTCAATATTAATATTAAAAACAAGTCTTTAACAATCCCCTTCACGTGAAATATGGAACTTAGTAGGTCTGAATCAAATAGATTCTCTATCTTATTTAACTAAAAACAGAGCAATGAAGGCTCAAATTCAAGATCTTAACTTTGATACCATATTAATTTACTACTCAACCTAAAAATTTAAACTATTATGTGAAGACTTATTATCAATATTAAAGATAAGTCTTTAATAGAGATAAATATTATAAATTCCCATGATGTCCAATTACCAGACAGTACTAAACAAGATGATTCTATTGATTTAATAATGGACGAGGATAATAAAAATTATTGTAGATTGTGGAATTGTTGTAGTAGTAGATAAAAACTATTAAAGGCAAGGAACATTTTTGTATGTTACTTTTATTTTTAATTCCTTTTATTATTGAATTCATTGTATAGATAATTTTTTTGTAGGTTACTGTATATTGTGAATGCAGTAATTATATGATAAAAATTTTAAGAAAAGGAAAAATGAAAATTTTGGAACTGAAAATAGATATCCAGATATTTGGCATATAAGTAATCTTTTTTATTCTTTTCATTTTTGTATGATTAAGTTTGAGAAGTTGGATTAGAAATCCTTGTATACAGACTGTATTGAAATTCTTAACTTTAGGGTTGACAACAAAAATTTATTTTCTAAAAGTGCTTTAATGCATACAGATTAAGATTTGTTATTATTATTATTTTTTCAACTTGAGAGGAGGAAATCGAATTTGAAACTTCTACTTTGATAAAAAAAATACATTATAAATTCTTTATTATTAAACTATTTAAGCAAATGCCATTAAGACTTATTAATTGCTTAGTGTGTTATTTGATATTGTTAGCATTGCTAGAATGTTTATTTGAGTAACATTGTCACTTTATAATTAAAGAGTGACAATTCTTAAGAGTTTTGCTCAGCCATATATCTTGTCATTTCCTTTTATAATGTAAACTATTTGATTTTTCTATCATCGGTTACGATCAAACATTTTTAATTAGAGTATTTCTTTTAATAGTACTTTAAAATTAAAAATGACAATAAGGTAGAACGAAGCGGGACAGAGGTGAGTGCGGAGAGGCCTTTTCCATACTCCACCTTATTTTTTATTTTAAATCTTGTTTTCTACCCTATTCCTCAAAGAAATTAATGGGATGGGGATAGAAATTCTCATACGGGGAATGCTATTCCCATCCCATCCCTACCTCGTTTTCTCATTCTTTTATTTTTTAATATTAAATAATAATTTATATTTATAAATTTTAATAAAATAAAATTTAATCTATATTATGATTGAAAAATGGTATTAAACAAATAAATTAGAATAATATAACAATATATTTTAATAATGTAAATAGTAACTAGTAAATAAATTTTTGAATAAATAACAAATAAAAGAAAATTAAAAAAAATAAATACTTTAGTAATGTTTTAGTGCCTAGCATTATTAATTTTTTTGTTAATTGTTTTATAATATCATTAAAATCAATGACTACCTAACTAAAAAATAAAAGTCTTTTTATCATTTGCAAAAAGAAACAAAAGAGAATTTAAGGTTTTTTATAATGTAATTTATTTTTTTAATAAAAATATATTATTAAAGCATGTTCTAGTTAATATAAATTATAAAATAAAAAATTAATAATTATTTAATATATAATATATACTTAAAAAATTATATTTAATATATTTATAAAAAATAAGGCCGAGAGGTTTAATCATATTCCCACCCTATTAATAATTTGAAAAATTATTTTTTCCCGTATCCCACCTCATTTTCTCAAAAGTTACTCCATCCTCACCCCATTCGGGGTGGGGCTCTAGGTCTCTAATATAGTGGGTAATTTTATTATCCCTATTTAAAATTGAGTGTTTTTAAATTATTTTTTATATGATTTTATTAAATAATTTCTCTCCTTTTTATCCTTCTACTTTAAAAAAGGTAAAAGATAAACACAAAGGATAGGAGTAAATTTCGTTTTAATCATTATGGTTGAATTCTAATGTAGACTATGCTTTAATTTAATAATATTAATAAATAATGGTGAAACATTGGAACTCTAATAGTTTGAATATGCATTTACCACAACATAGTGAGATAGATGAATGCAAAATTTGTTGAATGAGTTGGTTGTCCCACGTTTTGGTATCAGAGTTACTCTAATAGTTGAAATATAGATAGACTCACTATCGAACAAAAGAGTCAGTGTTGCATCCTCATTAATAGAGATTTCATTTGAGGAAAGATTATTGAGTGAGGATTATTAAGTGAGTTGGTTGTCCCACATTGATTTGTGACAAATATAGCCTAGATTTCAAGAATCAACCCAACATATAAAGAACAAAACAAACAGATCACACACACATAAGAACATCGAGATTATAGTGGTTCAGTTACTCAACTGTGACCTACATCCACTTGAGCTCAACAATAAGCCCGATCTGTACTATAATGGTGAACAAAGTACAGCTCTAGAGATTACAATGATGACTATACACGATCTACAACCAGGCTGTTTACACCAGGTTAATTTCCAAGAACCCTAACCCTAGCCTGCGAGAGAGAAACAGAAAGAAAACCCTAAAAGACTCGAGAAGAAGGCTATAATATGCACACCCCCCTTAAAACGACCCAACAACATATATATAGTAACCTCAAAATGGCACCGTATAATCTAGGGTTACAACCCTTACATTTATAAAGACTAATATACCTTCGCTAGCCAGAATAACTTTTATACCCTTAAACATAAAATGAAATTACTTTGGAAACCATTTTTCTACATATTCCACCTTGGTTTCCAAAGTGAATGCTCTTACAATTGTGCAGTACCTTTATACCCATATCTGTAGGATTGTCTTCTGTAGAGATATTTTTAACAACCACTTGTCCTTTTGCAATGATATCCCTAATAAAATGAAATTTCACATCAATATACTTAGTTCTCTCATGATGAACAAGATTCCTGCACAACTGTAAAGCACTTTGACTGTCAATATATAGTTACAGTTTTATTCAATATATTTAATTCATTTAATAAACCTTGTAACTATATGCCATTTTTTTACAGCTTCTGTTAAGGCATTGTACTTTGCTTCAGTACTGGAAAATGCCACAATCTTCTGAAGTTGCAACTTGCAGCTTATACAATTTTCACACAAAGTGAAATAATACGATGTTGTTGATCTTCTCTTATCACTGTCCCTTACAAAATCAGAATCTACATACCCAACCAACTCAACATCACAGTTAGTATTTTTATATGAAAGTCCAACATCAGTTGATCCTTTAATGTATCTTAATAACCACTTTATACCTGTTTAGTGTTCTTTCCCAGGGTTTGACATAAACCTACTTAGAATAGTAATAGAATGGGCCAAATATGACATTGTACAAATCATTGAATACTTGATGGATCCTATTACATTTGAATAAGGTATAATACTCATTTCTTTTCTTTCTTTATCTGTGGAAGGGCACTATTCTGTAGAAAACTGAAAATGTGCAACTTGAGGTAAATTTACAGGTTTAGAGTCAAACATTTTAAAATTCTTTATAACTTTTTCTAGATAGGTTCTTTGAGATAAAAATACTTTATGATTTCTCCTATCTCTTATAATATCAATACCCAAGATTTTTTTAACCAGTCTTAGATCTTTCATGTCAAATTCAGATTTCAATAAACCTTTTAACTCAATTATTTCTTGTTTATTACCACTGGTTAATAACATATCATCAACATATAGTAATAAATAGACTTCATCTGAGTTATTAATTCTTTTAAAATAGAAGCAGTTATCAAAAATGCTTCTTTTAAACCCAATATTAACTATAAAAGCATCAAACCTTTTATACCATTATCTTGGGGACTGTTTTAGTCCATAAAGGAATTTTTTAAGTAAACACAAAGAATCATGTTTGTCTTTATCTTCAAAACCAAGGGGTTGAGTCATATAAATGGTTTCATCTAGTTCACCATGTAAAAAAACAGTCTTAACATCCAGTTGTTCTAATTCCCAACTAGAGTTAGACACTAAAGATAGAATTAATCTTATAATTGTGTATTTTACAACAGGTGAAAAAATTTCATTATAATCTATCATCTCATTTTGTAAAAAATCCTTTGCTACTAGCTTAACCTTAAATCTAACAGGTTCACATGGAATATTACCTTCTTTTATTTATAAATTCATTTACAGCCCATTGGTTTCTGTTTTAAAGGTCTAGGTACTAAAATTTAAGTTTTATTAAACATCAAATATTTCATTTCATCACACATAACAGCATGCCAAAAAGTCGAATACTTACTACTCATTGCTTCATCATAAGAATTAGGGTATTGTTCATGCATATTTTGAGCAAAAATTAAAGTATAAGCAATCAAATCATATGAATCAAATTTAGAGAAAAGCTTAGTTTGTCTTCTTTTCCTATCTCTAGCTAATTGATAGGTATTTAAAGTGAAACCCTCTATTATAGATATATGACACTGTTCACTTTCATTGAGTGAATGATTTAGATCACGACCAATTAATTTTTCTGTGTCAGCAGACTGAGGTGGTGGGATTTCCACCTCAAAATGAGCAATCTCTTCTTCAAGGGTTGTAACAATATGTTGACTAGTACTGTTTCTCTTTGGATTTTCACTAATAGACTTTAAATAAGGTATTTCAGCTTCATTAAAGATAACATATCTACTGGTTATTATCTTCACACCTAAACTATCCCTTAACCAGAGTCTATAGCCTTTAATTCCTTCAGGATACCCTAAGAACACACATTTATTGGATCTATGTTCAAGCTTATCATCAGTTTTATGTGCATATGCAGCACAACAAAAAATTCTTAAATGAAAATAACTAGACGGCTTACCTAGTCATAACTCCTCAAGGTTTTAAAATCTATTGTACTAGAAGGTGATCTGTTTACAAGATAATAAGCTGTGTTAAGAGCTTCTCCCCAAAAACTTTTATTTAAACCAGAGCTAATTATCATACATTGTTTTTTATTTAATAATGTTCCGTTCATTCTTTCAGCAATGCCATTTTGTTGAGGGTGTGTACTTAGCAGTTCTATGCCTTAAGATATCATTTTCTTTACAAAAGTTGTTAAACTCTACATTGCAAAATTTCAGACCATTATCAGTTCTAAGAGCCTTTAGACTTTTTCCAGTTTTTTTTTAACCAACTATTTCCATTGCTTAAATTTTATAAAGGTATCACTTTTATGCTTAAGCAAATAGACTTATAATTTTCTAGAATAATCATCTATTATGGATAAGAAATATCTATTACCCCATGAGTTACAGTGTTTGTGGGTCCCCAAAGGTCAGTATGAGCATATTCTAGAATGTCTTTAGATCTATAAGAACTAGTTTTAAAACTTAGTCTTTACTGCTTTTCCAAAACACATGGTTCACAGAATTGAATTTTGGTAATCTTGTAATTACAAAGTAGACCATATTTACTAAGTTCATAAAGACCTAGATTACTGATATGACCAAGTCTTCTATGCCACATATCTGTTCTATCTAGATCCTGGGATACAACAACAATATTAGATTTGATAATGTTTTACTCTGTAATATGTATAAGCCATTCTGTTTTTTACCCTTCATTATAACTAATGATCCATGTGTGATCCTTAACAATCCATTCTCTAGTTTGCATGTGTATCCACCATCATCCAGAACTCTTAAAGAGATTAAATTTCTTTTAGATCTGGAATGTACCTAACATTCTCTAAAACAATATTATTCCCATCAAACATTTTGATGATTATGATTCCTATACCCTCAACTTTACAAGGTTAATTATTGCCCATTACAACATTTTCTTTATCACAGCTTTCAAAGTTTTTAAACCAATATTTTTTAGGACACATGTGATATGAGCAACCTGAATCTAAGACCCATTCATCTAAGTTTTCTTGTTTAGAAACTGTAAGTGCATCAGCACTTTCATACCCAACGGTGACAACAGATGCTTCAGCCTTATCACTTGTTTTCTCTTCTTTTTGTTTCTTAAGCCATTTATAACAGTATTTCTTAATGTGTCCTTCTTTATTACAGAAAAAATATCTTTTAGATTCTATCCTAGACTTGATTTAGATTTACCCCTAAATGAACTTTTAACATCCCTTTTATCATTCCTGCCTTTTACAAACAAGTTTTCACCACCATTATTGTTCCTTTTTTCTTGTTTGAGTTTTTGTTTTTTAGACCTCAAGGCAGTAAGACAGTCATTTAGGGTCAGTGACTCATGTCCATATTTGATAGCTGATTTAACATCTTTAAAGATTGATAGCAAAGAATTCAGTAAAATTATGACCTGGTTCTCATCATTGATTGTTTCTTCGGTATTAACTAGGTCCATACATATTTTCTTAAAGTCATCTAAGTTCTCTTCAAGTCCTTTATTGTAATCAATTTTAAAACCAAATAATCTTTCTTTAATCAAAATTTTACTAGATAAAGATTTTAAATATAAAGAGATTCGAGCTTACTCCAGAGACCAGCTGCTGTGGTCTCTTCGTTCACCTGCCCAAGAACATTGTCAGCAAGCCGAAGAACTATAGTGCTGTAGGAAGTCTGATCTATCTGTTCTGGTTTCATGGTTTCTTGTAAGATGCTAGAGTTTGTCGGAGCCTTTGACACCTTTTATTGAACCAGAAGAGCCTTCATTTTCTTCTGCCATAGGGCAACATCACCGTGCCCATCAAACCGCTCAACCTCAAATAGAAAAAGTTGTAAGTTGTAGAAAAAATTTCCAGAAACCTTAAAAGAAAAAGATCCAACAAGCTCTGATAGCACTGTGACAAATATAGCCTAGATTTCAAGAATCAATCCAACATATAAAAAACCAAATAAATAGATCACACACACACACGAACACCAAGATTATAATGGTTCAGTCACTCAACTGTGACCTACATCCACTTGAGCTCAACAATAAGCCCGATCTGTACTATAATGGTGAACAAAGTACAGCTCTAGAGATTATAATGATGACCATACACGATCTACAACTAGGCTATTTACACCAGGTTAATTTTCAAGAACCCTAACCCTAGCCTGCGAGAAAGAAACAGAGAGAAAACCCTAAAAGACTTGAGAAGAAGGCTACAATATACACACCCCCCTTAAAATGACCCAACAACATATATATAGTAACCTCAAAACGACATCGTATAATATAGGGTTACAACCCTTACATTTACAAAGACTAATATACCCTTGCTAGTCAGAATGACTTTTATGCCCTTAAACATAAAATGAAATTACTTTGGAAATTATTTTTCTACATGGTTAAAAGAAAGTTGATACTTGAGTTTATAAATAGAATGGTCACTCCACTCATAAAATTAATCTTTTAAATTAAATACTTGAATCCTAAACTTTTCCTAATAAACCTAAAGCCCCGACTTCTTCTTTCTACACATTATAGTTAAAAAAAAAACAATTGATCAATCAAATTCTAAGGCACAATCTACCCATGTAAGATCTCTGTTTATTGCAAATAAAAAAAAACACAACTATTAACATGATTTCATTTGTATTTATTTATGTAATTAACATTAAAAAATTATTCTTTAAAAAAACATTAAAATATTATTTTGTTTTACAGGCATAGATGGTTAAGTTGCAACAATTAACTTTAACTTAAGGATCTCAACTTATTAGATCTCAATATTAAAATATTAATTTATTATTACAAATTGTTAAATATTTGAACAATTAAATAAAAACCAATGAAAAATTTATAAGAGAGTGATAAAAAAAATTCAGAATTTAATATATTTATAATTTAGAATTTGTGGTGACAAAATTTCTACAAAATATAATTGTAAAAACAGTTTCAACAATAAAAGAAAAAACTTGCAGAATCAATTATTTCATCACAACATTAGCTTTGTCCAATGAAAATATTTTTTGCCAAATAAATTTTTTATAGTTAAAGACCATTTACATCCTAAACACAATATTACAATGAATATAAAATCGTTGCTAAATTAGTACAATTTATAATTAAAAAATTAATAATATGTTTATTAATAGTAATTCTAATTATAATTACAAATTAGAATGTAATTTCAATTGTGATAAAAACACAAATTTAATATAATTATAATTAATAATAGTAATTAAAATATTTTTAAAAAAGTAATTTTTGATTTAATTGTATATTCGTTTATAACATAAATATTAAATTAGATAAACATAAACATAAACATAAACATTTGTTGGCCTAGGGTAAGATGTTTTCACTTAATAAATTTTTTTATGGTAATAGTGATTTGAGAATAATGACATTATTGAGGGACCTTATGTGTTGGACTCGGGCTCGTGCCATAGCCAAAAGATGTGGCCCAAGCATGGTATTGTTATGCTTGGGCCACCCAGCTCAATTGTCACCTCTATGTCCTTGTTGAGAAGATAATAGTTATGATAGTGATGTTTAAGTAGAGCATTTTCTGTCCATTAATAAACTTGCTTTACTAGTTGGTTACCTTGAACTATTATGTTTTCAAGTACTAAGCATTGATGGTTGGGTTTGTGTTATGTTGAATTTGTGGAATAATGTTGGTTTAGATGAACAATTATGCTTGGGTATAATTTTGGTAAGCTATAATTCAGGTTGTGTTATGTATTCAATCTTTCACCATATTATATAATATGATTTTAATACAGGTTACTAAATAGAAAATATAAATATGTACAGAAAAAATATTTAATTAATATCCATTTAAAGTTACAGATTATTGATGTCAAATGTAAAATATTTGTGTTGCTTTCTATCATAAAATTGTGACATCGAATGTTATAACTTTGTGTTGGTTTATGTCATAAAAATATGACAATTAATTTTACCACATCATCAATCTTAACCTATCACATAATTTGACAACCATGCTTCTACTTTACACGTAGCAATTGCCATGTCAATAACCACATTATATGACTACTCTACTTACATAGGTACTTGGCACGTCACGTCACGTCAACTATCGTGTAAGATGGTTTGTGATAGAAATTTTCTATCACAGATTAATCAAACATAATTTATCATAATTATATGATAAATGTATTCTATCACACACATGTGAACGAACATAAGGTGACAGAATGATTTTATCACAAACTATAATTTGTGATAGAAAATATTAGTCATTATAGCCTTTTTTTTCTAGTAGTGCATAGACATTTTTCTCACAAATATATTTAAATCTTGTCATGCGTATCTATAATCTTTCACGGTCTTTACTTTTTTTCCGGTGGTTTTATTGATCGATGGTTTACAATTAGCATTTGCCTTTTTTTTTATTAGATTCTCTTATTTCTTGGTAGAGCAAGAGACAAAAAGTTATAGCACAATCTATAATTAAATTTGAATATTGTGTTTATTGAAATTGATGATTTAGCATTATTTTGAGTTGAAGACCTAAAAAAAGTTGATACAATAAAAAATGCGTTGAATAGACTAAAAAGGGAGCAAAAATGAAAGTTGAAAGCCCTAAACAAAAAATTAGGTGAGATTATGAAAAATATATAATGAAACAGGCTCTAGCATAATTCACAAGAAGCGATGAATTTTGATCTACAAAACTCAAAGAGATAATGTCTTGATTAATAAAGATTAAATTATTATTTTGTGACTAAAAAAAAATATTGTCTAAAAATATTGGTCATTTTTAAAAAAACCTAAGAAGAAATGAAAAATATGGTATTTAGAATTTTTTTTATTAATAATAAAGACATTTATGTGTTATTTGTATAAAAAGTAAGGTGGTAACCGGTAAGTAGATATTAAACCAAAAGATAGGGAAGTAAATAAGCAAATTCCCATTTAAAAAGCCCATAATTTTATTTCAATTTTGTTTAAAAGTCCGACGTTATTCAAAGTAACATTACGAGACCATTCACCCACAGCTATAAAATCACCAGCCCGGCCCACCTAACCCAACTCCTCTTGTGCAACCATTTTCATCACCATAATAATTACTTGCACAACCTACGTGCATGCCACACTGCCAGCCATGAATATAATTTAGTTCTTTTACTCTTTTTTTTTTTACTATATATCTTAAAATTTTTTTATTAAAATTTTAAAATAGAATTGTTATATTTTTTTAAATTAAATTTTTTTTATTAATTAACTGAAATTATGAGAAGGAAGATCCTCCATAACAGGATGACTAAGAGAGTAAGGAACATCATTGTTCCAAATTACATTCGTACGAGAATGAAGTGCCATTTTTGCTAATTCTTGCGCAATTCTATTTGTTTCTCAAGGAACATAGAGAACTTTGTGAACCCTACATGACTTTACAAGAACTAGGATATTCTGAAGGATAGGGCCAATTTCTAAAAAAGTTATTGTCTATATAAGCAAGTCGTTCATGACTGTAGCAACATCTGGTTTTTATTTCGACTTCGGGCATATTCAACTTACCAGCAACCTGTAAGCCTCACTGGATGGCTATTGCTTTTGCCACTGTGATAGGATACAGACCCTCTACTCAGTCAGCTTTAGATAGGATAACATCACCTCGATCGGTGATTTGTAACAACATAGCCGAAGTCGGTTCTATTATTTGTAAGGTCTAAGGTTGCATCTGAATTTATCTTCATGTCGTGTAAGTCTAAGGGATACCATTTGATATCGGGAGTTGGCTTCTCATGTCGTTGTTTCGATTTGAGCATTTTTATATTCTACGAGAATTGCTTTGTCTATTTTGCAATGGAGCTTGTATAAATAAGAGCAGAACCATTTACTTGCCGGTTTCCGCGAACTAGTTTCGACGGACTATAATGCATAGTATGAGAAAAGATAAAAAAAATAAAAAAAATAAAAAAAATTAATTTTTTTTTAAAGATTACGTTGTTATTATAATTTTTCTTGTATTATAATATTATACAAATTGTCTTTATATAAGCTTTAACTTAATATAAATAAGAAAACAAAAATAAATAAATAAAAATCAAATATAACATATTAATTATAAATTAATATATTATTTTTTTATATCTTTAATATCTTCACTCAAATTCAAGTAGAGGCTTGAATTTAAAAAAAAAAAAATTTATTGTAATGGTGGACATTGAAAAAATCAATCACTTGCGGATACAAACGTGTTGAATAAAACTTGAAACCAACCATTGCGAATACAAGTGTATTGTCAACTATTGCGAGTGCAAATACATTGATAGTGAAACAAAAAATCAACTGTTGCGAGTGCAAGTGCGTTGTCAATCACTATGAGTGTAAACACATTGATAGAGAAAAATTAACCACTACGAATGTAAGTACTTTGAGAGATTCACCCACCAATTTACTTAAAATTATAAAAAGACTCAAAATTTTAAAAATTACAAGATGACTCATAACTTAGGTAAACTACAAACAGTCTATATAACTTTAAAAGGTTTGCAAAAAGGTCCCTATAGAAACACGGGTGTCAAATTAGAAAACCGACAACGTAGATTAATAAATAGGACCATGAGGAATCAAACAGAGGTGGGGTGTCAGCTCACTCACTGAAAAATGGCTGAGATCAGAAATTAAAGAAAATCAGCAGCAGTAACTTCAAGTCGCGTGTAAAGGTACGTGGAGCCTCCAATCGGCTGCGCATTCTCCAGATAAAATGTCTGCCACAATTTGAATGTCAGGGTGTGGGCGGTGTACATTAACGTGCCAAAAATTGGTCGAAATCCAAGGTAAACAGTAACTGCAGTAGAAAGTTTGACCAGCATGTGGAGGCGTGTGTAGCAGAGGAGAAACTTGATCATGATGGGTTTCAACCGGCCGGTAATGTTTGAACTTCTTGGGCTGAGCAGTGTTGACTATAGCGAACTCCGATGAACTTCTGGTGGCTTTCCGATAAAATTCCTGCGAGCTTTCTAAGAGTTCCTAAAAAAATTCCAACAAGTTCTCACTAAACAACAAGATAATGAAAGAATCAAAATTTAGGCTCTGATACCATGCGAGAAAAGATTAAAAAAAAAGAAAAAATTAAAAAACTTTAAAGACCACATTGTTACTGTAATTTTTCTTGTATTTGTTTGCGAAATTATACACACACGAATTTGTAACCGCAAGTACACGGGTCGTGAGCAAGTAATAAAGTGATGAGTGAGTATGGTTCCCACGAGGATTGTGTCCTAAATTAATGCTAAGTACTATGATGTTGGCAACCTAATTTTATCTAAGCGAATTTAAAGGATAAGTTGAATTGCGAAATTAAAAATGCTTTAAACTAAGTAAATCGATAAATTAAAGAAATGATAGTTCTATGGTAATGAGGGTTCTAGGGACTTGATTTTCCTCTATTGTTTATATGCTCTTTGTCATTAGTGATCAACAACTAATCTAATGTATTCATTAATCAAGGGCTTAAGAATAATCTCATTCCCTCTCTCGAGTATCGAATGAGACTCTATGCATAAACTGTTGGCGCAGTAGGATCTAGGCACATAAGTGTATGCATGTGTATTTGTATCTATTGCCTAACGCAGCAGAAATATAAATTTTACAATAAACACAATAAATAAATGTATTAATCATATTAATATATTTATACAGTTAGAGAACTCACCAAACGTGAAATATTATACACGTGTATATCCTGGAGTTCGTATGGAGACCAACTCGCGTACAGTTCTAGTCACCAACTCGGTGGGTTTGGTGAGTTAGAACAACAGCTCCATATTCAGCCTGGGATTAACTCTTAATCCTAAAAATGGTCGGGAGTAAATTTACATCATTTTCTCCAAAAGGATAAGAAATGGAGAATTTGAAGCAATTCATAATTACTCCAATTAGAAGCAGAGGAAAAAATGAAACAATTTTATTTTTCCTCTCTTCATTTTTTTCTTCTTCTTCTTCTCTTCTTTCTCGGCCGTTTGGCCTTCTCCATTTTTCTTCTCATCTCTTTCTTTTCTTTTATATATATATATAATATAATATAATATAAAATAATAATAATAATATAATATAATATAAAAAGAAAGATATTTTGATTATTTAACTATTAAATAATCAAACTAAAAAATAACCAATTTGCCCCTCATGAATAGTTAACATGTTCACCCCCTAGTGGGTTTCACTAAATCCCACACTTGGATAAACTCAACCGAGGGTCTACAATATGCTACATGTCATAATCCAATTAGTAAATAACAATTATTAATTAATTATTGTATTTAACACTTAAATACAGATACGCACGCATTCTCGTAGAAGTGCTGAATATTGTTAGATTAAACAATTTAATCCGGCACGCTGCCCCAGTGCACAATGAGTACACTCCATATCGCGGGACTCCCTAGGTCTTACGCCTGATTTGTCAAATGGAACTATTCCATGAGTCCGTGAGCAATGCCCCACGCACACGTCACGGATATACAAATCAGGGCATTGAACCATACAAGCTGAGGTTACAATGCATACGTATAGTCCTTCCATCATGATATCCAGGATGTGCGGGGATATAGATTATTATCGTCAAATCCCCATTGCTCATCCATGTCTTATCTCCAGACTTGTATCTCAATGAACAATATATGCTAACTCCTTTGCCATATTATTCCACCCTGGCGGAACTCTTTCCCGGGATGATTGCTTGTGGCCACAAGATTTTGTGAGATACATTCTCGAAGTATCTGGATATCTAACTCTATATGGGAGCTGACGGATCCTATATCTGTATGCACTAAACTCTATAAGCATCGGACCATACCCAGTGACGCCCAACGGTCACACCATGAAAGGTCTGTGACATGTGTGGAACCAAAGTATGGTAGATCACTTACTAGCCCACCGTGGCATTCAGGTCAAAGGATCACGTATACTACTTAACTCGAGAGGACCCTCCGTTGACGGCTTACATTAAATGTCTATCGAAGGCCCTCGTGCGTCTGTCCCATATCCAGTCTTAACTAGATACCCATATGTCAATACGAGCTCCAAGCTCATGGTCGGTCAGGAACGACCATCTACACTCGACAAATATGACATAAGCTGATCTATATATAAAGGTATCCACCGACAGACCCGCATCAGCAGAAATAGATTAGAGACTATTATTCGAGAACATACTTGCACAACTTACATTTTCTAGCACCCGATTGCAACTCTTGCAACTATGCAGTTACTAGTATATTCCCAGGTCTATGTCCCATTACAGATAAAGCTTCAACTCTTGGATCTGCTGAGTATTATAACCAGCTAACACTTAGCTGTGCTAACATTTAGCAATTATATGTCTCAGGGTGGCTGACTATGAGCCCTTATCTAAACCCTTTAGATCTGATCCGAACTCCTTCAAATCTACAATGTTTGTAACGTTACATGCATAATACTATATAAATGGGTATTAACGATTTAATGAGAATGTACACTTGTATAAATATATAAGTATATATACATTCAGGGATGGCACGTAAGCACCGGTCCTAACATAAACAACTAAGTTGATATCCTTATCTAACCCATTATACATACACGCATTAAGCTACCCTTATGCAACTACCCTAAGTTCATTAGTCTCCCAACTCAACAAACTCAAAGCTATGCCTTTTACAACCAATATATGGATTAAACTTTCCCAAGCATATAATCCAAATGTTTAATTCATCCAATTCATTTCCCAATGCAATTTGAAGCATTAAGCATATAAAAGGCATAAATGAATAAGCATTAAATAGTTATTAATCACAAAATCACATCAATACATAGAGTTCAATAGAGTTCCATTAAGCCCTAGAATATATAATCTAGCAATCCATAGTGAAATATTCAATTACATTCATCCAAATATTTATAAAAGTACTCATGTTCAAATTAACACAAAATACAATTACAAACTATAAATAAATGTAAATGCAGTAGAGAGAGAAGAATGAACTAGTTAGATAAGCTTTTGGAGTCTTCAATCTTTAATAATCTTCCTTAATCCAAGCTTTAATGGTATTTTTCTCACTAAAAAACTAAAGTTTCTCTCTCTATTTCGTGCTCGCCTTGCCTCCCATTAAGAAAATTGCTAAAGGGTAGTATTTATAAGTTTCAAATTAGGGCTAGAAAATGGATAATGAAACAGGTGGTGGTGTCTGGGAGCCACGTTTTGGTGCCTAGGCACCGAACATTCTGCCAATGGAGCCAGTTTTGGCACTTGGGCTCCAAAATTCGACGCTTAGGCGTAAAAACCTGAGTTTTTCGATGTCTGGGCGCCAAAACCTGGGTTTTTCGGTGCCTATAGCATATTTGATGTTTTTGCTTGTTTTCTTTGAATTTTCATCCCTAATAACTTCACTAACTTGAAACTTACAAATGAAATTGATATACATAAAAAGTCATAAATTCACATTCAAAATGAGCAATTATCTAATTAAGTGGGGTATACTATTATATATAAAATGCGTTTATCAATTACAATGCTATAGAGATAGCCTTTATATAGGTTTTAGGTTAATATAAACAAGAAAATATAAATACATAAAAGAAAATCAAATATAACCTATTAATTATAGAATATATATGATAGGAGATTAATATATTGATTTTCTATATCTTTAACACATAACAACTTGAACTGCTTTTTCTTAAATCTAATTCATTGCTAAAATAAACAAATCAAAGCTCGTGGTTTAATGTTTACAATAAATGGCATTTATAAATTAACACTATTCCTTCATTGGCTTTAGAGATTGACACAACCACAACTTTCTCCCCCTATTATACATTTTCGGCAAACATTTTTCACCGAGACAATGACTTTTTAGATTAGCAATTGTTGAAATCTAATCATGAAAGGCCCTCCACAATAACACTTTAACTTTTGATAGGATCATTAACTTTCAAAGCTTTTGCAATCAAGCATAAACCTGAGATTTAGCTAAACAACTTGCCACTCCTTGTAGTTGAACAACTAGCCAATAACCACTATTTATGGTATATTTTCCCAATCTATCAAAGTGCTATATTAAACTATCACTTTAATTTCCATTTTGCTGTTAAATGGGTATACTGAGAATAGATTTCATCTCCTCATTCGCGAATGAGTTTTTTATTTTATTTTTTAGTATTTTCCACATTCCAACTACCAGATTCTGTCAAGATATCAACCAATATTGTATGCTCTTCCAAATAGTGCGGCAATAGTGAGAAGCCATGGCAGCCAGCTGTCGTGGTATATTGATACATCTCTTTAATTCGTAATTCTCCATCTTGTGCCTTGAATAATCAACTCCCCACTACAAAAAAAACTCCTTCAGATGAAAGAAGCAAAGGGCTTAGACTTTGCTTGCAAAGAAGAAAAGTTTATAAAGTAGAGGCGTTTGAGGACCTGAGCCATAAAAGAGTCTGGATTGGTCAGAATTCTCAACCATTATTTAGCTAACATGCTTTGTTGAAAAGAAATAAGTTCCTAAACCCTAGCCCTATAATTATTTTGTTTCGACATAAAGCCTCCCATGACACTAGCACATGCTTCTTTTTTCTTCAAAATGCCTTCTCACCAAAATTAAGCACACACCCTATAAAGTCCATGAATGAAAGTGGATGGGAGTTTCAAAAGGTTTATAGAATAGACCAAAATAACTTGCACTACTTTGATTAGAAATTCTCTACTTGCTATAGAAAAAAGTTTGGCTTTCCATCATTTTAATTTATTCCACACCTTTTCACGAATAGAATTAAATAGCTAAATTTTTTTTCTTGTCATGAATAGAATTTTTACCTACACCAAATTCCCAAAAGGCCCACCTATAGCCCATAAGGAGGCGTACACATTAGTAACCCCAGATTTTTTTCGATAAGGGAGTGTCCTCAACCTAAAGTCTCCAATCATTTAAGCCCTCTAAGGGCCGACCATATAAGACCTCCCAAAGTGGACCACATAAGTCTTCTAAAGGCGAAAAAGAAGATACATGCTAATCAAGGACTTAAATTGTCTTTATCTTCAAGAATATCAAAATTATAAGATTTTTGGCTTAAATACTACTACAATCTTTAGATGAGTATAAAATAAAAATGTAAAGATATATCCTAGTTCTAAAAGAACTCTACAAACTAATATAGAAAAGATTATTAAAATAAGACTAAACAATGAAATAAGGGGACTTTCCTTTTGAATCAATTCTTTGAGCAAACAAGAAAAACCATAAAACTCCATTAACGAAAACAACACAAAATATCTCTTTATTGCAATCTTTACTTTCCTAATCTATTTCCATAGACCTATTGCTAACTTAAGCATCGGAGGGTCATCATTAAGAAAAACCATCAATGTGACTTAACTTTATTTGTGGTTATAAGAAAATCTTAAAGCCTAGCACGCATTTAGAGGAAACATCTCAGCCAGCCCTTCGAAGAGATCAAGTTGTTGTTTCTGAATACAAATTCAGATCGTGGGCCTGAAATATTCTAAATTTTAAGGTAAATAGTTTGGTGCCTTTATAGAAATAGAACGAAAACCATGAAAGACAGTTAATTAAAGGTATATAAGATGATTACTCGATACATGACCTCCAATGGAATGAACAAAACTAGTAGTTAGCAAAGAATCTTGATTAGATCAACCACAACTGGTCATGAGGGCTATAAATGATAATATTATGCACCAAGAAGAGGTAGTCTATACTTGGCAAATTGAATTAAAAAAAGAACTAAGGAGAGCAAGAAAAGAAAGGGAGGGACTAAAAGAACTATTAGTAGTAGTGCTAGAGAAGCCCAAAAAGGTTAAAAGAGCAATATGAGAAGTAGTCAACAAACAAGATGGTCTATTAAATTTGAAGGAACCTTTCTTGCCAATTGGGAACAATGTGTTTCCTACTTAGTCCGTTTGAGAGCAAAGGGAAGGGATACATAAGAAGCCATTTAGGAAAAAGAGTTGACCATAGACTAGGAGATTGCACCAAAAGCATAATAACTGAGCAGTTGCACACTTGTGGTTTGTGACTTAAGGAAAATGAGAATAAATTAGGACAAGAAGAATGAGAATTTGAGAGGATTTGACCTTGTTGAACAAAAGGAATCAGTGAGGATTCGAACCACAGTAACAGTAGAATGTCACTCAATACTATAATAAGAAAGTCTAAGCATGAGAAATTGTAGAAGGTAACCTGGTCATGAGGAAGGTATTATTGAATATCAAGAAGTTAGTTGAGGGAGTCTATGGCCATAGTTGAGAAGGACATTACAAGGAGCTCGGGAGAGTCAAACTATAAACATACGAGTCTAAGTATAGAGATAGACAAATAGTTAGAAAAATCACAGAATGTCAAACTCCTTAAGAATACTATCCCTAAATTTATAAACTCTTACTTTCCTTTTATAATCTCATTTGTTAACATTTACTATAATAATGAACACTTATAGTGCTCAGGTTTTCTTATCTAATGCACTTAAAGTTTATTATTTTCTTTCAAAATCTCTAACATTACAAGATTAATATTTGCTAGAAAATAGCCGATAACAACCAGCATTGTTTTGGGAACTTTCGGATGAATGAAAAAGATAAAACCTTAATAATGACCATCATTGTTATAAAAACCTTCAAGTGAAAGACAAATATAAGAACTTTAATAACGACTAGCTTTGTTCTAGAAACCTTTAGGAACCTTTGGGTGAAAAACAAAGATTAAACCTCGATAACAACGAACATAATTCTAGGAACCTTTGGGTGAAAAACAAAGATTAAACCCCGATAACAACCAACATTGTTCTAGGAACCTTTAGGTGAATGACATAGATAAAAACCTTAATAATGATCAGTATTGTTCTAAGAACCTTCGGATGAACGACGAAGATGAAAACCTCAATAATAACCAGCATTGACCTGGAAACCATCAGGTGAACAACAATATGAGATCCTAGAAGAATGACTAGGATTGACCTAGGAAAAAATAGAAAACAATAATCAAGTACAGTTTGCTATAAACAACATCAAAATAAAGTTTTCTAACAACGACCAGTGTCCCTTGGAACCTAGAAAAAATTGATTACATCGGCACGACCACTATGAAAAAGTATGTTAAGAACAATACCACTCAGTGAATATGGGTGAAAACTAATGAAAGGTCAAGGTAATAGCCATATATAACCCGAGGTCTATGAGACTGAGAACAAGAATTATTCCCTCTTAGGAGCTAAAAAGGTATAGACACAAGCCAACAGAGGGTCAAGGCATTAGCCGCATCTAACTCGAGGTTAACATGACCATGAATAGAAGTTGTTCCTTTAGAAAACTAAAAGAGTATGGGCAAAAGCCAAAAAAAGTAAAGGCGATGGTTGCTTAAATGACTCATCTGAAGGGTTGGAGGTTTGAAGCAACCTTTTAGAAACTAAAGTTCTAAATCAATCCTCTAAAGAATACCGAAAAGCCAAGAGGATCGAGGGGATAACCACCCTAGATGACTCATCCTAAAGGTCATTCCAAGAAGATAAAGGTCTAAAGTACCATCTCAGATGATAAACATCTAAATATGCCTAAAAGGACCTAACAAGTGAAATGGATTAAAGCTGAACAGTTAAATTGAAAAGTTGTTATTACTACAATATTTTTCTTATCAAAAGATCTTACTTAGCTAACAAATGATCATACATATACATGCTCATTGAAGCATACTAAACATCAAAACGGTTTAGAGTTGAGCTATGAACACTTAACTAATTGCCCTAGTGATTATTTATGATCAGAATATTAAGTAAAAAAAGGTTTGATTAATAACATAGAACATATGCCATCCCCAAAGATAAACAGAAGAGCTTAGCTCAAATTACAAATATAAAAAAATGAAGAACAATTTTAAACATGAGAAGTAGGGGGTTGTTTGTCAACAGTAGGGTTAAAGAGGTCCTTAGTAGAAAAGCTTTAATTAACAGCAAGATTAGGAGAAGTGCTTTGCTTAGGCCAAGGACGGACCACTTCAGCATCCGGTTCTTTAACTTATCTTGGAGTCATTAGTTTCCCCCTCCTCAATTGCGGCTTGACCAACGATCTCCTCCTCTAACCAAGAGAAGTCTAGGTTAGGGTAATATGCCTTAAACAAATCGACACACTTTCCAAAACCTAAGTTGACCCCCTTCACAAACCAATCTTCAAAGTCACCTAGAGCATCAGCTCGAGCAACCTCCAGCTCATTGGTCAACTCCTTATTTTTTTTTAGAAAGCATGGTACAATCTTTACAAAGAATTCTCACCAACCTTTAAGACTCACTAGCCGTCATATTAAGTTGATGAATCTCTATCTAAAGAGCAGAAACCCTACTCTTTATGGTAGCTATTTTAGTTTCTGCCTCATTCACTCTGGCCGCATAATCTTTGAGTTCTTGTCCTATCTTCCTTGACTTTTCTATTGGTCTCTGACAAGGACTCCTTGAAATGAGCAACCTCGACCTCAACCTCTTTCAACTTTTGACTTTCCTTTATAGCACCTTATATCTCTTCTCGGTGCTGAGCCAAAAAAAAAGAAAAAAAACTTTTGAATAAAAAAAAGCAATTAGTGACCAAACAACTTAATGAATAAATATAAAATATAAAATTCACCATGCAGAAATCACTTTGAGCACAGATCCCTTACTATACGCAAATGACTTTAAGGTGTCATACTTTGAGCTAGTCTTGATGCGAGCAACTACACATTTAGCCTCTTTTGTCAAAGGTACCATGTACTCATACCGATCATGTTTACTAATCGAAATGTTAGACAAGGTAAAGGTAGAAGGTCTCAACCGCGTAGGTAGCCTACCTAGGTTGGGAGCAGTCTCACTTAGAGAGTAGTCGAAGAGTCTGATATCACTATCCTCTGCATTGGACTACTTTCCCTACCCGATTATTATAAAGGGGGTATCTGTAATATTCAATCCCTATTAGTAGTATTGGTGCCTAAATTTCGGTATAGAGCAAATAAGACACCATAGGGTTACTCGATTTTAACCCTATTAGAAATATTTTCTTTATAGTGCACGTGAGAGATATTATATCTAATTTGGTAATTTCACACTCGATCGGAGCGCCGGACGACTCTAGAATATTTTTAAAAATTTTCTTTATTGGCTTGGAAAAGGAAATTCTAATTTACTACATGAATTTTCATTTAAGGGTTATGTATGGAACAAACCTTTATTGAGAAATACAATCCATATATTAAAGAATTGACCAATTAGAAGCAATCTCATGGATTGCCAAGTTGGAAACTCTAGTTAGTTCCTTTGACTATTCTAACTAGATAGTTACAAAGGAACCAATTAAACCTTTCCATTTGAATTAATGGCAAATTAGAAGTTTTGAGTAAGTTGAAGGGTAAAATGGTCAATTAAGGGAGCACTATATATATGTTGAAAGTTTGCAGAATTTTCAAGAGATCAAAAGCCAACACTTAAAGCAAAAAAGAGAGCAAATTCATGCAAATGTTGAAGGTGCTGCTACAATAAAATTTCAGTTTTTTTTTCATGATTTTTCATGTGTAATCAAGCCAAAATAAGGTTACATATGAATTCCTAAGCTCAATTGAAGCCTCAATTAGTGGAAATTCAAGAAAAAGAGGTAAGAAAAGCATTGTTTTATGAGTTTGATAATGAGCTTTCAATAATACTTCAATTGATATTCTTGTGTGTGTTCCTGACTTAGATTGAGTTGAATTCTAGTGTGGAGCTTAAAGGAGTCATCAATTTGAAGAAATTGGCAAGGTAAGAATTAGGATATTTTTGGTAATTTTGATGTAGAGATTTCAATTGATTGTAATTAGAGTTTTAGAATTAAATTGGTTTGATTTTGTTATAATTGAAACAAGAAATTGAGAAAAGGAATGTGTTGGAACCTATGGTGAAATTCTGTCACTTTAGGGAAGTTAGGGATTGAGTGGTGTTTTGATTGAGTTGTCGTGTGTAAATGGTGCATATTGTAAATTGAATGTATATGGTTGATGAAAAAACCAAAAATGAAGAAAATGGGACATAATTGTCCATTTTGAAAAGGTGAAGGGCAATTATGTCCAACCAAGTTATAAGGCGTTCAATAATTTTCAGGGCGCCGGATAGTGAGTTAGATTAGATTAAATGACTCCGTAAATAAAAATCGGGAAGTAGTATGAATCCGGGCTTTGTATGCCGATTATGGCATTTAGTAGTTAAATGAGATTCTAGCATTCGATTTAATTCTAAATGTCATTTGTGGTGCATAGGTGAAGATAACCGAGACCGGTAACGGGAGTAGAAATTGGGAGCGAAATTGAGCGCGGAGCGGTTGTGAGTGGAAATCTGCCTTTTTCTATTATCTTTTGTTTATTATGTTTCCGAATAATGAAAATGTATGTTTTATGAGTTTTCAATGCACAAACATGATTATGATCTTGATATGTATCCATAGATATACATTTACACGTTCGGTTTAAGAAACAGTTTTAAAATTTCTGCATTTGTTTTAAAGGCCATTGGTACCCTCAGATTATAGTGATGGAGATTGTATAAGACCCAGCCGGTATATTCCATACACATGGGCAGGTCATGGGGGGCGTGTCACTAACTCTGAAAAGTCAGGGAGTCGAGTCATGTGAGTAGCTCTTTGTGTACAGGGTATTGTCTTGCTATATGTATGCAATGTAAGATTCCGCTGCATAGCCAGTGAGATGTCTTGAGATGTCACGGTGGGTGCTGCTAGTTGAGGTGCCCTATGACCTATTCACGTGTACAGTGCTAGTTGAGTCGCTGTGTGAGTATAGAGCTTTAGGGTTACCATTGGTACAATTTAGAAAGAAAATGGTCGAGTGAGGACTTTACTAGTTTTTGATCTACCGATAGCATTTTATGCATTTATAGCACATGGTAGTTATTGTATTACATAGATTTTGGATATTATTTTTCAAAGATGTAGATAAAACCCGCTCAGCAAGATTTCATCAGCATATGATATTGGAAACCGTTTTACAGCTTTACATCAGTTTTAGAAGCACGCTTTATGCATGTACTTTAGAATTTTGCTACCTATGCATAATGTTATTTTATTTAAAATCTTATTTGCACTCACTGAGCTCTTTTAGCTCACTCGTTATGTGTTTTATATTTTCTAAATACCCCTTCCCAGGTGCAGGTCTCAGTACGCAAGCTGCTGATTCTCCTATTGCTGAGTAGTAGGCTAAATCCGAAGATCATTTTTGTATATGTAAATGTGCTAAATAGCACCCTTTATTTTATATATAGTAGTTGTAGGCATGTATATTTGTATGTATGTTTTGAACCAATCAGAAGAGATTTCGATATTATGATGATCGTTTTCCTGGATAGCTGGAAATTTCACTTAAAAGGAAAAAAGTATCAGTATCTAATGAACCGAACGCTTCAGCCGTGTCGTGGAAAGAACAAAGTAACTGCTGGACTCTTTTGATAAGAATGCTCATTTTGGTAATTTAAATAAAACTATTGAGTTGTGTTGGATTTGAAATGGAAAGGATCGTAGGTTCGAATTGGTAGTATTGAGAAGTGTTTGAAATGGAAGTGAAATTTCTTTGCAGGTTTTATATGAATTTTCTGAAAAACAGGAAAAAATCTGTCCGTTTTTAAAAAAAAATTAAGATGTCATTTTTATGTATATTATAAGACTTTTCTTAGTGGTAGTAAGAACTAAAAAGGGTTCGCCTAGCGAAAATTTCTCAACTTACCTAATTATATTATGAGAAACTTCCGTCGAGGTGCCCGGCAGGGCCGCTGGGATCTACAGTAGAGGTTGTTAGAGCGGGTCCTGTCAAAAAGACATTGCTTCTCTTGGGATTTTGACCCAAGTTTAATCCTCTAAAAGCCCATCACACAAGCACCCTATATTTTTGCCATGTCCTCAACCTAAGGTCCTCGGTCACATAAACCCTCCAAGGTTTAACCACATAAGCCTTTACAAGGCCGACTACATGAGCTGTTCCAAGGCCGATCACATAATCCTTTCAAAGGCGGGAGAAAAGATACATACTGATCGAGGACTTAAATTGTCTCTATACCAAGAATCTTGAAGTTCCAAGATTTTTGACCTAAATACTACTTCTAAAATCTTAGGATGAATCCGAAATAAGAAGGTAAAAATATGTCATAGTTCTAAAAAAAAATCTCTATAGCCTAATACAAAAAAGGCTATAAAAATGACACTAAACAATAAAGTAAGGGGACTCCCTTTTTGAATCGACTCTTTAAGCAAACAACAAAAATTCAAAAACTCTATTAACGTGCACAACATTAAATCTCTCTTTATTGCCTCTTTACTTTCTTAATATTTTCCAATAGACCCATTGATGACTTAAACATCGGCGAGTCATCACCTAAAAAAATTCTCAATATGATTTAATTTTATTTGTGGTTGTAAAAAACTCTTAAAACTCAGTACACGCCTAGAGGGATTATTTTAGCCCAATCCTTCAAAGAGATCCAATTACTGTTCAGGGATATTACAAATTCAACTCGTGGGTCTGGAATCTCTCAAATTCCTGAGTTTGCCACTTATCCTTTTAATAATTTATAACTATAAAAAAAAAATTTATTGATCATTAATATTAAAACTGTAAAATTATTTTTTAAGACTATTGGTATTAGAAAAATGTCCAAAATAGTTACTATTTTAAAGACTATAATTTTTTTATAACAAAAAATTATTTTGCTAATTTTTATTAGCTAAAAAGATAATAAATAAATGAAATTATCCTTGTTAATAATAAAATTTGGGAGCAAAATTCTATGTCCCTCCTTGTGCGCGAGACATGCCGCAAAGAGGAGCGAGGTAGGGCGCACGACCCTGCCATTAGGAGCAGCCCTTAACCTTCTTCTCCATTATTGTTTTGTCAAATTTCCATCATTTTTCGATCGTTTTAATTAAATTTACTCAATTTCAATTTATACTATTTTAAATATACTTATTTAAATTAATTTTAAAATGTATTTTAAATCACAATTTCAATTGACTTATGAGAGAAAGATGCAAAAGGTTATTGACAATAATATTATTTATTTATAACAGATACTGTTAAAATAATTAAAGAATATTTTTATCTAATTATTAATTCTTTAACTTAAAAGAATTTAAAATTTTTAAAAAAATGACTAAATACTATTTATAACAATTTTCCTAGGTATTATCAACAAAGGAACTTTGGGTAGTTTTGAGACATCGAAGAAATGTCTAACAGTGAGCAATTTAACCAAGAGGGAAGTGACAAAATCCTTATTTTTGAAACATTTTAAAATACAACATACAAAGTCAAACGTAAAATGAAAGTTGGATCAGCAGCTGCATAGTAAACGCACCCCTTCTTTGATTGACAAGTAAATAGCACGTGTTTGGAAAGGATTGACAAATCACCACTCACTTTGATCACGTACTTTCAATTCGTGGCCATTCCAAAAACCAACCCCAGTTCCTGCCCTTTAACTTGACATTCTTCTTCATCGTCGGAATTAACTGTTACACCTAATGGAATTTGGTCTATGTTTTATCAGACAAAAGCAAAAAAAATGAAAAACGTCCGCATGTATCTTCTTCTTCCACGTTACTTTTCTCCAACCATTCATATATAGCACGTTTCATTAAAAAATTAAAAAAAAAAATATCGTATGTATCTTTTTCTTCCACGTTACTTTTTCTCTAGCCAATCATATGTATCACCAAATTATTTTCTTTAACCTATTTAATACTTGTGTTGACAGTTTAGCGATAAAGAATTGATAATATATTTTATTTTATTTCAATAAAAATTTTAAATTTAAATCCTCTTCGTTGTCATGTCAAAAAGAAAGTTAAATTAGTAGTTAAAATAAATAAAAAATATATTATAGTATAGCCGAATAATTATAATACTTTTGATGTATTAATTTTTTTTAATTATACTATTTTTGATATATTAATTTTTTTCTCTAGCGAATGATGACAAACACACATTCTCATTAGTTGCTTCTAAAAAACTACCTATTATGTATGCATATCATCTTAATTTCACGTTAATTCTACTTTCGATGTATTAGAATTTTTTTTCGCCGACGAATTTCAACGGACGTACATTCTCATTAATTGCCTTTGAAAAACTACCTACCATGCATGCATGCCATCCGAACTTAAGGTTAGAAGTATTATGGGAGTTTGCTATTTAGTCCTGTATTTCTTTTTAAATACTAAGAACTTTTAATATTTTAAAATATTAAAAATTCTCTTAGTTGATCATAATTATAATCTTAAAATTACTAGTTATTTTTTAAAATTATTGGGCAACTAATAAAAATTCTTTTAGTAGTGTTAAAATATCAAAATGATTTTTAGTTGTTGAAAATTTTATCGGAGGCAAACTCATTATTATCTTTGGCTACAACTAGCAACTCCTTAAAAAAAGTGACAAACACAAAGAAGAAACAATAAGGATTTTTATTGAATTTTTGGGTGAGCTCGCTCGTGATAAATTGATTCGACCCAAATCTAAGTAAATACCACTTGAGTAGTTACTTATGTGAATGGGTGAAGAGTTATTAAACAACTCCCCCTATTTACTTTTTGCGGTCCCACTTAATGCTGTTTGGTGGAATCAACCGCAAAAATGTTTCTCTAGTTTTTGCAAGAAGAACATAAGTGAAAAGAAGAGAGCAATAATTATACATAGAGAAAACAATAAAAACAAATTTCCTTTAAAACATAATTAGACTCGTCTATTAGGAAAATAAGCTTTATTGATACTATAATACTGACAAATTTTAAAATAGTATTAGTAAATATTAATTTGACAGTAGTATTTCAATGATTACTTACATTTTTTTTAGTGTTAATGATTTATTGATATTATAATATTAAAAATATGAAATGTTAGTAAATTAATAATATATAGTATTGATAAATTTAAAATAATATAGTTTTAATTAAAAAAATATTTTAAAAAAATTAATTAGAAAAAATTAATATTTTATGCTCCTAAAGCACTGCTATTTTTTTTGGGGGGGGGGGGGGGGGGGGGGGGGGTGGTGGAGGGAATATTTTTTAGGGGAATATTTTTCCAACGCGTTGTCATTTTGAGGGGAATATTTTTTTAAAAAAAGAAAGCACCTTACAAAATGATGCTGTTTTGGGGTGGAAGAAAAAAAAAATCCCACAAAACGACATCGTTTTGTGAGGTTTTTGGTTAAATTGGTCAAGTTTTTGCAAGTCTCATTCTTCATTTTGCACTTTCGTCTTCTTCTTCAAACCATTACTGCAAATCCTTGACTAAACCATCAACCTTTATTGAAATATTTGATCAAAATCGGTCAACAAATCAATGGTGTTTGTGTGTACAGCGAAGAGAGAGGCGGAGATGCATTTTCATCTCCAATCACGAAGAGAGGGGGTCGAAGGACCCTAAACGCAGCTACGACAACTTTTCATCTGCATTTGCGTTAAATCGTCGGCGTATGAATCAAAGTCCTTGTTTTGGTATCAAATTCATTTTTATTATTTTTGAATTTAGTTAGAGTTTTTATTTTTGAATTTACCACATTATAGAATAATGTTATTATTTTTATTGATTTTGTTGGTGGACTTGTTTTTGGTTTATCATGATCAAGTTAGCAATATAGCCTGCCACTCATCATGGATCGAGCTAATGTTAATGTCTGTGTATTCATCAATTTTCTCAAACTTGAAATATGAAATAAAATATATTAATGCTATGAAAACTAAAATTAAAAAACTTCACAAAAAAGTATTTAGGACATACATTATTCTTCAATATAGTGATATCCCCAATAATTATTTTCATATATTTCATGATAAAGTATTTGCACTCAACTAAGTGAGGTTACAAAGGCCACTACAAACCATATGATAATATCATTGAAAGAAAACACATAGTAATAGAAATATAAACCACAAAATAATCTTGTATTTAGAAATAAGTATTAACTACACAACATATGATAGTAAGAAGGGTTTATGTTTACCTTGAATACTGTGTAGTAAGAAGGGTTTATGTTTACCTTGAAATGTAACATATAGTAATCGCTCCCATTGGATTCAAAATGAACTATAAATACAACTGAATTTTTAAGTATTTGAATCTTAACTGATTAATAATGTCCTCCAAATCGTCTGAAGGTTTATTTCTCGATGGATTAAGATAAAACACATTGTATGTCAACAAATCAAGAGCAACTAAAACCTAATAGTTGCTACAAGGAAGACAAATTTTACTAACTTTTAAGAGGGTGTGAAGTTCATTATTATAATTAAACTAATTTGTTTTTATAAAAAAAATCATATCTCGGACTATATAGGAGAAGAATAACTTTCCTTGATTGTGATATTGCATATGGGTGGAAAAATAAGTCAACAATATAATTATTCGATATGAATTTGACATGCTTTAAGCAAATATATATAGAGATAAATTGATACGATTAATAGATGAGTCATATTCATGTTACCATTTATTAATCGTGCCGAATATAGGTTTGAGCTCTGCGATTTGTAAATTAGTTAAAGACATGTTACTGTTTAACTTACTATTAAAATAAACAAATTAATTTACTATTCATTTAGAAACGAATTCATATTTATTCATTTAAGACTCAAATTCAATTATAAAATTAAAAATATATATAATTTAAAATTAAAAACTCTAATTATAACTTTTTACTTCTATTCACTAAATTATTTTATATAATGAATTTTATTTTCTTAATTGTGCTTTAGAATAATTTTATTATTAGATGCATTAAATAGTTGCCTTTTTTTAATATAATTATAAATTTTATTACTCGTGACTTAAACATATTTAATTGTATTAAACGAATAAGATGTTTTATGTAAACAAATTGAATTTGGTGTTATTATTCATTTAACGAATATAATCATAAACAAATCAAATCGTGTATAATCGTATAAATGTAGTACATTTGATCCATTAATTAAAACGTGTCTAATCGTGTTGTATTGTGTAATTCGAATCTATGTTTGAGTGCTTGATTTGTTTATGTAAATGAATTGTATACGGATATGATAAAAATTTGTTAATACCCTATATTGACACGACACGAATATGAATCGTTTACATAAATCGTCATCCTTAATGTTGCCAAAGTTTTAGCAATACGTATTGACCGGTAAGTATGTGTTTTCACATTGTTTATATGACCCACTATAGATATTCTTGTAGGGGGCCAAAAATAAATTAGCATATCATATCCTTCATTGTTCATGTCTTTGAAGAGGTGCTTGAAAAAAAATATAAAAGAAGATAATATATGAATCATTTTAAAAACAATTATAGATGTTATATATGCAATATAAATTGTGCTTGACTTACTTTATCCAAATCTCAATATAAAACTTGCACAACTTTATCATGTTCATAAATAATCTCACAATCCTTCTTACTCATTGAGATAAATCAATAATAACTAAAAGTAGATAGCACATATTCTACTTTTATTATTGAATTCATGCAATTTTGAACCAACAAAGAAAATATAGTCAAGTACCCATTGGTATCTTTTCTTGATTGTACAACACTTTGTGTACTCTTTTTAAGCAAAAGCTTTCTTATTATTGGTTTTGTGACTTATCGTGGTGTGATGACAAAATTGTTTGGTCTCGGACTGATTCTAAAAGATCTTTTTAGGGTTGGTTGTTGCATGGGTGTGATGGCAAAATTTTTTCTAGGGGAGATACTGTTTCTAGGTTAGATTTTTTAGATTACAACCTGAGTTGACCTGCCTTTCTAGCTACTGGTATCTAGCACCCCAAAATCATATAAGCGTTTTGCAAAAGACTTTACCCATAAATAATGAAGAATATAAAAGATCACACAAAATATATGTGGTTCAGTGACAAATGCTTATGTCCATGGTAGATCAAAAGGCCCAGCATTTTTTTTTTACCAGTTCACAAAGAATTTTAAATCACAAAAATTTATCATAATAGATTAATCATTGAATACAACAAATATCCAGAGCTTTCTCTCAAAGGATATATCATCACTTTTTTGTGTACTCAGCATTCAAGTAATTCTATGGTTGCACTCTTTCATGACTCAGCACTCTAGTGCCTACCTAGATTTATATTCTTTTTTATGTTTACATATTTGTATTTGATTATTCTAAAAGGGTTTAAAAGGATTTATCTAGGCCCTAAAATTTTTTTAAAAGCTATATTTCTAGTTGGAATAAGAGTCCATGCATATAGAGTCAAAAATCATACTCAAAGAAGTCAAACTAAGTTAATAATAAAAAATTTGAACGTATTGACACTGCGGCTTGGCCAAGGATGGGCCACGATGCCTAACCTCTGCCCAAAGTGGGGCTGCAACCGAGCTTGCTTGGAGTTGCAGCCTCAAAAGCTTTAAGTGCTTCCTATGCTCGTTCCAAGCTCTTTCTCGCTTCCTACGTGCATTTTAACCCATTTTTTGCTTCCTATGTACATTTCAAGCCCCTCTTTGCTTTCGGCTCTCTGTTTTTATCTCTTTCTCATATGGTCAACATGTAGTTGACATCACGTCGAATTCTTATTGGACTTCAACTTAAAATCATACTCAAACATGATTTTGAATCTTTAAATTCCAACAATTCTCTCATTGATTCAAACTCTCTTTAAGAAGCTTTCTAAAATCTATCCCCTCCTCAACCAATGCCAAATTACTTTAGCGTTTGTTTAGTTAATTTTTATGCATAAACTTAACTCTTTTAAGGCTCCTGACTTTAGTTTTTAAAATTATGAATGCACATCTTCTCAGGCAGCCTTCATATTGTGATCTCCAATGTTACTTATATACCATCATAATATCTCTGTGGAACTTATTTTTGCCAATAGCTCTCTTACTATACATTCTCTTTTAACTCTTGCCACATCAGTGATATAATCTGTAATACTGTCATTCGTTTGCATCCTCTCAATTAAGGGTAGGCAAAAAAAATTGGTAACCGAAAAATCGAACTGAATAGACCGATTCGGTTCGGTTTGATTTTTTTGCCACAAAAAATCGGTTTGGTTTTTTTTTGGGAAAATCGATTGGTTCAGTTCGATTTTTTCAAAAAAATAACCGAACTGAAAAATTAGTTTTTTTTTGCAATTATATTAATAAAAAATTTTAATTTATCTCAAATTAAATAAATTGTAATTATGTCAATATGAAATAGACCAAAAAATTAGGTCAAATAATGATTTACAAAATTATTTAGACAAATGCATTAAAAAAAGCCTAAAATTTAAAATACAAAATTGAAAAAAACTCAAAAAATAGCCCAAAGTTTTAAAGACTTATATAATATATAAGAAAAAATTTAGTGGTTTATGTAATGTGTAATGAATTTTTTTATTATATAATATATAACTTGTAATTTAACGTGTAATATATATTAATTTAGTCAAATCAATTTTTTAAAGACTTATATAATAAATAAGAAGAAATTTAATGACTAATGTAACGTGTAATAATTTTTTTTATTATATACTATATAACGTGTAATATATAGTAATTTAGTCAACTTAATTTTTTAAAGACTTATATAATATATAAAAATAAATTCAGTGGTTTATGTAATGTGTAATTAAATGTTTTTTGATTATATAATATATAACGTGTAATGTAACGTGTAATATAAATTAATTTAGTGAACTTAATTTTTTAAAGATTTATATAATATATAAGAGCAAATTTAGTGGCCTATGTAACATGTAATGAAAAAATAAAAAATGAATTAAAATGATCTACTAAATTATTTGGACAAATGAATTTTAAAAAGCCCATAATTTAAAATGAAACAAATTTAAAAAAAAGCCAAAAAATCGAATAAAAAAACGGTTCCATTTTTTCTCTTAAAAAAATTGGTTTTGATTTTACTTATTAAAAAAAAGGGCAGACTATGCCTACCCCTACTCTCAACAGCCCATGGCGAGCTATACATAACTTTCTATCAAGCATATAACTTCTGTTGGAGTTGGTGCTTATGTACCATTCTAATATTGTATGAATATTAATTGTTTAATATTTATACAATAAATATTTCGAATAAAATCACTATTTTTATAATATATGATACAATGCTTATAATGTTATATGCATTGTATGATATAATTATATTGTTACATGCATTGTATGATTTGAAGGAGTTCAGATCTCGTCTAAAGGAGTTTAGATTGACGCTAAGAATTATAAATGCCAAAGAGTTAGCAGGTTATAATAATAAGTGAAATCTAAAGTTAGAACATTGTCTGTAATAGGACAAAGACTTGAGGGTATACTAGTTTTGACATAGTTGCCAAGAGTTATAATAAGTGTTAAAAAATGCAATTATACAAGTATGTTCTCAAATGCTATGTTCTTGATCTATTTTCATCGATGTGGGTCTGTCGGTGAATTCTTTTTATATAGATAAATGTATGTCTATATCTATAGAGTACATATGGCTGTTCTTAGCTAACCATGAGCTTAGAGCTCATATAGGCATACGAGTATTTAATTAGGACTAGATGCTGAACAGACTCATGAGAACCCCAATAGAAATCCTATGTAGCAGTTAATGGTAGGTCTTCTCGAGTTGAGTAGTATTTGTGGTCCTTTGACCTGGGCGCCACGGTGGGCTTGTGAGTGATCCACCATACTTAGGTTCCACGGATGTCAGAGACCTTTTATAGTCTGACCGTTGCGTGTTGCTGGGTATAGTCCAATGCTCATAGAGTCCGACGTGCCTAGATATGAGGTCCGTCAGCTCATATAGGAAAGTTATATATTCAATGCTTTAAGATTGTATTTTAGAAAGTCTTATGGCCATAAGCAGTAAACTTGGGAAAGGATTTTCCCACAAGGTTGAATAATATTGCAAAAGGATTTGCATATATTGTTTATTGAGATACAAATCTAGAGATAAGTTCATGGATGAGCTTATAAGGATTTGACGGTGCTGATTTATATCCCTGCACATTTAGGATATAATTGACGGAAGGACTATACGTATGCACTATAACCTCAACTTGCATAGTCTAACATACTGACTTGTAATATCCATGACGTGTGCGTGAGGCATCGATTATGGACTCATGGAATAGTTTTTTTTTATGAATCGGGCATGGACCTAGAGAGTCCCACAACATGAAGTGTACTAATTGTGCACTGGAAAAACATACTGAATTGAATAGTTTATTCCAGTAGAATCCAGCAAAAGCCAAATAATTGTTTCAAGAACTCTCAAGATGCACGTGTATTAATACTTAAGAATTAAGTACATTAATTAGTTAACAATTATTGTTGACCAATTAAATAATGACATGTGAGGTATAGTGAGCATTTGGTTAAGTTTACTCAAATATGTAGTTAGTTACGACCCACTTTAGGTTAACTTAGTAACTAAGTAAGGGTTTAAGGGCAATTTAACATATTTGATTATTTAATTATTAAATGTTCAATATATTTATTTATTTAATAGTTAAATAATGGTTAACTTAATCTTGGTTAATTATTAACTAAGGTTAGGTTAATTGAATATTTTATTAATTACTTGTTATGTTAACTTAACTATAGTTAAAAGTTAACTTGAATTAGGTTAATTAAATATTTAATTATTTATTTGTTAGACAAGTAAAACTAACTTAACTAGAGTTAAAAGTTAACTTGAATTAAGTTAATTAAAACTAAGGTTAAATATTAACTAAAGTTGGGTCAAATTAAAAGTTAATTTAACTTATTTAATATGTGAAAAAATAAAATAAAAAAAAGTATGTGAAAAGGGCAATTAAGTGGCCAACCATTTTAGCTTTATGTATGGAAAAATTCATTTGATGAATTGGCTTACAATGGTGGAAAGCAATGAAAAGGGAAAAGGTAAGAGCAAATGTTGTTCTTTTAATTTCAATTGTTGAGAGAAAAATATTCAAGTGTTGAACACCATTAAGTGGCCGACCATCATTAAGCTCAAATGGATTGTTTTTTTTTATGTTCAAGTGTTGAACAAAGAAACAAAAACAAATTCATGCCCTTGAAACAATTGCCTAAGTTAAAAAGTTTAGCTTAGGACGGTATTTAAAAGTTAAATACTTTGCTGAAAAATTAAGGCAACCATTCTAGCCAATCAAACCCATCCTCTTTAATTGCTAGAATTTTTAATGGGTTCATTTCAGGTAAAACTCTAGCTTAATCTATTCCAAAGTCTTGAGAGGTTATTTCTCAATCCTTAATTTGTTCGTTATTGTAATGAGACAAAAATTAATTGTGTTCATTATTTTAGAAAATTAGATTTTTGATTTCTTCTGCGTATATTATGTATGAAAAAAAACCAAACTTCTCCTCATTTTATAGTTTTTTATACTTTTTTTGCCTCTATCTTCTGATATTATTTGATAGTTGATGCTGATTCTACAACCAAAAAATCCATCAAGATCCACTCCAAAAAATGAACAATTAAAACAAAGTGAAAACAAAGATCAATAATTAATATTTCTGAGACTCAGATTAGAAGTAACCCTTTTATCATACAACTATTAGAAACACATTAGGAGAAAAAAAAAAGATTTTTGACCTTGTTGGATATTTAAGTGAAAACTTATTACAAGAGAGAATACAAAAAGAGAGGCCTTACCAATTATGTGGAAGAAGATAACTATCCTATTAAAGATTCAATAGAAGTATAGAGAGTTTGTTTAGATGTTGATGAAAATGATGTCAAAGAAGAGCCACAGTGATCATTTTTTTATATCAAAGACTTGTTCTCATAATAAGCCAACATGGTGGTGCCATATGAACCAACCTATGAAGAAAAGATCATATATATCTCCATAAAAATAGAAGATCAGATATAGAAGAGTGATCATGACTTGCTAGCCGAGATCATCACTTGATATATTATTGCCTTTTCTTTCTTTTTTTTCTTTTTTTACTCTTGTGTGTCTTTTTTAATTTCTTTCTCTTTCTAGCTAAGCCAAGCTATCTAGCTCAAGTGGGTCAATGCATTCTATGATATATAATATATAAATACATCCAAAATAGACTTCCTATTAAAATATTATATACGCAGTGGAAGTTGAAGTCTAACGTACTGGGGACCCAGTGCTGCGATGCTGGGTTGCTGTGCTGGGCACCGCAGCACTCAGCCCTGGTGCTCTTCTGCGTATTTTCTTTGCTTTCTTCGCGTCTTCGAGTCCCATTTCACTTCCTCCTTCGTGTCTCACACGTCTTAAACTTCTCTATACGTATCCCACACGTTCTAGACTTCTTGTGACTCTCCACTTTAGTATTCATCTCAATTCTTATCCAACCAAGATTATTGAATCACCAATGTTTCAACAATAGTCATTTATCGCTGGTAATGCTCTAGTCTTATTTATATGATACCCTATAAATCAAAAGCATTAGATTGCTTTAAATTATTTTAAGGTTGGTAGAAAATCAAGTAAAATAAAAAAAAAATTCTCATACTAGAAAAATCAATATCTTTTTAAATAGTTTGAAAAACTGTGGAATGAGAAAGGTATTATCAAATAGTTGTCTATTCTTATGACTAACAAAATAGTGTAGCAGAAAGAAGGAATATACATTACTCGAAATATTTAGGTTTATGATGATGTAGATTAATCTTCTAATTTTATACTGTAATGAAGTTATAATTGCAACCTATATATTTAATCAAGTTCTGAGTAGATTAACTAGTTCTACCCATATGAGCTATGGACAAGTAAGAAATCTGACCTAACTCGTTTGTGACCTTAGAGGTAAACAACTTGCGTTCACATTCATCTTATAGTGTATTTTTTGAGATACTTAAAACATTTTTTCAATATGTTTGTGTTCATTAGTGAATGAATATATTGAACTATATCTAATTTAGAATCATGAGATGTAATTTTTAAAAAAATTTCTTTGCATTAGAGAAGCTAACAAGGATATTTAACTCTATAAATTGAATGATCTACGTAATGTAGTCACTTTAGACTTATGAATTTGAAAGAAACCCTAAATTTTCTTGGGTGTTCTAATCCTAGTGGAAGTCAACCACTTACTAAGTTGACTCGATATGATAACTCAATTTAGGGAAGTAATTATATATCCATCAGACATTGTTGTTTTACAATTGAGAGAGAGACCTTAGAGTTACCTCTCATTATAGTTAAGTCATAAACTTTTTTTTTTAATAAGGTTATTATATCATTTGTCAAAATATTATGATAAAGTAATGGATAAAGAAATAGAGTCTATAAAGTCTAACTATGTCTTGGACTTAGTTAGTTTACCATTTAACTATAGAGCCATTTCTTAGAAAAAAAAATAAGTTTTACAAAATAAATGTTAGAGTATGATATAATTTGAAAACTGTAAGGCATAACCAACTACAAAATTACTATACCCAATGAGAGGATATAAACTTTCGAGGAAAGCTTTTATTTAGTGAAGAGATGCGCTTCTATATGATTGATTATAGCAATTGTTATATATATAGGCCTAACATGATATCAAAAGGATGTTAAAACTCATATTCTCAATAGAGAATTAGAAGAGGAAGTTTTATTGGAACAACTTATAGGTCATAATAACAAAAGCTAAGAGCTTAAAGTATACAAGCTCAAAAGTTTTTGTTATCATATGTGGATGGTATTTATGGGCTAGAAAAATAAAAATTTTGCTGGAACCATTAAAGAATGGTTATTTCAAAATTTAGAATACATGATATAAGGGAGGCAAACTATATTTTGGGAGTTAAAATCCATAGAGTTCTCTCAAGAATACTTCTAATTCTGTCACAAGTCTTACATGAAAAAATACTTAAAAGAATAATTACGTTAGATTATAAGCCTATAGATACTCACATTACAGAAGAAACAAACTCTTAGCTTTATCATGTGTCTTAAGATTATTTAGAAAATAAGAAATTACATTACATGAGTTTTGTACTTAAATATTGTTGTAAGCATTATGTACGCTTTCTTGTGTATAAGACCAGTATAAGTGATATTATAGAATTGGTGAGTAAATACAAATCAAATACTTTATGCAAATAATTAGTATGTTGTCATGAGGCTTTTAATACACTTTAAATGTTGGAATTTGTGCTTACATGTCATCCCTTTTATGTATAAATATTTACTTTATGTTTATACTATTATCATTTTAATATATCACTAATTATTTTATATATATATATGGTAAGATACTTGTAACATTTTAGACATTGTATGATTTGAAAAAGTTCAGATCTGATCTAAAAAAGTTTAAATCAGTGCTAAGAGTTAGAAACACTGATAGTTATAAATTTTAAAAGTTAGCACTGATAAGAGTTATCAGGTTATAAGAGTTAGCAAAATCTAAAGAGTTAGAGTCTTGTCTAAAATGGGACAAAGACCTAAGAATATATTAGTAATGACATAGCTGTAAAAGAGTTGCAAATAATACTAGAAAATGTTCTTATGCAAATATGTTCTTAAACTCTATGTTCCTGATCTATCTTCACTAATACGGATCTGTCAGTGAAGACCTTATAATATATAGATCGGTGTATGTCTATATTTGGATGGTTCAGTTGGTTAATCTTAGCAGACCATGAGATTAAAAGAATCTCGTATAGAAATACAAGTATTCAGTAAGGACTGAATATTAAACTGGCTCATAAAGACCTCTAATAGACATCCCATAAAGCCGTCAATGGAGGGTCTTTTGAGTTAAGTAGTATTCGTGGTCCTTAGACCTGAGTGCCACGCTGAATTTGTGAGTGATCCACTATACTTTGGTTCCACACATGTAAGATACCTTTCATGGTCTGACCATTGGGTGTCGCTGGGTATGGTCCGATGCTCATGGAGTCTGGTGTGTATAGATATGGGATCCATCAACTCATTTGGGTGAGTAAAATATTCCGAAGCTCCAAGATTGTAATTCAGAAAGTCTTATGGCCATAAGTAGAAATACTTGAAAAAAATAGTTTTATTCTAGGGATAAATGATATTGTAAAAGTGTTTACGGATATTATTTGTTGAAATACAAATCTAGAGATAAGTTTATGGTTGAGCATAAGGAGACTTGATGATGTTGATCTATATTTTCGCTCTTTTAAGATATCAATGATGCAAGGATTATACAAATATGTTATAACCTTAACTTGTATGGTCTAATGTGCCATTTTGTAATATCAGTAACATGTGTATGTGACGTTATTCATGGACATATGAACTAGTTCCATATGACAAACCGGGCATAGACCTAGAGAGTCTCACAATATGAAGTATACTCGTTGTGCATCGGGACAGTATATTGGATTGAACAATTTAATCCAAGAAATTCTAGGAAAGTAAAAATATGTTTCAAGATTCTTTATGTTATACACTTGTCAATACTTGTATGTAAAATACATTATTAGTTTGCAACAGTTGTTAACCAATAAGAAATTGACAAGTGGCACAATTTTACTCCATGAATGATTTACCATGTGTTCACCTATTAACCTTACTTGGTAAATACTAATAAGGTAAATGTCATTATCCAAAAATAGTTTTGAATAATTAATAATCTATTAATAAATATATTATACTCTTTATATAAACATATTTTATTCTTTTATATTGTTATCATTAATGTTTGCCATTAATTATAATGGTAGGACAATTACAATAAGTGGCAATATCTTTTAATAATAAACTCAGCACTTGTTATTAATAATTTGAATTGTTTGCCACCTTGAGATGATTAAGTGGTGCACTTGAGAAATGGTGTAACCACTTAATATTGTTTAATAAACATTCATTCAATTGCCATTGATTTATACGGATTGAATCAAATTATTAAGAGCTTATACTTAATTGATTATTGAAGGAAATAGCCAACAAAAGTGAGTGGTGGGGAAGTACTATCATGAACTTGTTGGGTTATGGGGTACAAATTAGCTAGGGTGCTTGCATGTGGGTTTTGTTCATCATACAACAATATACATATCTCATACATACATGTGCACAGCGAAAGATTAAATACAATGAACACAGAAAATACATATTTGATTAACTGAGAATTCGAGATTGAGAAAATATTACCAATGAAGCCTTTGGATTAATTTTCTTTGAAGTCCACTATGAAATGAATCTTTGATCAATCCTAGCAATCAACAAGGGTGGGTTTGATTGTCTAGAATGGTAGCATCTTAATCCAGCATATGTGTTTAACTCTTAAACATGATTTAAAGTTAAACTCTTTAACTTAATCAATTTTATTTTTCCTTTTATTCAACTCTTGAATAAATAAAACAAATCTTGTTTTTAGTTATTACATTTAGTAACCATTTATTTAATTTATTTTGTTGTTCTAACACTTAAAACACAAAACAAACAATTTCAATTTCTCAAATTGAATTGGCTCCCAAAATACAAAACCTAAAAAACTAAATCAATTTCAAAACTTAATGATTTTCAATTTCATTTCACTTTATATACTAATGCATAAATTCCAAACTAATTTGAATTTCATTTGCATTTCATTTGGCTTAACCTAACCTTAGTTAATATTTAACCATAGTTAGATTATTTTAACTTAACCTTTAAGTTAATAAATATTTAATTAATTTAACCATAGTTAACTAACTTAACCTTGGTTAGGTTAACCTTTACTTAACCTTTAAGTAAGGTTAACTTAACTTAACCATTTAGTTAACTTTTAACCTTAGTTAAGTTAAATCATTTATTTAACAATTAAATAAATAAATATTTATTTTAATTATTTAACAATTAAATAATCATAAAGTGAAATTACTATTATATCCTTACTCGGTTACCAAGTTAACCTAAAGTGGGTCCTACCATTTAACCATATACTTTAGTTAACGTAACCTTAGTAATTACTGAATTATACTGTATTGAACAATTCAATATAGTACACTGCCCAAGTACTCAAAGAGTACATTTTATATTGGGACTCTCTAGGTCCACACCCGATTTGTCAAATGGAACTATTCCATTAATCCGTAATCGATGCCCCACGCACACGTTACGAATATTACAAATCAGCGTGTCAGACCATACAAGTTGAGGTTATAACGTATATGTATAATCCTTCCATCATTTATATCCTGAATGTGCGGGGATATAGATCAACACCATTAAATCTCCATTTGCTCATCTAATAATCTTATCTCTAGATTCGTATCTCGATAAACAATATACGCAAATACTTTTGCTATATTGTTTAACCCTGTGAGAAACTCTTTCCCGGGTTTATGCTTGTGGCCACAAGACTTTATGAAATACAATCTCGGAGCATCGGATATACAACTTACCTACGTAAGCTGATGGATCCCTTATCTATGCACACCGGACTCCATGAGCATCGGACCATACCCAGCGACACATAACGGTCAGACCATGAAAGGTCTCTGACATATATGGAACCAAAGCATGATGGATCACTCATAAGACCACCGTGGCGCTCTGGTCAAAGGACCACGATTACTACTCAACTCGAGAGGACCTTCCTTTGACGGTTTCATAGGATATCTATTGGGGTCCTTATGAGTCTGTTCAGTATCCAGTCCTGACTGGATACCTGTATGCCTATACAATCTCTAAGCTCATGGTCAGCTAAGAACAACCATCTGAACTAGTCAGATATAGATATACACTAATCTATATATTGTGAATTCACTGATAGACCCGCATTGATGATCATAGATCAGGAACATTATATTTGAGACATACTTACATAATGATATTTCTTAGCACCTATTGCAACTCTTTGCAACTATATCATTACGAGTATACTCTCAGGTCTTTGTCCCATTATAGACAAGGTTCTAACTATTTAGACCTCGCTGACTCTTATAAACTGATAACTATTAACAGTGTTAACTATTAGCATTTATAACTCTCAGCTTTGATAACTATTAGTTCTGGTCTAAACTCCTTTAAACCAGATCTGAACTATTTCAGATCAAACAATGTCTGTAATGTTACAAGCATTTTACCATGTTAATATGATATTAACAATCTTTATTCAAAATGTTTATTGTATAAATATTAACATTTAATATTCATACAATATTGAAATGGCACGTGAGCACCAGCTCCAACAGAACCATTATTTACACAATACTAAATTGAAGAGTGGAGAGTGTAGAATTCGTACAAGTGAGGAAATGAGAGAGTTGAGAGAATTTGTTATGTGTTTTTCAAAGAGTTGAAAGAATTTGAAAAGGTCTTACCAAAGGGTTGTGAATACAATTAATTCTTTTTATCTCTTGTAAGAAATTAAAAACATAAGAACCAATATTGTCTTAAGAGTTAAAACACCAATTGCTGAAAATTGTGGCTGCTATTCTAGTTTCACAATTCCACCCGTTTTAGTTGTGAACTAGAATTATGTAATGGAATACTTCAAGGTGAGCTCAACAATTGAAGATTAGAGTTCTTGAAGAATTGGAAAGCTACCTTCAAAACTGAATAGGTTATTAACATGCAATTTATTTATATGATACATATGAATATATATATATATATGAGATATATGTATGTACTTGAATGAACATACACGAGTATATGTGCTTGAATATATAATATTATTTATAACATGTATGAATACTTCCGCTGTGTATTTATAATTTTTAAAATTATACGTATCTCTATACATCACACATTAAATCCAACACTAAGAGCAATATGAACTACTCTTTATGCTATTAAAGAGGTGATTTGCTCTTATATGTAGACACCAATTGAGGAGGCTGTCATGATAAGCAAAATCAACCTTAAGATATGTATGTTTAGTGGCAGTATAAGAGGACATTTGGCTTAAAAGATTCTTAAAGGATTTAATGTCATCATTGATACTTCTAGTTCAATGATTATGTATTTTTAACAATCAAATAAAAAAATCCTTTTGGAAAAGATATTAGTTACCACAGTAAGTTGAAAAATATACATCGACCAAGTATAATTTTAAGTGGTATTGTAGTATAAAATAATGTGTGCAAATAATACATATTCACGAGTCACATGATAGTAAATGTGCTTACCAAATTGGTTATTAAGGATATTTTTACACTACACATGCACATTTTCTTTTCTTTTTTTTTTAGAATTTAAAGATTATAACATTGTACTTGATGGAATTTTGATCACCCATGATCACATGTTTCTCGAAAAGGCACTAAGCATTAAATGCACTTTTGGCGCTAATTTAAAATACCAATCCTCACACCTGAAAGCACCATGGGAGGATGACCACTTCACGATATCCCAAAACCCTTCAACGAAGAGCATTCAGCTGGCGAACACTTTATTCCTATTGAGGATCCTGTTGACGTATTTTAAGGTGTATGCATGTGATTGTGTAAATATTGAAAAAATAAAATTATGCATCATATACATGAATTTGGCAGCGGAATTTATCAAGTAATCAATATATACACATGTAGTTCAATTCTTAACAATTTAAGAATACAGAAACATACATTTGAAGACCTCCGATGAAGATTTTCAATTCCGGATATCCTTACTCTAAGTTTGAACTCACCTTGAAATGCACTCTTGTCCAATTCTAATTCACAACAATCCAATGGGATTGTGAAGCTAGAATAGCAGCAGTATGATCTCCAGCAATAAGGTTTTGATTCTAGAAAGAAAAATATAAAGGATTTATTTTCTTTCTCCTTTGGTTTTTCTCACAAGTCTTTGTACTTTGAAAAACTCTCTCAAAACCAACTCTTCTTTTTTCCTCTCAACCCTTTCACGAATTTTCATTTACTCTCATGTTAACACAATTGAAACTCAACTATTTTAGTGGTTACAACAACTTCACAATTGCTCCACCAAAATTAGATTAAGTAGCCAATTACCAAAATTATTTTTGGTGGCCATTTTAATGGTCTAATAAAATTAACCATTAATTACAAAATGGTACTCCACTAAATTTAGTTTATGTTTCTCAAATTAGGTATGTCTTCTATTTAGAAATAAAATAATAAATAAATAAAATCATATTTTATTTATTTAAATAACATTTATTTAATTATTCAAAAACTATTTGAATAATTAATATTTACCTTATTTGATTTTACTAACATGGTAAATGGTTGAATTCATGGTAAAATAATTCATACAATAAAATTGTGCCACTTGTTAATATCTAATTAGTTAACAACTCTTGTCAACTAATTAAATAATATACTTAACATTTAAATTTAAACAAGTGCACAACCCGAGGAACCCCGAAACATATTTTCGGTTTGCTGAAATTTCTAGGATGGAATTGTTCAATCCATTATGCTGCCCCAGTGCACAATGAGTACACTTCATATTGTGAGACTCTCTAGGTCCACGCCCGAATTGTCATATAGAACTCCTCCATACGTCCGTGAACGATGCCCCATACACACGTTACGGATATTACAAAGCAGCGCGTTAGACTATATAAGTTGAGGTTATAACATATTTATATAATCCCTCCATCATTTATATCCGAGTGAAGCAGAGATATAGATCAACACCGTCAAATCTCCATATGCCCGACTGAAAGGTTATCTCTTGAATTGTATTTCAATAAATAATATTTTCAAACACTTTTGTAATATTATTTATCCCTAGAGTTAAACTCTTTTCCCGAGAATTATTGCTTATGGCCACAAGACTTTCTGAAATACAATCTATAGAGTATTAGGATATAATACTCACCCAAATGAGCTGATGGATCCCATATTTATGCACACCAGACTCCATGAGCATCGGACCATACCCAGCGACACCCAGCGGTCAGACCATGAAAGGTTTCTGACATGTGTGAAACCAAAGTATGGTGGATCACTCACAAGACCACTGTGGCACTCAGGTTAAAGGACCACGAATACTACTCAACTCGAAAGATCCTCCATTGACGGCTTTATGGGATGTCTATTGGAGATCTTTATGAGTCTGTTCAGTATTCAGTCCTTACTGAATACCTGTATCTCTATACGAGCTTCCACTAAACTCATGGTTTGCTAAGATTAACCATCTGGACCATCCAGATATAGACATACACCAATCTATATATTTGTTAAGGTATTCACTGACTGACCTGTATCAGTGAAGATAGATTAGGAACATAATATTTGAGAACATATTTGCATAATGACATTTTCTAACATTATTTGTAACTCTTTGCAATTATGTCATTACTAATACATTCTTAGGTCTTTGTCCCATTTCAGACAAGGCTCTAACTCTTTAGATATCGCTGACTCTTATAACCTGGTAACTCTTATCAGTGCCAACTCTCAGCATTTATAACTCTCTCCGTTGCTAATTCTTAGCACTGATCTAAACTCATTTAGACCAGATCTGAACTTTTTCAGATCGTACAATGTCTGAAACGTTACAAGCATCTTACCATATATAAATATAACTAACGATTTATTGAAATAATAACACTAGTATAAATATGAAACAAATATTCATACATAATGGGATGATACGTAAGCACAAATCCCAACAGATCCAACATTCAATCAGTGAATTCCTTAAGATCACCAGATCAAGAACTATTACTAGTTTTTATTATTAACAAGTCAACATTAAAAAATGAGGGACCTTTGTTCCCCCTGGAATTACGGCCCAAGCTCAATATCTTAGAAGGCCCATTGTGGTCCACAAAGATGCCCATCACACAAACATCCCATATTTTTGTCTATATGAAAATGTCCTTAGCCCAAGGTCTTCAATCATATAAGCCCTCAACGGGCAGACCACATAAGCCTTCCAAGGGCAGACAACATGAGCCTTTTCAATGCTAACCACATAAGCCTTCCAAAGACGACATGAAAGATATATACTAATCAAGGACTTAAAATATTCTTATCCTTAAGAATGTCAAAATTCTAAGAAATATTACTTTTACAATCTCGAATGAGTTCAAAATATGAAAGTAAAGATATATCATAATTCTAAAAAACTCTATAACCTAATACATAAAAGACTATAAAAGGAGGTTAAACAATAAAGCGAGGGAACTCCCCTTTTGAATCAATTCTTTGAATAAACAATAAAAACTCTAAAATTTTTGACGTGACTTATTTTTATTTGTGATTGCAAAAAATTTTTAAAACCCAGTCCGTATTTAGAGGGATCATCTCAATTCAATTATTTAAAGAGATCCCGTTGTTGTTCCTAATGAATACAAATTCAACTAGTGGATTAAAAATTTTTTAAAATCCAAGGTTAACATGTTTAAATATTTAGGAGTACAAATTATGTATTATATATTAATAAGGATACAAATTATAGACTAATTTTTTTACTTCTCATTTTTATATTAACGGAAAAATAGTAAAAGAACAAAAAAAAAATGTAATTGCTAGACAAAATCTTTAGAGAATAATTGGATGATTCAAAAAAACATTAGAGGGCTAAGTAGTTAATCTGAAAAATAATAGGGTGGCAATTTTCTTTTTATTAAATTGTCTTTCTCAACAGTATCTGAAATCAATTTGAAAATTTCAGATACAATAACAGCTACCTAGTTAGAATTTAGTCGACAAAATAAATTTATTGATTGAGACTATTTAGACTAATGAAAACAGGAATTTTTTTTTTGGTGTAACTAGAATTAATGTTTCAATAACGTATAACTTTTATATATTAACAAAGTGATAGAGACAGGGACTAATATGAACAAAATGAATTTAATTTGATTTAGAAGCTACTTTTATAATTTTAGTGGAGGCTAATTGTTAATTTTTAAAGGACTTACGCTGATACTTTTCATGTTAATTTTTATATATATACACACACAATTAATGTTTAAATATAAATCAAATTTTAGAGTAAAAAGACATAAGACTCTTAATTTGAACAAAAACTTATAAATTGACATTGCAATTAAAAACTTCAACATAGAAAACGAAACTATAATGCAAATTCTGTAAGTAAAATATAATGTTTTTAAAATTAAAAAATATAAATCTACATTTAATTGTAAAAAGAAACATTAATTTTATTAACCCAATGTGACACTTCTAACTGAAATATATACTAGTAAGTTATTAGCAAACTTGTAAATAACAATATTATAATGATAAACGAAATTAAAAATTGTAATTTTAATATAAAACTTATAAATTAACATTGGAATTTTTATATCCAACATAAAAGGTGTCATTATAACTACGGACGAAATTAAAATTTAAAGTAAATGAGGTTAAATATTAATATTAAAAATTACATTATGTAGAGTTTAATTATATAAAAATTTTAGTATTAATTTTAAAATTACCACGTTGGAGAAAAGAATTTAACAACTATAACCATGGCCCCTAAGCCCCTTTTTAAGTTCTCCACCGGTTATAATAAAAAACCAGTTAGTAAAATATAATATTTATAAAAATAATTTTTTTTTATCTACTTTGAAATATAAATAGTGAACATCAATTTTGTAAGTAAGACTTGTAAATGTGATGTAAAATTTGTAAGTTAGTGTGAAATTGATAAATGACTATAATATTTATAATGGAACAAAATCTTATAATGTAAAATTTGTAAATCAACATTAAACTTATATATTCAACATAAAAGATTAAAACAAAATACAAATATTAGACTTATAATTAAACATAATATTTGTAAAATATATATAATTTTTTTTACAAGAATTATAAATTTATGGGAAAATTTTCAACTCACCCTTATGTTCAATTGATATTTCGCAACACAGCCCAACTTATTTTATAAGTCATCACAATACATCCATTCCGTTAGCCGTTTTCATTAAACTTAACTGTGAAGTTGTCTAACAAAAAGACAAATTATACCATTTTACAATTTTAGAAAGTAAGGTAGAAAGTTTTTTTTTTTAAAAAACAAAAGCCCTTGAATAGCAATGAAAATACTAAATGAAACTTAAAGTAATTTTGTTTTACTATTTTACTCACAATCAAATAATAAAATTTCATGTCAACATAAAATATTCTTTTCCACAATGAGAAAAAAAAATTATATTGTTTCTTTCATTTTTCCTCCTTTTTCTATAGCAACTGATTCAAATAATATCTTGTAATTAATACAAACCAAATTATTATTCTTAAAAATTAAAACAATTGAAATAAAACATCGTTACAACAAATCAAACTTATGTCTATTAATTTTCTTCTCAATCAATTAAAAAACAAATCAAAATTAGGATTTTATTTAATTACCCAATAAATTAAAACTAGGGTTCTATTTTAATTAGAAAACAAATCAAACTCATTCTTTCAACTTTCTTCACAATATCAAATTAGGGCTTCATTCAATTTCAAAAAATTAATTTAGGGTTTTATTCTAAGTACACAAAATATCCACAAATAGAATTTAACTGAAAATAATAATTTAGGGTTTTATTCTAAGTATACCAAAATATCTACCCACAAGTAGAATTTAACTTGGAAAAAAAAAAAAAAAGGAAAAGAAAAACAAGTTTTCTAGGCCCCAGATGCCACTGTGCAACCTCTTTGGCTATTGTGCTGCCACGCAAAGGCGATGCACAACCCTTGTGTGGATTACAAATCGCCATTTGCTACCTTTCTAGCCTTGTCGCTCTCAATAACTGAGCAAGGTGGCTGCCAGCTTCACTGTTGCTTATGATGATTTTAATAATTATATTATTTTATTATTTATTAATTATTTAATATATTAACTTGAAATAAAAATTTTAAGATAATATTTAAAAATTATAAAATTATTTTTTATTATCTAATAATTGGTTGGTACATTATTTAGGATATAATTTTTAAAATAATATTTAAAAAATATAATATTATTTTTTTATAAAACCATCATAAAACTTGTAAATTTAATATATATGTAAGTTAATATCAAGCTGGTAAATGGAAGTATTATATTTATCTAAAACTTACAAGTTTAGTTTTAAAAAAAAAGTCGATTCACATACACACAAATATATATATTAGTGTGTGTGTTTCTTAAGACAAATTGAATATTAATTTTATATTCAATAAATTATAACTGAAAATCATAAATATAATTTATTATTTGTAAACAAACTTGGGATAAAAATATAAATATACGAAAAAATATAAAATTAATAATAAACCTCATATATATATATAAATATACCACATATATGAATGAATACTATACATATAACTTATTGTCAAATTTGTTTTATGTTATTATACGAGTAAACAAAACTTAAGAATAAAAAAAAATTTAAATCAATGTTTAACATGCAGGTACCATTTTTTTTTCCAATTTTGTTTTCTTTAATTATTTTTTTCTTGTTTATGTGACATCATTTATGTTATCATAAATTTTAGAGAAAATACCAGTTTTACCCCTAATTTAATTGATATATACCTACTTAATCTCTACCCTTTTAATATATACTCAATTACTCCTTATTTTAAATATAAAATATGCACAATATATAGTTTCAAGAAAGATCTGAGAAAATTTTTTCTTGTTCAAATGAATTATTGAGGAATTATGACTTATTGACTTAAAACCAGTTCTTAATAAATGCCTTGTTGTTTCCTTTTTAACTTCTTGTTCGGTATTTATTCTCTTGAGGTATGATTAATATTTTGTGTTTTCATTTCCTCCATTATTTGCACTTTTACAGGAAATTTATACTTGATATATATAATTAATAGTAAATAATTTTTTTACTTTTGTGAGTGTTAGTTTAATTTTAAAATTTTAAAATGATACAAGAGACCTTAGTGCAAATTCTGCTCATACCGAAGTTAGATGAAAACTTGTTTAGATTTAATAAAATAAAATAAAGTTTCCAAAAAATATATAGTGATAGTAAATTTTCAAAATTTGAGAGGTAAAAAAACACTCAGAAGACAAAATCATCCCTTAAAATAATAAGATATATGTCATATAATACGTTTATGGGCAGAATTAGAATTTAAAATGGGGTTAAATGTTAAAATTAAAAATTATATTAAACTAAATTTTAATGATATAGAAATTCTAGTATTAAAATTAAAATTTTAGAAATTGCAAAAATTTCATACATAGACAGCCATTAAGGTCTCAAATCTTTTTAAAAGATTTGGTAAAAATTAAATACTAAATAGTTAACTTCTACCCTTAATTTTTACTCAAATTCGGATAGTTACGATTCCAGTGTACTTTGTGACCACTCCAATCTCAATTTATTTACGAAGTAATTGCTAATCATTTGTTTATTTTTATTTTTATTCTTTTTTTTTTGGGAATAAATAATATGCTTTGACTGCATTGGACAGCAACCTAACTAGAAGTCAGCCAGGTTCTCATGCCAACAAATATTCTATCTTTCCTTTATTCAATTAGAAGTCCCATCTGAAAGTCAAATCTATGAAAGTGAAGATGGCCAACGACCTTATATACAACTAAAAAAAACCCTACGTCCTTCGTCTCTTCAACAACATCATCGCATTAAGGGAAATAAATTTTCATTTTCTCAATCTGAATACATAAACATGATGATGCCCCGGCTCTCACAGATTCTACTGCTTTTGTTTCTGATCAGTGGATTGCTCCTCTGCTTAGTTCATGGCGAGGTCCACCATTATGAATTTGTGGTGAGTGTATCAAACTCTTACTCTTTTGCAATAAAAATTATGGCACCATTTGTAAGTTCCTGGGTGGGTTTAAATTACTTTCTTGGTAGAATCAGAACTGCAGAAGCTTGCTTTTACTTGTGGCGAAAGTGCATGCAATAGCATAGAATGAGCTTGTTTATGGATTTAAGTAACTGATGGGTCTTGAATAATGCATGCGTACGCAGGTGGCAGAGAAGAACTACACGAGGCTTTGTGAAACGAAGAGCATGTTGGTGGTGAATGGGCAATATCCAGGGCCAACCATTTACGTACACAAAGGCGACACCGTTTTTGTTAACGTTCATAATCATGGAGATTATGGCTTCACTATTCACTGGTATGTTCCTTTCTCTCGCTCTTTATCGATATCCGTCGAAGTGCATACAGTAATGTCCTGAGGGCCCATAAACTTTCTAAATAAATACATGTTGTATTTCAGATGTTATATGCAAGTTTAGAATATGGTTACATTTTTTAAATATTATTTTAAATTTTTTATTTTAAAAATTAATATATTAAATAATTATTAAATAAAAAATAGTATAATTTATAAAAAAAATTATTACATAATTTTATTATTTAATAATTACTTATATATATATATTTTAAATAATTATTTGGTACATATACAAAATAAAAATTTTAAAATAAAATTTTCACATTATATTCATAAAAATTTCACTCAGGCCCAATATTATATACGCTCCTGGCCGCGTAAAGCCAAGCCCACACACCCTGATAAGACTTGATAATGGGCCCTGGGGCCCATTTTGTCATCTTTAAGTAGTGAGATGAATTGCAATACATGTGACTGTTCATCGGTGGTAAGATGGTAATATGATGGGTGGATATATTATATATATATATTTTTGCTAATTTACTGTTTTTATGAATATGATGTGGAAATGATAGTATTAACAAAATTGGGCATAGGAACAAAAAAAGACAGAAAGATTATAAGAAGAGAAAAAAGTTTTAGAAAGAGAGTTTTCTTAATAAAAAAATTCTATTAATTAAGAAAGATTTTTGAATTTTAGTGATTTTGTTTCTAAAGGTTTAGTGAGAGAAGGCTTTCCTTCTTGTATTCTAGAGAAAAGAAGCTTTATTTTTATAATCTTTGCTTCTGGGTTATGATTTTTTGTGCATTATTAATGATTTAGTGAATTCCTGAATTGTGACATGTTCAAAAGTGGATATAAATTTATTTTAAGAACTGAGCCACCATAAATCAATATGCATTAAGTGTGGATGTGATATTGTTTTCTATTCTTTAATTTTTAATTTTTTTTTCTTTTAGATAATGTTAGTTTCTATTGGTGATTAATCTTGATCGAGTGCTAAAGAATTTCGGTGGTAGTAGTTTTTTAACATTAGTATTTTTTATTTTCAACATTTTAACTATTATATATAGAAATGAACTCTAATGATTTTACAAACTTTGATAATTTAGCCTTTAAATATTATTAAATCTCTGCCCTTGCTCCTTGATTAATTTTTTTAGATCAAACACTTATTTAGTTAACACGGTATCTCATTGAAGTTTCATAATTGCTTTTTTTTTTTTAATAATTATTTGGGATTTTGGGTTTGTTTATTGACAATGATTGTGATAAATTATTGCAAATGTTGTAGGCATGGAGTGAACCAACCAAGGAATCCATGGTCAGATGGTCCAGAATATATAACACAATGCCCAATTGAACCAGGCACAAATTTCACATATGAAGTCATATTTTCCGAAGAGGAAGGAACTCTTTGGTGGCATGCTCATAGCAATTGGACTAGAAACACTGTCCATGGTGCCATTGTCATTTATCCTGCTCAAGGAACCACCTATCCATACTCTCAACCTGATGGCCAAGAAATTCTCATTCTGGGTATCACATAAAATCATCCTTTCTCTTTATAAGCCAAATTAAATATATATATATATATATGTGTGTATAAACTCTTTATCAATTTGATTATTTTTTTATCTCTCTTTTTTAAAAACAAGGATTATATATGATTGTTTTTTTTATGAAAATTTATCAATTACCCATTTGTTATTTGACATATTTATTTTTTTTCTGATTTTTTAATAAATACCAATATTTTTTTAGTGATAAATTACCCACTAAACTAAAAAGAGATAATAGTATTTATTGAAAAATAAGGAGAAAATAAAGAAAATCCAAACCATAGGGGATAATTGACCAAAAAAAAACAAATTCAGTTAACCAAATTCCATAGATTAATGATGGGTATTTCATTAATTGGTTTAATTCCTTTCACTTTCAGGATCTTGGTATACATATGACGTGAACATTGTAGTTGAAGAGGATTTAGTAACTGGAGTTGATTTACCCATTTCAAACTCTTACGTTATCAATGGCCAACCGGGAGATTTCGCTGCATGCTCCAGAGGTAAGGAAAATATATTTGTAAATACTGTTATTATGATTCAAGTTCACATATAATGGAGTAGTGCAACTCAGCAGGATATCACAATTTCTCCGATGTTGTTTTAATATGAATTTGGGAATTCAATACAACTGATGAAACGTTAAAAAAGAACATGTAATATGAAAATTTCTTCTAATATATATGTTGATTATGATAAATTTTGTGGCAGAAACAACATACCGTTGGCAAGTTGATTACGGAAAGACCTATCTCATCCGCATAATCAATGCAATAATGAATGCAGAAGTGTTCTTTGCAATTGCTGGCCACAATTTCACAGTCGTTGGAATGGATGGAGCTTACTTGAAACCCTTTGCCACAAGCTATATTATGATTTCTCCTGGACAAACCATGGATCTTCTGCTCACAGCAAACCAAACTCCAAGCCATTACTACATGGCTGCCAGACAATTTTACACAGACAAGGCAATTTTCACCGAATATGATAAATCAAACGTCACAGCAATTCTTGAGTACACAGGCAGTTATACACCTCCAATTTCTCCTTACTTCCCCGCAACACTCCCTCTTTTTACAGACTATACTTCCGGAATTGCCTTTCAGAAACTTCCTAGAAGTCTGGCGTCCAAGGAGTATCCCATTGATGTTCCCAAAAATATTACTACCCGAATGTTCATTACAACCTCTGTTAACCAATATTTTCATAATTACTCGGAAGGTGCCATAATCGCTCTTGCCTCCAGCTTAAATAATTTATCCTGGATAAACCCTACTACGGATATCCTGCAAGCCTATTACAGGTACCTTTTCTTGCTTTACTTACAATTTTGCTTTAGCTAACTACCAATATCTGCCTCTTAATTCTTGATGGGGAGATATTAAATCATGGTTCTTGCAGGAACACGAGTGGATTTTACACCACCGATTTCCCAGACGAACCACCGTATTACTTTGATTTTGTGGCGGATGACTTAGGAACTGATACAACGCAGCCAATGATGGGGACCAAGGTTAAGGTCTTGGAATACAATGAAGAAGTGGAGATAATTTTCCAATCAACAAATGTTCTGAATGCATCAGAGGATCATCCTATGCATTTACATGGGCATAGTTTTTATGTTGTTGGGCAAGGTGGTGGGATTTTTGATAATGAAACCGATCCACAAACATACAATTTGGTTGATCCACCTTATGTGAATACTGCTTCTCTTCCCAAGAATGGATGGCTTGTCGTCAGATTCAAAGCTAGTAATCCTGGTATGTTCTGAAATTTTGAGCAGAAATGTCTTCAATTTTGAAACACACATACATGTATATCTTCTTTTCCTTATTATAGTTTTGAAAATAGTGTTTCGTTTCCAAAACAAAAGTAAAGAAGAAAACTTACCACGACGTGCTGAAAAACTATTTTGTGAAATAAAGGAACAGTAATTTTGAAACTACAACAAAAATGTAGAACTCAACAACCAAAATAGCCTAATGATTTTTTTTTTTTTAAATTTTGAAAACACTAATTTTGAATTTATTATAAATAAATAAATAAATTAAAATGCTATCAAAAGCACCTTAACATATTCTATTTTCCCCTCTCATGTTTCATTTGACTTTTATATATTAATAGCAAAGAAATTGACAATTTAATTTCTGTATTTTTTTTTTAAATTACTCATTTGATCCTTAATAATATTTCAAAAATTATTAATTCGTCCTTGAGAGTATTTTTGCTACTATTTTAATTCTTGAAATATGATCATTTTCATTTTTAAGGGATGTAATTAGCAATTTTTAAAATGTTAGGAATTCAATAAAAATGTAGGAACTAAAATGTCAATTCCCCCTTAATAATATTAGAACTCAAATATTAGTGGTAGACCCTTTAAGTTTTAGCTCAAACTTTGAATAATGCATAATAATTAAGGATCAATACATTAACATTTTTGTTTTCAATTTCTTTCTACTCTTAGGAGTGTGGTTGTGGCACTGTCATTTGGATCGACATTTGAGTTGGGGAATGGACACCGTCTTCATAGTAAAGAATGGAGGCACGCCGGAGACAAGCATCCGTGATCCTCCCTCTTACATGCCTACTTGCAAAGGTTCCTCTCCTCTTCAGCTCGGAGTTTCCGACGATGATCTTGCTAAATTAAGTGTTTAATAAATTGTTTACATCCTTATAAGTATTAGTGTTGTTTCAAATATTATTGTTATAACTATTTTAAAAACAATATAGTTTACATAGATTTAATAATTTTTGCATCGTATTCATAATAAATCAAAACAATTTGCTTTAGGAAAACTAGCATTTTGCAAAATGCAAAGGTTAAGCACTAGAGATGAACTCCACATTTATTATTGATTTTACTTGGTTCATAAATTTTGATTTTTATTATCAATGCTCGCTGTTCTAAATTAAGAGAGAATGCAAAAGGGTCTATATTTATAAGAACTCCGTCGCTATTGTAAAACGAAGAAAAATAGAGGGGTTAACTATATTTCAAGGAAAAATATAAATAATATGTTGAAAAATTGGTGATTCAATAATTTTGGTTGGACAAGAATTGAGATGAATATCAAAGTGAAGAGTTACGAGAAGTTTAGAATGTGTGGGACGCATATGGAGAAGTCTAGGACGTGTGGGACACAAAGGAAGAAGCGAAACAGGACTTAAAGACGTGAAAGAAGCAAGAAACGCGGATAGGTATACAGGACTCAGCGCCGCGGTGCCTAGGACAGCAACCTAGCGCCGCAGCACGGGGTGCGATTTTGTCCAGCGCCCAGGGACAAGCGCCGCAGCGCCAGAACGTGTGAAAAAGTTTGTTTTGATTCGGGATTTCGAGTTTTGGGAAGTTTTGGACTTTCAAAACAAGTGGACTCTTACTTCAATAAAGAATAGAGTTAGTAGGCATGAAATACACCCTATATAAACACTTGTAAACCCTTGATTACAGATTAAGCATTGAGAGAGACTCTAAGAGAGGGGAAGAACTGGGTAAACACTAAGTGCTTGTGTGCGCTAAGGTGGAACCGTTGTTTGGGTGATCATTGTTCGTGGTAGAGTAAGGGTTCACTAAACGTTTAGATCCTTTTGAGGGTTCTTCATTGGATTTTCCTCATAAAATCTCTAGGGAGTTATAATAAGAGAGGTTAGGATTCTTGGCTCCACCGTGGACGTAGGCAATTGATCGAATCACGTAAGATTGTGTTGTGTTCTTTTGTTTTCTGCTTTGGATTCTTGTTGTGTTTGCTTGATTGACAAATTATTCCGCTGCGCAAGAAGGTTAGGGTTCTAAGTTGAATCTTGAATTTTTCACTTCAACATAATCTCGAGAAGGAGAAAGGCGTTTCCTCCCTTAACATAGCATATTTAAATGTTGATGCAGAAGTTTTAAAAATTAATGAATTTGTGTTACTGCTTTTTCTTGGTGGGAGAATAATTACAAGCAAAAAATTTTCTCAATTGATATTGTAAGAGTCTACTGTGCGTTAAAGAAAAATTAATTTTCTCAAATTTTGTCTTTTTTGTTAATTTCTCTCTTTTATCATCTCTCTCACTGTCTTTGTGTTTCTTTCTCGGCAAAAACCAAAAATATAATGATGACAATTGGTTTTGTTAAATCAACTACACCTGAAAAGTAGATGGGGGAGTTTTTTTTTTTTTAATAACTCTCATCATTCACGCAAGTAATATTTCTTACTTGCACATAATAAAATGATCTAATATGATAGAATAACGAGAAGGTTTTTGTACCAACGCTATAAACATAGTATATCTTCGAGTAAATACAATAAGTAACTCATGAACAAATTTTATATAATTAAGAATTTAAAAAAATAAGAAATCTCAATTGTAACAATATATAAAGTGATTATAAAATATTGTGTTCATTTTGTATCATAAATTTTTTTATTATACAAGTCTAAGCATACTTAATCCCTTAATAGTAGTTATGCTTGACTTTTATACAATTTATGTATTCATAAATGTACTTATTGATAAGGGCATAAAAACACTAGTATGATTTCTATCCAACTTTTATATTTTACTCCAAATCATAAATATTTGACTATTTAATTATATTTTTTGATCATAAATAGATGTACGATGAAAAATGTGACGCATAGGAACAAATAGGAGGCGAATCAGATATCAAACGAAGAAGTTATGCTCAAAATACGAAAGGCGCGCAGTAGGTGACTGGGTGCCACGGCGCCCAACGCTGAGCATCGCAGCGCCTGTGACGGGGAACAGTGTAGGTGAACAGTATTTTGCTACAGTAACTCAAAGACAAAAACCTATAAATAGAGAGCCAAAAACCCTAATTAAAGGAGAAGAGAAAAAAGAGAGAAAAAAAGAAAAAACTTAGAGAGAGAATTCACAATATAAATCAAAGATCAAAACTAAAGATTGAAGAACCAAGATCAAGATTCAAACTTCAAGTCAAGATTAAGGGAGAAGCACATCAAGGAGTCACTTTAATTAGTTTTTCTTCTCTTTCTTTATCATTATGTTCTTGTTCTTGTTGATCTTCATGGATTGGTTTGATACTTTTGGTTTTGTGATGGGCTAAATTGTTATTCTAAGGTTAGACTATGTAAATCTAGTATGTAGTTGAATTTTATTGATTCTTAGTTTATGAACTTGATAAATTCAATTGATTCATTCTATCTTGTGTTTAATGCTTTCATTATACTTGATCAATATTATGAATGATTAAGGAACCATGATGAACTCGACAGATAGATTCATGTGTTTAGCCTAGAATAGTTTGATGCATAATCATAGGGTAACAACTATGAGTTCCATCTAGGATAGACATATACCTAAGTAGCATGTATGATATAATTTAGACTTGATCTTAATGAATTACATTCTGATTTGATTACCATAAACATATAAGTGATTGTTAGAATGCGTAATATAGTCACTTGACCATCGACAGAGGCTTGTGATGAGATTAGTGTCTAAGCCAATCAATTGGTATTAAGGGATTAACTAAGTGGTTAATGAATCCAATGAAATACTAGGGGACGAGTCAAAACCCTAGATTATCTTTATTTGTGAATTCTACTCTTTGCTTTTATTTAGTTAATTGAGAGAACTAGATTAGCTACATAAATTTCAAAATTTGATTTTCTGAATAAAAGTTAAGTAGGTATAATTTTAGTACTTGATTTATAGAAGTAGATTACATAGTCCCTGTGGGATCGATATCTGGACTTAAAATCCTATATTACTTGATACGATAGTGTGCACTTGCGTTTAGCTACTATAGCACACCAATCACTTATTCTCCTATAAATTATACAATTGGTTGATTAATAAATACATAAGTCAAATGTAAAAAAAATAAAAATTTCCATCTAACTCATATTTTTTGGTTCTGGATGAATTATTTTCCTAACTATGTTTCATAGACATGTATGATTCATGTACTATAATGAATTTTAAAATGGCATATGTCTAACAAATTCACTGTAAAGATATTAGTTTAGTCGCCACTCAATAAGTTCGCTTTTAACAAAGCACCAAATTACAAAACTCATATATAACTAAATTATGTTTGTGTTATTGTAAAGTAGATCATGGTTGGTTCAATATTTATTAAAATGAACCTTATCTTGACTCTAGTCAAAGTGACACTCAATTATAGAATCGAGCAGTTCTATGAGAATAAATCATATATTTTATTCTCTTTTATTTTGTATCTCATCTTTGATTTCCTTTCTAGTAATTATAGGCGATTGCTCATATAAGAAAGCTGGCCATCACTTGATAATATCTCTTTCATAATATCATATGTATTGCGGATATCAAGCCATACACTTCAATTTGACACCCCTATGGTATCAACTAAGTCACAACCTTGATACCCCTTTTATTCTATGTGCAATGAAAAACCATAACTCACACCATAAGTAAGAACATATAAGATTAACACACCAATAAAAGATAAAGAAAACAAACCAATCAACAAGACACAAGATATACGTGGTTCGGCCCAAAATTTCCTACATCTACGGAGGATCCATGATCCAGCTTCTTACTATTGAAATAGATCACTAAGTATCTTCTTACATCATCAATGATCCCACAAAACCCCTTAGTATCTCCCATAGAGACCTCTAAGTATCTACCCTTGATCACCATGACTCCCTGAGACCTCTTAATATCTCTTCATAAGAGATTTTTATAATGAACACAAGAATAGCCCGAGCATCTAAGCTAAAAAGATCTATAATGTTTCTCTTTTATTCACTCAAAGAACCTAAAGAAAAAACACTCCCTAAAGGTTACACCTTAGTGCACCACGTACTTAGAGCCTACCTAGCTCCTCTATTCTCTCTTGTGCTTATATCTTGAAACCTTAGATGCTTGATCTTAAACAAAGGGTTTACAAGTGTTTATATAGGGTGTATTTCGTGTCTACTAACCCTATTCCTTGTTGGAGTAAGAGTCCACTTGTTTTGGAAGTCCAAAACTTCCCAAAACTCAAAATCCCGAACCAAAATGGACATCCTAACCCGTCTGGGCACCGCGGCGTTGGCCCTTCTCACGCCCACCGCCGCGACGTTGGGGACCCAACGCTGTGGCACTGGGGACCCAGCGTTGCGGCACTGGTCTTATGTGTTGAGCACCGCGTCGCTCAGCCCTGGGCACCGTGGCACTGGCAGCTTCTCCAGCGATTTCTTTGTTTCTTTTGCGTCTTCAAGTCCCGTTTCATTTCTCACTTCGTGTCCCACATATCCCAGACTTCTCCATACATGTCCCACACGTTCTAGACTTCTCCATACGTGTCCCACACGTTCTAGACTTCTTGTGATTCTCCACTTTGATATTCATCTCAATTCTTATCCAACCAAAATTGTTGAATCACCAATTTTTCAACAATATACATAATATACTAGCTATAAATATAGATAAAGATAAATTATACAATCAAAATCTGATCAAGTATAATATCATAATATACAAATTCTCAAAAAGTGGCACGTGAGCAATATAGAGATATTCCTAATTATAACTTTGCTAAGTATGTTTGCTATAATGACTTGTAGATATGTGTTATTTGCACATATGACTTTATGTTAGAATACTACTCAAAATTGTACTTAATTTTTATGTATTTCAATCTATTACAATAAATAATATCTTTCTAAAAAGATATTATTTAGCTATTAAAAAATGCATAATTATTAAACTAGAAGAATCAATGAAGAAGATAAGATCCTTCAAGAATCTTTTAAACCAAATACCCTTTTCACAGCCATTAAACATGCCATATTCCTAACCTCCATTGTTGATGAAGTGTGTAGATGTTTGCTTTTTACTATTCGATGATTTGGTATCATTTTTAATTACAAAAAATGCATATCTTAAGGCTGGTTTATTTATCATGACTATCTCCATAATTAACGTCTATGTATAAGTGTTAATCACCTTTTTGATAGCATAAGCAGTAATCTGCAATGTTTCTAAAGTGTTTAAAATCCTCATGATAACATGCTAATCATTTGCACGAAAGATTCAATTTATATATAATTTTGTACACATGAAAGTGTACATAAGACTTACAATAATACTTGAGTATAAAACTCATAAATGTATTTCTTGTTCTTTAAAGAGTCTTAAGACACATGTCAAAAATATGAGTTAGTCCTCTTTATAATATAAATATCATAGGCTTATAATTTAACATAATTTTCTTTCAAGAATTTTATAATGTAAGGCTCTTGTAATAGAGTCAAAAGTATTCTTGAAAGATCCTTTAGGATTTTAATTCCTAAAATATAGGTTGCCTTACTCATATCATTCATCTAACATAATTATTCTTTCAATAATTTTCTAATTTAAAGCTCTTGAGGGCTTTCATAAACTCTTCATTATTATTTCTAGACAATAAAATAATTGTCCATATATGATAACAAAACTTTTGAGTTAAGAAACTTTGTGCATTTAATTTTCGTTATTATGATCTATAGGTTGCTCCACAAAATACCTTCTTTTAATTCTCTATTAATAATATAAAATTTAACATCCATTTAATATAAATCTAAGTCAATAAGTGCAACAATTACTGGAATCAATCATATAAAGGTACATCTTTTCACTATAGAAAAGATCTCCTTTAAGTTTACACCCTCTTGTTGGGTATAGTTATTTTTGTGACTAATTATGTCTTACACTTTCTAAATTGCTAGGCGATGAATTAACCAAGTCCTGTACACAGTTTCCATAGAGTCTATTTTTTTATTTATTGCTTTTATCTATAATTCCTTGGAAAATAATGTGATGTCCTCTCTAAAAAAATTTCTTTCTCAATAATAAAATGATGACATGGGATGGATAAATGATTACTTCATCGAATCTAGTCATTTTATAAAATAAACTCAATAAGTTGTTAACTCTTACTAAGATCATAACTCTCAGACAAATTCAGGGTTCTTCTCAAGTCATAATTAAAATTAAGTATCCAATAAAGTCATAACATTTGATGTTTGATTCTCACTAAAATTAGAACTTCTAGAGAAATCCAGGGTTCTTCTTAATTCCTATGTTAGAAGCAACAATATTATGTACATAATCCAATTTATAGAATTAAATATCCTTGTTAACTTCTCTAATGCCAAAAAATTTATTTTTTAAATGTGTGATATATTGTTATTCTAAGTCAGTTATAACAAACCGCCCAGGTCTCAAATGAGTTAAGTCAGATTTCTTACTCATTATAGCTCATATAGGGTGGAACTAACAAATTTACTCATAAAGTCATAACATTTGATGTTTGATTCTCACTAAAATTAGAACTTCTAGAGAAATCCAGGGTTCTTCTCAATTCCTATGTTAAAAGCAACAATATTATGTAGATAATCCAATTTATAGAATTAAATATCCTTGTTAACTTCTTTAATGCCAAAAAATTTATTTTTTAAATGTGTGATATATTGTTATTCTAACTCAGTTATAGCAAACCGCCAAGGTCTCAAATGAGTTAAGTCCGATTTCTTACTCATTCATAGCTCATATAGGGTGGAACTAACAAATTTACTCATAATTTGATTAAGTATGTAGTCTGCAATCATAACATCAGAACAATATGAAACTAGAAGGCTTGCTTGTGAACATGGACCTAACAATTTTGAGTAATGTCTTATTCTTCCTTGCCACTGCATTATATTGGTGCGATAACCTAGAATTAACAACTAACTGATAATATATTTCTTATTGCACAATTTCTTAAATTGTTTAGAAAGATATTGATATTCTTAATCTATTTATAGAAATGTAATTTGTCTTTTTTTTTTAATTTGATATTCTACCAACTTAAAAAAATAATCTAAAGCAAACCAATGCTTCTAATTTATAGGAGATTAATTCAAGACCATAACATTACTAGTGATAAATAAATGTAATGAAACATGAGGTTTTGTTCCTAGCCTCCACATTCGTTAAATGACAAATATCATAAATTATCTGCAATGGACATTTATCTCTAATCACTTTGCATAGTGATTTTTTCTCTCTAGGTAATCTATATATTGTCATTGTTAGCAAGTGAACCCAATTAGCTAACACATTCATTTCCTCAATGACCTAGTTTCGTATGTTGGATGCTAAACATCTATAACAATATCATCATATGTAATTAAAGTAAAACAACCAATAAGCAAATGACTAATGCTAACATCAATATAACAAAGAATAACAATTAAACAAACATCATGTAAAAAAAAAAAATTATATCATGTTCTTAGAAAAAGAATAAGAAGATTAATTTTTATTGGATTTCTAATGCATAGATATCATGAAGAATAAGGGTTAACCACCATACGACACATAATGTGTAAGTATATCTACTTTATTTTCTTATCCGAATATGCTCCATAAAAAATTTTAAATTTTCTAGCTACATAGTCTGTATCTCCTAAGTCTATAGTCTACTAAGGATGAGATTCAAATAAAGAAATAAAGCTACTAAAATTATAATGCTTAAATGTGGAATTTTGAGTAAACCAATTTTGCAATGCATTCACGAGTAAAAAATGGACCAGCTTGCATCAATTGTAAGAAGTCATCTTAGTCTTGTTCTTTTAATCATAATGTGCTTATCTGTCAAGTGCTTTATGGTAAATGGGCTTCCTTTACTTTTATCACTTTCATTGTGCTTAAATCCTTAAGCTTCATACAAGCTGAACTTAGCCCATACAAAAATGACAGAAAATGTTTAGTTATCTCTAGGCACTTATCCTCTAGTTTCCAAATGGTGCGAGATATCATCAAACATATTGATGTTATCATTGTGCACCATGCTTATTTTATATGTTTTGCAATTTTTAAGAAGAGATCAAGTAACTATTTAAAACTATTGTTCGCTAATTATTGTATTTCTAGCACTATATAGCTTACATATTATATCTGGTAGTCAAACTACAGCTAAAAACATTTATTTTAAGGTAAACCACTTTTATAAGTTGCCTAATAATACTCAAACTAACGTAGCGCGAAAGTGATACTAAATGTTATTTTTAGCGTACATCTCAAAACTATAAGAAAAGATAACTCTCATAAACAAAGAGTTGTTGATGGGAACTAGGTTTTCAAAGCATCACAAGGTTCATTAAACATCCATATGTGATGGCGAACAACAGCACAGCAGCTCATGTGAGTAGCCCATATGATTTGAAGTCTCAGTATTGGTAGTTGTTGGTAGTTAATTGTTATAAGTTACTATTAATTATTGTAATAAGTGCTAGCATTCCAAGTGCCTAGTTTATTGGTAGTAGTTGTAAGTTTTCATTAATTGTTGTAATAAGTGCTGGAATCCCAAGTGCCTAAATTATTGGTAGTAGTTGGTAGTTAGTAGTTTTAAGTTGTCATTAGTTGTTGTAATAAATGCTAGACATCCTAAGAGGTCTCTATAAGTATATGAGAGATGAGGAAGAACAAAAACAGAATTGATGATATTAATGTTGAGAGTTTTCTCTTAAGTTCTTCAAAGGACTTTTATTAAAACTTATCAAGATTTCATCTTGTGGCGTTCTTTCAGACTTATCACTCACAACTTCTCATCTATCTTGAGTGTGGTGTCTACTATCTTCTTATACCTCTGGTTCTTATCTTTTATAGATAACGGGTCAAGGTTCTTATTTTTATTTATATAAAAATTTGAATTAGAACGATCCTTGGTAAAGGAACCTCATTGAGCATCGGGTCTCACTTTTTTTTGTGAGATTCACATCATTTGGTATCAAAACTTAGGCTCTAATTAGGTTTGAACTATCCTTTTAATTTTTATTGATTGTTCTTTCTTTTAAATCAACAACTTTATTTTAGTCTCTAAAAATCTGTTGCTTATATCAATTTTCTTGTCTCTTCTTGTCTGTTATTTAATCTAGTTCTTCAAGTTCTGCTATTACATATAAATAAATAAAAAGAGAGACAAAAAATAAAAAATAAAAAATTCAGATTCCATTGATTCTAGATTTACTTTTTTAAATTTTTAAAAAAAAAACACGAGTGAAAACATGAGTGAAAGTTGGGTGACTTATTCTTTGAGTGAAACACGTGAGAGAGTGTGCGAGATTCTTTTTATTTTTCTAACTTTATTTTGCAGCAAACATGTTAAATAATAAGGACAAAAATACTTTTGAAGTTGCTTCGAAAACGGTTGATTCAAAGTTTCTTATGAAAATTTTAATGGGTGAGATGAGAAAAATGTTAAAAGTAGAGATGGACAAGTTCATAAATGGATAGATAAATTTGAATCTAGTACACAAAGGGCGCAGACACTAAGAGTTCCTAAATTACAAATTCAAGATAGACGTGCTACCATGAATGATGATGGCATTATTGAAGATGTTTGGGATAGATTATTGAATATGGCAAAGAAGGTAGACAAACAACTAAGTAGAAAGAGTTCCACAAGATATGACCAAAACTCTAGTTTTACATTATTTTTTAAACTGGATTGGAGTAAAAGAAGATAAGTATGATTCCAATTTCAAAGCAGAACCAACTAAGGGCTAAAACGTGAAAAGCAACCAAGGTCATATTGCATCTCAATGTCCAAATCAAAGTGCATTAATTCTAAGCAATAACTATGTCATTGAAACTGAAAGCAAGAAGTCAGATGACGAACTTATACTACCGTTGGAAGATGTGTGATGAAATAGAGTAGCTAGTATATGATAAGCTGATGGTTACTAAGTGTACATTAAGTTTGCAATAGAAACAGATGAAAAGAAATTTGTTGATGTGTTTTTTTGAAGAGAGCCTAATAAGTGGAATCGAGCATTAGATCAACTTTATACATGAAGCTTTAATTCTAAATATTACAGCCTATAGAAGTAATCCCAATGAGACAAAGGAACTTCAAAGACATATTTTTGAGCTCATAAAGAAGAGGTACGTGTGTAAGAGCATGAATCATCCTACTATTTTAGTATTGCTTGTGCCTAAGAATGATAGATTGTGGAAGATGTGTGTTAATTGCTACATTATAAAAAATATAACTTCAAAGTTCAAGAAAGTTGTATTTGAGTATGATAAAGATTTGAGGACAAATCCTTTTCAAGAGAGGGGGAATGATGCGAACTAAGTTGTCAAAACATCATAAGGTCCATTGAACATCCATGTGTGATGGGGAATAACAGCACAACAGCTCATGTGAGTAGCCTATATAATTTGAAGTCTCAATATTGGTAGTTGTTGGTAGTTAATAGTTATAAGTTATTATTAATTATTGTAATAAGTGCTAGCATTCCAAGTGCCTAGTTTATTGGTAGTAGTTGTAAATTTTTATTAATTGTTGTAATAAGTGCTGGAATCCCAAGTGCCTAAATTATTGATAGTAGTTGGTAGTTAGTAGTTTTAAGTTGTCATTAGTTGCTGTAATAAATGCTATACATCCCAAGAGGTCTCTATAAATATATGAGAGATGAAGGAGAACAAAAAACAGAATTGATGATATTAATGTTGAGAGTTTTCTCTTAAGTTCTTCAAAGAACTTTTATTAGAACTTATTAAGATTTCATCTTGTAGTGTTCTTTCAGACTTATCACTCACAACTTCTCATCTATCTTAAGTGTGGCATCTACTATCTTCTTATACCTCCAGTTCTTATCTCTTATAGATAACGGGTCAAGGTTCTTATTTTTGTTTATATAAAAATCTGAATTAGAACGATTCTTGGCAAAAGAACCTTATTGAGCGTCGGGTCTCACTTTCTTTGTAAGGTTCACATCAATTGTCAAATTCATGACAAAGATAAATCTCAACGAAAAATTTAACTGAAATGTTATTGATAAGATGCTTTTCTAAAAGTTACAAATAATAAGTCTATTTATAGTAATAGATACCTAATCGTGAATAAATAATAAATCATAATCAATAAAGAATAATAAGTTTTAATAACTAAACAAATGATAATTTTCCTAAAATAATGAATCAAATAGGAATAATAACCTATTAAAATAAGAATATCAAATCATACTCAAATAAGAATGTCTAAAATATTATACCCCTAATTTATGTCCTACATCACGTGACATCAACAATATTTTATGGGGCTGTTATAGGTATAGGTGTGCTTGCTAGTTTAGTCGTAATAATGGCTTTGAGCAGTTTCTTTTAATCTTGTTGTACAGTCTCTTGTATAGGATCTTTAAAGATCTGGGGTAAGGCTTCCAGATTAATGTGTATAGTTTAATTGCTTTCTTGTGTTTCTTCTTAATTTATAGAAAGGTTGTTTTGAAAATCCTTATGGTGAGAGAATTCATCTTAGCCTTCAATAAGAGTGTTCAACAGGTTTCTAACTTTTCCCTTAGTCTTTTCCATCAAAAGATCCTAGCTAAACTCTCTAATAGAGTCGCCAAAATGCTTAAGGCAGTTCTAAGAGATCATGATGTGGCAACCCTATTGGCTACAGTGGTTCTCGCATTAACATGGCAGGGTATATGATAATACAACCTGGGACTATATGATAAATCTTAGCCTCTTTGCCCTTGTGAATTTGCAAACATCTCTACAGTCCAAAAGGCTTAATGTTGTGAATTTGCATTAGCTTTCTTGAAATTTTTTTTGGATAAAATGGACATAATTATAAGAGGTGTAATAGTCGTGCTTACACAATATATAATGAAAAAAATACTATTTATTAATAGTAAAAGGGATATTCGTGGTCAATATAAATGGATTGGCCGTATTTTGCCTATAGAGCAAGTCTTAGATTTTAAGCTATATAACCCTTAGTTTAGAAAGTTAGATGGAATTTTGCTCTTGAACTTTATTTATATGGATTAACAATTTATTTGTATGGATTTTAGGCTTTGGAACAAACACAAATCTCTTGTTCTAATTGGTGATTTTGTTAAAGAACAAGAACAATAACAATGGGTGAAGTGTCTTGTTTGTCAAGAAAGGATAAACGCAAAGTATAGTTCACCTTCTTGGATTTCGAGGCCGTAAGATGCAATGAGTGGTAAATGGATTTTGCTTTTGCATTGAAAGGTGTTTAATGACAACCAAAGATCATAAAAGAAGATTATTCATGTTAATAATGATGAAAGATGATGACGGATGTCTTTTGCATTGTTACAAGACTTTTATTAGAGTTAGAGTTTTATATTAGTTAAGGTTCTTTATTTGATCTCTTATTCTTTAAAATCTTATTTATTTAATAAGTTATAATTTCATAGAAAAAGAAAAAACGATTACCAATTTCGACTTTGAAAGGATTTTAAAGGTCAAATAAAGTCTTACTAAACTTGTGTTATTTCATTAGTATTTACTTTCAAGTGAATTTTAACCTAAAAGTCCAATACTTTAAATCTTAGTATGATTATACTTGCTCAAACCACAACTCATTGATTAAATACTATACACATATCATACTTTGTTAATCGTACATGGGTGTGCATATAAGCTTAAACTTGAACTTGCATGCTTTTTTTTATACAACAACAACAAATTATAACACTATCAGTAAAGTTACTACAAAAACACCATCAATCAATCTAATATAAACTTGATGCAAAATCTGAAGGTTTAAATTAACCTAAAATGACACTATTGCTAATTATCATATTACACAAATAAGTTAAAAGTACAATTAAAATCATTCATCAACAAATTTGTTCTTAGATCAAATATCTAATAAATGAGTTATATACATAATATGTCAGAAAGTATTTGGCTATTTTCAAACTTCAATAATACATTACATAAATGTTAAAAAAATATATTAACCAACCAATTCTTATACATATCAAACTCCTCCATATAGGGGTAAATGCTGATTCAGTTTAACCGAAAATCAAACCGAATTGAAAATTTTTGTTTAGTTTTATGTGATTTTAAAATTTGATTTATTTTATTTGAAATCAATCAGTTCAATTCAAATTTAAAAAAATATACTAATTTTTTTTTTAAAAAAATGAAAACTAAATCAAACCGGTTCAGTAGTTTTAAGAGGAGAATTAGTTAGTTCTATTTTATTGAAACCAATCAGTTCTGATTTCGGTTCGATTCAAGTCCAAACTGACCCAAAATCAATTCTACCTCCACATTTTGATGAATCTAACTCAAAGTTCAAAACTAACTACTTATAGAGGACTCGCAACTAAAAAAATACTTATACAACTAAAAGCTTCCTTAAGGGACTCCTCATTGTTAGTAACTCTTTTATTTGCTTTTCCCCTTAAAATATCACATAAATATAAACCAAACACTTCCACAAACTTGAGGTAGACAAGATTCAAATCCAAACGTGTATAATAACCCTAAAAAAATCTTACCAACTGAATCAACTAATAATCAAAAGAAAATTCGGCGCAGCCAAATTTTCTTCAGTTTAATCTAGAAATTACAGCTGTTATGTTTTCAGTCAAAAATATGTTGCAATGTACCAAAACTCGTTCATTACCATAACTTGCTTCTCCATGTATATTTGGAGATGCTAACAATCATGCAAATTTTGTATGCATAACCAAGCAAATATAAGGATAAAAAAATTTTAAGAGAAAATATATCTAATCACAAGAAATATGTCTGCAAATGCTTTCACGAAATTAAATTTGGAAAAAGAAAAGATACGTAATCACCCAATCAAAACAAACAAAATAATATTTGTTGACAGGCAAAACCTCAATACTTAGACCATTAGAATTTCAGGGGCTCTTGGGAGGCGTACACACAGATTCATATATATGTGAAATTTAATTACAAATATTATAACGCAGTTCTGCGCTGTTAAACCAAATAATTTCTGCCACATACCAAATCTGCTTGCAATCTTTCAGCTCATCTACCCACTACTACAGCATTTCACCACAAACTTCTGTCATACCAGTTTTCTGCCCTAACATGGTCAATGATAAAAGCTTTTAGCACTTTGAATGGTGTTCATCTGGAAATCTATCATAACATTTTCATCATATTTGAACACCATTTTGACTTACAATTGCAAAAAAGGTCGTGGAACCATTAGGTAGATCTTCAAAAAAGAAGAAGAAGAAGATACTTTCTCCTTTCTATTATTCTTTTTTTCTGTTTTTAATTCCTGTACAATGACTTAAAAAATTTCTTTAGTTGACACTTCAAGAGCATTTTCCTTGATTATTGTAGAAGATTGAGAATATTGCACTAAAACTGGGATTCATCTTAGTATACTCTTGAGGCAACTGGCAATAATAATTTATATTTCCCAAGTTGATGAAAAAACAACATTCCCTTGAGATAAGATTACTTGCTCCTAGCTCTAAATCCTTTCTATTTTAATCAAATTATTTTCCCACAAATGACAAGGAGTTCTTTCATCATTCTACTACTAACAAAGAGAAGGTAATCATAAAATTTTGTGTTGCAATGATGCAACAATTGGTCTACAAGTTAAAACTTAAAAACATGTTTCTTAGACTTGCCTGTTACTGCTATTAAATAGAACAAAGTAGACTGGGTCTTGGGAACTAATTGAAAACAGCTGTTTGACAATGTAGGCGCATGTAGTGATGCTGAAAAGACAGAAAAACTATATATCAGCAGCAGTGACAGAAGAGTTGATGTCTATTCAACAAATTTAACCCTTAAGAGACTAAGATGCAAATGTGATCATATATACATCATACTAATGAGAAGACCCTTGAATAATAAAATCCAATTTGATGATATAATTGCTAAGTTACTATACTCATAATAGGCAGATATTAAGTGGTCTCTCAGAAATAAAATGGACAAGTTTAGGACCATATCCTCGTCAACCTTTCAAGGTCAGTACTGTTACAATGAAATACAAGAAAAAGACTTGCATGCCAATTATGATACAACATTAGACCACTAAAGAATTGCATACTCATGAACTTCAGAAATGTATCCAAAGTTGGGATGCAATTGCCACATGAAAAGAAGGCAGTATACTCCCAATATTGCAGTATTGGCATACTAGTTAATGAATTCCAAAATGATGATTATCTTTTCAAAGGAAAAGTTCACATGCATTTACCAAATTCACGCTTAAACAATGATCATTAACTAAAATCATGTAAAAAAAAATAGATTACCTGCCAAAACATATTAACAGGATTATCCAAAAGAATGCACCAATCCAAGTCGATTCCTTGTAGGCAACCCAAATCTGAGGCAATTAACAAGAGAATAATTGACTAATTATAGTACAGAACATGTAATTTTTTTTTTCTTTTATTACATAGAGATCCATGAACCTTTCTATCTTCACCAAGCTCTAAATTTGAGGACTAATACTCTCGCCTACAACCTTGGCAGTCAGGAAACTAGGTGGAATAGATGGATTTAAGCCACTGTCCTCTTGGTTGAATCCAAGGGTTTCATACTTCTGTTGAACGGAAGGCAGAAGGACAGAGACTATAAATGTTATTAACTTCTAATCTCTTGAAAACTTTAAAAGAAAAATTAAAAATAGAATTTCAAAGTTTTCATGAAAATCTTTCAGGAACTCTATTCGTATCTCCTTCTTGGTCTCTGAAATTTTGGTGGATGTTTCAAGTAATTACTCTTGTTGAAGCTAAAATACGAATTCATGAGCTGTCTTCTCCATTCATTCTTGGTTTAGCAATATATAAATTTCATACTAGTTCATTAGCAAAATACAATATAGTAAAATGTAGTCTTTGTAGTTTCTCTCGACCTATATGGCTCTTTCTCTCTCTGTTAATAACTTATTACAAATTATGTATAACGTCATCAAATCAGTCAACCCAAGGCAATAGGCCATAAGCATACTTTTCCAGTTTCCACTATCTCACTTCACGGAAACCAAAACCAGAGGCTGTTAAAAGAAATATACATAAAGGAAACCCTAACTTACACTTTGCATTGTACACTTGGCATCATTAATTTCTACATAATTCAACATTTACAAACAGATCACATTGTCTTTACCATCAAATTGCATCACTGGTTTCACTCAACAATACTGCTACAGCATATGCTCACAGCACAAGACAGCCGATTGTGTCCCCACATCTCTAAGAACCTTGGACTCAACTTATATGTAGAATGCAAATAGCCTAAATAATGATCCACCAATATCTCTAGCAAGCAAAGAAATCATATGGAGGAAAGACAATAAAGTAATGATGGTTCATAGCAATCAATCAATAAACTTGGCAGAAATTATAACGGTGTTCAGCAGTTATTACACTTTCCTTCATTTCTGTCAACAGTTAACTAGAAGGACTATTAGATGAATTGACTGGGTTTAAAAGAGTCCAACTTCAGTTCTATTGTTCGGAGATCCTGCAATCATTGTATACTCTAGCATAGTGCAAATACTATGTCATGATCTATAAATGTTATGGATGTTAGTTTCTGCTCAAAGTAAAGTTAGAAGCCATGCTGTTCTTCTATATTAACAAATTTCTTTTGTTCTCCATTACATGGAAAGAATAAATGCAAAAGGGTGGTCAAACATTGACACATAGACAGCGAAAGAATATTTTATGCATGGACAACTAAAATTTGTTTTTTAGGAAAATAACACTGATTGGTAAAGCTTGCCCTGGTTTTAGATTACGGCAATTTCCTATCTATTTTTGTTTGTATTATAACTCCAAACTAATTCTTGAAAAGCAAAAATAAAGTGAATTCTTGCTTCTCATGTATGCATTTGACACTATATTTAACTGTTTGACATCACACAGTTTCATGCATACATTTCATGCTTAATTCAAAATTATATGGTGATTAATACAAAATTCAAATATACATCGCAATAATGGAAAGCCCTTTAAATCATTCACAAACGCCATCTAAACATGCTGAAGTTCAGGAAATGAAATTCAACTTATGTTGTCAAAAATTGTAAACACATAGTTCAATTGAAATTTACTGCCTGTTGTGCTTCCTCTATGCCGAGACTAACATAAATTTTCAAGCAGCAAAGGACTCGAAAGATGAAATATTTTAAACATACCGATAGAGCCACAACATTAATGTAGAAGTCAATTAGTGTTGCTGTCATCCACCTGCAGGTGATTTAGCAAATCATTAGAATCAAATGAGAAGCAAATGACGTGCAGAAGGGGTAAAGTGTATCCTACATGCACCAGTACAAGCTTTGTCAAAGAAAGGGAAAAAGATACACAGGCCACCCTTGTAACAAAAATGCCTGCCTGATGATTGAGTTATCAAAAGAAGATAGATACTGGGAGTAGAAATGACTTAAACCTGTGGCGTGCTTTGATGACGACATTAAATTGTAAATTATATAGTCTATCAGGCCTCAATTATTATAGCCTACAGCAGAATTATGCAATATTATACATCAAGATCAATAGTTGAAGCTTCAAAGACATATAAATTCCACCCAGACTCTGCAGCACTACTGCACTGCAATGCCAAACTTCCAGTGAAAAAAGAAGAAAGCCATGTTCAAGTATCCCTGTGAATATTTCTCCAAATCTGGGGAAGATCAATTTCATCTTCCGCTGTTCATTCACATAGCTTGAGAAATCACTGAGTTTTTACTTCTAACTCATATCATTCAAGTATCATTCTATCAAAAACCTAAAGAAGAATACTGGAAGTTCATCCAAGATGTCTGTGAACACTTAAGTTAGAGAGGTAATCCCAATTGTCCCCCCCCCCCCCAAAAAAAATTCAATTCTCTCCAATTATTGCATTTGTTTATCTTCAAATACAAGAAAAAAAATTGTGTTTTATATATGAAATGAAGTTAATGAAAAATCAACATGATAATTAACCATTGCAAATATTCATTTTGGCAAAGAAATAAACAACTGCAAAATGATTCTGCGAAGCGTAAGAAGAATTTACGGCACAAGTAAAACAAACACGTAATTAAGGCACTTGTTCCAAGCTGTAGAATCAATCATATCTTTCCACACAGAAGAAATTCAACTTTACCTACATCCTTTGAAATAGTGATATAACATATTAAGAGCCCAAGCAGATCAGAACAAAACAAATAAAGCAAAAGACAAACTTACGGAGTTAAGAGCTCCTTGCGAAAAGGAGAACCGTCAGTGAAGAGAGTGTAAATCAGAGTTCCCAAGATCAAAAAACCCAGAACACTGAAAATGATTCTGGCAGTCACAACAGAGGAGAGCTTCCTTTTATGTTCCATGCTATTCCTAAATAAAAAAATTTCTCAATTCAGGAGAAACTCAACTGTGGGGGGGAACAAGTATTTGGACTATGATAAAGAACACACTATAAGAACTGTGTTTGGCCGAATAGAAAGTGAATAGAAATTGCAGAGAAGCAAAGAGAATTTTGTATTGAATTTTATTAATAGGAAGACTTCAATGACTAAGACTTATTACTTGTATTTATACTCAAAGTTTGTAACTAATTATCCACGTGTCCCTTGATCCATGATTTTAGCTAACTATCTAACAACCTTAACCAATTTACAAAATTATAACTACTCATTAATCCATGTTGGCACTCCAGACAGTTGCAGCAACTTGATCAATTGCATTCCTTCCAATATCCCCCCACAAGCTCAAGGTCTGGGAAAGACATTGAGCTTGGACCGAAGATAGGAAAATCGACCAAATGATAAAAATTTAGTCAATAAATTTGCAACTTGATCATGTATGGATACATATCTAACTTTCAGTTGCTGACTTGTAATTTTTTTCCTAATGAAATGGACATCAAGCTCTATATGCTTTGTACGAGAGTGAAAAATTGAATTTAAGGCAAGTGCTTGTGCACTTTGGTTATCACACTAAAGAATGAGGATTGAAAAGGATCTTACTTGTAACTCTGACAGTTAAGAACTAAGCGACAAAATCTCAGAACATGCAGAGGTCAATGCTCTATATTCAGCCTCAGTTGAAGATCGAGAAACCACATTCTGTTTTTTGGAAGACTAGGAAATAAGATTGTCACCAAGATAAATGCAGTAGCCACTAATGGACCTTTTATCACCAAGTCAGTACCCCAATCAGAATCTAAAAAACCAGTGAGTTTAAGATGACCAGAACTCACAAATTCAAGCCCGTAAGAAGCAGTAGCTTACAGATACCTAAGAACTCGTTTACAAGCTTGCTAATGCTTGACAGTTGGAGAAGACAAGTATTGGCTCAGCTTATGTACAGAGAAGGCTAATTCAAGCCTTGTAAGAGTTGTGTATTGTAAGGCACTAACTATGCTTCTATATAAAGTTGGATCTTCAAATGCAGAGTCTATATCAATAAGCAGTTTTTGATTTAATATCATAGGAGTATCATAGCCTTTACAATCCTCCATTTTAGCCATTTTCAGCAGATCATAAATATATTTAGTCTGAGACAAGTGTAAACCAGACTTGGTAGAAGTTACCTCTATGCCAAGAAAATAGTTGAAACTTCCTAGATCCTTGAGGGCAAAAGTAGCACCAAGATACTGAATAAATTGCTCCAAAAAGGAATTATCAAACCCTGTAACCAATATATCATCAACATAAACCAAGACAAGAAGTAATTTGCTAGAGACTTTTCTCAGAAACAAAGAAGTGTCTGACTTGTAATTAACAAAACCCCATTGAAGCAAGGCTATCTTGAGTCTATCATACCTAGCCCTTAGAGCTTATTTAAGATCATAAATTGCCTTGTTGAGTTTACATACATAAGATGGGGAAATGGGATCCACAAAGCTAGCTGGTTGTCTCATATACACCACTTCAGATAAGTTGTCATTCAAAAAAGCATTATTGACATCTATTTGCCTTATAGTCCAATGATTTATGACTCCAAGACTTAAGATAACCCTTACTGTTGAAGGCTTAATAACAGGACTAAATGTGTCAAAATAATCAACCCCAGGTGTTTGCAAGAAGCCTTTTGCCACCAATCTTGCTTTATACTTAGTTACTGTTCCATTTGGGTTATATTTTACTCTGAATACCCATTTATTATCAATAACCTTTGTGGTATCAGCTTCTGGAACAAGTGTCCAAGTTCCATTTCTCATCAAGGCAGAATACTCTTCAGTCATAGCAGAATACCACTATTTATTTTGCAAAGCTTCCTTAACTAACTTAGGTTCCAGTTGAGCTATATGTAACTGGATAGTATAAGCCTTTGGCTTTGTGATTCCAGACTTGGATCTAGTTCTCATAGGATGAGTTGAGATAGATTCTGAAGGTTGAGATGAATATATGTGTGTGGCTGAGGTTGTGTGTAGGAAATTTGAATGGGAATTTGTATGTACAGGTTGTATATTTGAAGGTGGATGTTGCAACTGTAAATGTGAGTTGTACTGTGTATGTAGAGATCTATGAGATTGATTGTGTTGAATTGGATGAAGAGGATCACCTGCTGCTGATGTGAATGTTGTTGTGGAGGACTTTAAAACACTAAGAGTAGACTCAAAAGAGAATTGATGTGAATAATTTGAAGAAATTGCAGTATCAGATTCAGAACAAGACTCTTACATATATCTTGCTAGAAGGATGTAAGCATTTATATCCTTTATGATTTGTATTGTATCCTAAGAATAGACACTTTTCAGAATGAAAATTTAATTTGGCTATGTTATATGGTCTGAGAAAAGGGAAACTTGCACATCCAAAGACTTTTAGAAAGGCATAATCAGGTGTTTGATGAAACAAGCATTCAAAAGAGGATTTATTGTGAAGAACGGTAGTAGGCATTTGATTAATCAGATATGAGGCTGTACTAAATGTATCCCACCAAAAAGAGATAGGCATATTAGCTTATGCAAGTAAGGTTAAACTAGTTTCAACTAAGTACCTATGTTTTCTCTCTATAGCACCATTTTGATGATGTGTATGAGGACAAGAACGCCTAAAATGTATCCCTTCTTGAGTTAAGAAACTAACAAAGGACCTAAATTCACCTTCCCAATCAGACTGAAAGGTTTTAATGTGTTTATCAAACTATTTTTCAACAAGAACTTTAAAGGTTTTAAATATGTCTAGTGCTTCTGATTTTGCTCTCATTGGAAAAAGCCAATTATACCTAGTGAAATCATCTAAGAAATAAATATAATATCTATAACCTTCTCTTGCTTCAATTGAAGAAGGTCCCTAGACATCAGCATATACAAGTTCAAGAGGTTGTCTAGTTCTAATATCAGTACAAGCATAATAGAATCTATGCATTTTTCCCATCTGGCAAGAGTCATAAAACTCAGATTTGTAGCTTTAATTACTTTGTGTTATTAAATTACAAAAGTTGACCACAGTTTTAAGAGCATAAAAATTTGGATGACCAAGCCTTCGATGCCATAAACAGTAATCTGATATATTTTGATACCTTGAATTTGACACAGACAAATTACATAGAACTGAGTCTTATTTTTTGACAGAATTTGAAACAAACACTGATGATAAGTCAGCTGCACCAGACTGACCCTTATTTATATTACAAGATGCACTTAATGAACACAAAGATAGTATAGATGTAGGATGGTTATTTAACAATGTTGCAGCAGCATAGAAATTTAACTTGTCAGATGAGTTGCATGGACTATCAGTGAGAAACAATTTATAAAGTCCCTTCACAGCAACACTCTTGAGCAGTAAATTTTCCTTCTTCTTGTCCTTAATCAAGCACAAATCAGAATGAAATTCAACAACAACATTGTTATTAGTAACTAATTTTGAAATACTGATCAAAGTTTTGGTGATTGAAGGGACATACAGTAAATCTTTAAGAACTAATCCATTTTTAGAATCTGTTCTAAGCAAAGCATTACCAATAGCTAAAATTTGTAAGCCTAAACCATTACCAATTAAAAGTTGCTCATTACCTAAATACTCTTCCTTGTCAACAATGTTAAAAACATTATTTGTCAAATGATATGTTGCTCTTGAGTCTAGATACCAGTTGTGATTAGCAAGGTTTTCTTGAGAAGCATGTGTAACCATGAAAGCTGCTCTTCGACCTTCTGTTCCTGCTCCAAGATCTTGATTATGATACTCCTAATTGTTAGTGTTTCTATTTCCACCATGTTCTCTAGCATCATTCTCCTTGTAATATCTATGATAGCATTTGGAAGTTAGATGTCCAGGTTTTTCACATATCTGACAAATCAGTTTTGGCAAACCACCTCTACCATATTGATTAAATCTACCTCTACCTTGATTCTGAACTTGATTCCTTCATCTTCCTTGTTGATTGCCTCTACCAAAAACATTTGAACTTCCAAGATTATTAAATCCACCAGTGGTATTGTTATGACTCACATAATAGCCAGATTGACTATTATTAATATAACCTCTTCCAGCTCCATTATACATCCCCTTCTTTTGTGTTTTCTGAGAAAAATGTGCTGCAAAACCAACTTGATTCTCACATTTTTTCAGAATTTTGCAAGATTCTACTTTCTTGTGTCAAGAGCATACCATAAGCTTCATTTAAGCTTATTTTTCCAAGTTTACTTGTAATTAGCACTACCACAGAATCATATTCTGATCCTACACCTATAATCAAGTATTCAACAAATTCTTCTTCTTCTATAGGACAACCAGCAAGTGTTAATTTATCAACCAAACTCTTAACCTTCAGAAAGTAATCTGACATAGTTAAAGAGCCTTTATTAACTGTTGCTAGTCTTCTCTTTAATTGAATTGAACGAGCCTTAGATTTAGATCTAAATTGTCTTTCTACTGAAAGCCATAGTTCTCTGGCTGTTTGGCTGTCAATGACTAAACACAGTATTGAATCATGTATTGTAGAGAAAAGCCAGCTCAACAACAATTGATCATTCCTGATCCAAGCTTCATAATCTGGATTTTCTGTAGATGTGTCTTGTTCAGATACTCTCAAAAACTGATCTGGTGCTTTCTTGACTCCATTAACAAAATTCTTAAGTCTATTTCCACGAATTGCAGTGATAACTTGCAACTTTCACACCATATAATTTGTTTTGGTAAGTTTCACGGTTAAAGAAAATGAGTAGTTTGAGTTTACAGAGGAACCTATATTCAAAGATGTAAGATTGATGCTTGAACTACTGGCATTGGTCATGATCGTGCTCGATACCATATAAGAACTGTGTTTGGCTGAATAAAAAATGCAGAGAAGCAAAGAGAATTTTGTATTGAATTTTATTAATAGGAAGACTTCAATGACTACAGACTTATTACTTGTATTTATACTCAAAGTTTGTAACTAATTATCCACGTGTCCCTTGATCCATGATTTTAGCTAACTATCTAACAACCTTAACCAATTTATAAAATTATAACTACTCATTAATCCAGGCTGGCACTCTAAACAGTTGCAGCAGCTTAATCAATTGCATTCCTTCCAGTACACATAACCATGTTTCCTTTTTCCTTTTTGGATAATAGATTAGAAACAGCAGAGTATTATCAAAGTTCTACATTCAACTAAAACACACAATTTTGCACCTCGGGATATAAAAAGGACCTGATATAGTGGTAATATGAAGAATATATGAAGGTGACTAAGAAAATGTAACATATGACAGAAAATTGGAGAAGCAAAAGAAACACAGAGAGAAAAAAAAAAGAGGAAGGTAAAAATTGCCTACTTTCACTAACACAAAATCTAAAGACTACATATTTCTGATTCCATTCAATTATACATAATCAGTAGAAACCATGTATATAATGAATATGAAAAATTACATGCAAAAGTGAATCATAAGAGGGAGCAAAATCAAATCATAGCCCTTTTGCATTGAACACCATTGTTCACACATGAATAGATCCACATGTGAAAATGTTGGAAAATATAAAACAGAAACCATGATAATAATGAACACTGTGTCAGTGCGCGTTGTAGACAAGAAGAGTTTCTTAAGGGTGCTTATATCTTCTCTAGTACTTGCATTCCCTCCTCTTGTCCTTTTTATTATTTCAGCCCACCCTACAATCATCTTTGTGAACTTTCTTGCTTTCTCCATGGTCCTGGATTGTATGCATATTTACTTGGTCGGCCTAAAAATATGAAAGTCCCATTCACATACACAAAAAAAAAAGTATATATGTTAAGACAAATTGAACATCAATTTTATAATTCAATAAATTATAACTGAAAATCATAAATATAATTTATTATTTGCAAAAAAAATGAGATAAAAATTTAAATATACGACAAAATATCAAATTAATAACAAACCTCATATATATATATATATATATATATATATATATATATACATACACACACACACCAATATGAATGAATACTACACATATAACTTATTGTCAAATTTGTTTTATGTTATTATACGAATAAACCAAACTTAAAAATATAAAATAAATTTTTAAATCAATGTTTAACATGCATGTACTATTTTTTTTTTCCAATTTTGTTTTTCTTAATTATTTTTTCTTGTTTATGTGACATCATTTATGTTATCATAGATTTTAGAGAAAATACCAACTTCACCCCTAATTTAATTAATATATACCAACTTAATTCCTACCCTTTTGATATATACTCAATTAATCTTTATAAGAACAAAAAATATCATTATTCAGGGGTGAAAATAGCAACAAAAAGTAATCAAAAATGTCTTTGCAATGAGTAACTTAAGATTGGTAATGGGGCAGATCAGGTCAAAGATAACAATATCCATCCCCATATTTGAATGGATTGAAAATCTTCATTCCATACCCGTATGAATTGAAAATTTTTATATCCACCCCATATCCGAATTAAATAATTTAGGTTCAGAGAATTCTTCAAATGGGGATGGGGTCTCCACGGGTACCTCATATCCAAATTTATATAATTTTATATTTTAAAAATATATTTTTTTAAAAATATAATAATATACTTTAATTAATATTTGTTAATTATTTTTTTTAATTTGGGGTTTTGATGTGGGTTCATGGGTGATAACACATCCCTATACCCCACCTTGAATATAGTTTGGGAATGATAACTCATCTTATATCTACCCTTGAGACTTGAAAAATTACAAAATCTCTCTCAATTTATTCTCTATTTGAGTTGGGGTTCTATCACATGAAAAATTTTGTTAGGCCTAGACTAATTAAGTATATATGAAAAAGGTAAGGATTAAGTTGATATATATTAATTAAATAAGGGACGAAACCTACATTTTCTGAACCCATAAATAACCATTTATTGTCAAGTAATGATAATTTATGAGTAAATTTTGTATTAAGTATATATATATATTATAATAAGTTTATAAAGACTATTTTCATAATATCTTTTAATAGAACTTACTTTATGTTAGTTATTATTCTTTTCTCTCCTAAATAATAAGTGACATATTATTCATTTATAGAAGAGTAACTGAGTATTATAAAAAAGTAAGGAGTGATTGGTTGGTTCTTATAAAAATTTAAAAAGGGGTAATTGACAATTTTGTTAGGTGAAATCTTTTTATAGGAAGAAAAGAGGATGAGACTGAAAAATGAAAATTACTCCTTAATTTAAATATAAAATATGCACAATATATAGTTTCAAGACAGATCTGAGAAAAGTTTTTCTTGTTCAAATGAATTATTGAGGAATTATGACTTATTGACTTAAAACCAGTTCTTAATAAATGCCTTGTTGTTTCCTTTTTAACTTGTTGTTCGGTATTTATTCTCTTGAGGTATGATTAATATTTGTGTTTTCATTTTCTCCATTATTTGCACTTTTGCAGGAAATTTATACTTGATATATATAATTAATAGTAAATAAATTTTTTACTTTTGTGAGTGTTAGTTTAATTTTAAAATATTTTAAAATGATACAAGAGACCTTAGTGCAAATTCTGCTCATACATGAAAACTTGTTTAGATTTAATAAAATAAAAAAAAAATTCTTAAAAATATATAATGATAGTAAATTTTCAAAATTTGAGAGGTAAAAAAACACTGGAAGACAAAATCATCCTTTGAAACAACAAGATATATGTCATATAATACGTTTAGGGGTAGAATTAGAATTTAAAGTGGGATTAAATATTAAATTTAAAAATTATATTAAATTATATTTTAATTATATAGAGATTCTAGTATTAAAATTAAAATTTTAGATGATTAAGTCATAAAATTATTTATTTAAAAAAAATAAAAATTACAAAAAGTTCATACAAAGACAGCCATTAAGGTTTCAATTCTTTTTAAAAGATTTGGTAAAAATTAAATACTCTAAATAGCTAACTTTTACTTTTAATTTTTACTCAAATTCGAATAGTTATTGTTGAGGGAGGAATTGCCATTCTCTTTTGAGATTAAATTAAAGCGAAGAATTTTAAATTTAACTTTAAACCCTAACCTCTATACACAGCAGAATAACTTGTATATCAAGTAAAATAGTAATAATTTAAAGTAAAATATAAAAGAGCACAACACAATCTTACGTGATTCGGTCAATTGTCTACATTCACGGTAGATTCAAGAATCCTAACCTCTCTTATTAACTCTTTAGAGATTTTATAAGGAAAAACTCAATGAAAAATTCTCAAAAAGACCTAGTGTTTAGTGTGCCCTTACTCTACCACGAACAATGAACACCCAAATGATGGTTTCACCCTAACGCACACAAGCACTTAGTGTCTACCTAATTCTTTTCTTTTTTTAGAGTCTCTTTTAATGCTTAATCTCAATTAAAGGGTTTACAAATGTTTATATACGAGTTATTTCGTGCCTATTAACCTTATTCCTTATTAGAGTAAGAGTCCACTTATTTTGAAAGTTTAAAACTTTCTAAAACTCAAAATTCGGATAAAAAATAAATTTTCTATCGCTTTTGGCACTGTAGCACTGAAGACCCAGCGTCGCGGTGTTGAGTTTCTAGTCTAGGCGCTGCGGCCCTCAGCCTTGGTAGTTCCTCTATGCATTTTTTTCATTTTTTTCGTTTCTTTTAGTCTCGTTTCATTTTTTTTTTGTATTTCATATGTCTTAAACGTCTCTATACGTGTTTTACACATTCTAAACTTCTTATAACTCTCCTCTTTAGTATTCATCTCAATTCTTATTCGACCAAAATGATTGAATCGCCAAAATTTCAACAACCATTGCAATGTACTTTCGTGACCACTCCAATCTCAATTTATTTACGAAGTGAATGCTAATCATTTGTTTACTTTTATTTTTATTCTTTTTTTGGGATTAAATAATATGCTTCGACTGCATCGGACAGCAACCCTACGTGCTGGAAGTCAGTCAGGTTCTCATGCCAACAAATATTCTATCTTTCCTTTATTCAATTAGAAGTCCCATCTAAAAGTCATTCTACGAAGGTGAAGGTGGCCAACGACCTTATATACAACTATTAAAAACCCTACGTGCTTCGTCTCTTCAACAACATCATCGCATTCATATTCATATTCATTTCTAGAAACAGAAACTTAGTAAAGGAAATAAATTTTCTTTTTCTCAATTTGAAAACATAAACATGATGATTCCCCGGCTCTCACAGATTCTACTGCTTTTGTTTCTGATCAGTGGATTGCTCCTCTGTTTAGTTCATGGCGCGGTCCACCATTATGAATTTGTGGTGAGTGTGTCAAACTCTTTCTCTTTTGCAATAAAAATTGTTGCACCATTTGTAATTTCCTGGGTGGGTTTATATTACTTTCTTGGTAGAATTAGAACTGCAAAAGCTTGCTTTTACTTGTGGCGAAGGTGCATGCAAAAGCATAGAATGAGCTTGTTTATGGATTTAAGCAACTGATGGGTCTTGAATAATGCATGCATACGGAGGTGGCAGAGAAGAATTATACGAGGCTTTGTGAAAGAGCATGTTGGTGGTGAATGGGCAATATCCAGGGCCAACCATTTACGTACATAAAGGCGACACCGTTTTTGTTAATGTTCATAATCATGGAGATTATGGCTTCACTATTCACTGGTATGTTCCTTTCTCTCGCTCTTTATCGATCTCAGTCGAAGTGCATACAGTAATGTCCTAAGGGCCCATAAACTTTCTAAATAAATACATGTTGTATTTCAGATTTTGCATGCAAGTGTAAAGTTACGTTACATTTTTTAAATATTATTTTAAATTACTATATTAAATAATAAAATAATTTATCATATATTTTTATTATTTAATAATTATTTAATGTATTTTTTAAAAAATAAAAATTTTAAGAAAAAATTTACACATCATAAAAAATCACTCAGGCCCAATATTTTATCCATTCCGGACTGAGTAAAGCCAAGCCCACAGACCTGATTAGACTAGGTATGGGCCCAGACGGCCCATTTTGCCATGTTAAGTAGCGAGATGAACTGCATTACATTGTGATTGTTTATCGATGGTGGGATGGTAATATGATGGGTAGATATATTATATATATATATATATTTATGCTAATTTACTGTTTTTATGAATATGATGTGAAAATAATAGTATTGAAAAAATTGGGCTTAGAAAAAAAAAGACAGAAAGATTATAAGAATTTTTCAGCAAGAGAAAAAAGTTTTAGAAATGGACTTTTCTTAATAAAAAAATTCTATTAATTATGAAAGATTTGTAAATTTTAGTTATTTCGTTTCTAAAGGTTTAGTGAGAGGAGGCTTTCCTTCTTGTATTCTAGAGAAAAGAAACTTTATTTTTATAATCTTTACTTCTGGTTTATGATTTTTTTGTGCATTATTAATGATTTAGTGAATTCATGAGTTGTGACATATTTAAAAGTGGATACAAATTTATTTAAACAAATGAACTACTGTAAATCATTATGCATAAAGTGTGGATGTGATATTGTTTTCTATTCTTTAATTTCATTTTTTTTTCTTCTAGATTGTGTTAGTTTCTATTGGTGATTAATCTTGATCGAGTGCTAAAGAATTTCGGTGGTAGTAGTTTTTTAACATTAATATTTTTTATTTTCAACATTTTAACTATTATATATAGAAATGAACTCTAATGATTTTACAAACTTTGATAATTTAGCCTCTAAATATTATTAAATCTCTGCGCTTGCTCCTTGATTAATTTTTTTAGATCAAACACTTATTTAGTTAACATGGTATCTCATTGAAGTTTCATAATTGTTTTTTTATTTAATTATTATTTGGGATTTTGGGTTTGTTTATTGACAATGATTGTGATAAGTTGTTGAGAATGTTGTAGGCATGGAGTGAAACAACCAAGGAATCCATGGTCAGATGGTCCAGAATATATAACACAATGCCCAATTGAACCAGGCACAAATTTCACATATGAAGTCATATTTTCTGAAGAGGAAGGAACTCTTTGGTGGCATGCTCATAGCAATTGGACTAGAAACAGTGTCCATGGTGCCATTGTCATTTATCCTGCTCAAGGAACCACCTATCCATACTCTCAACCTGATGGCCAAGAAATCCTCATTCTGGGTACCACATAAAATCATCCTTTCTTTTTATAAGCCAAATTATATATATATAAATTTGTGTGTGTGTGTATATATATATATATATAAACTCTTTATCAATTTGACTATTTTTGGATCTTTTCTTTTCCGAAAACAAGGATTATATATGATTGATATTTTTTTTATGAAAATTTATCAATTACCCATTTGTTATTTGACATTTTTATTTTCTGATTTTTTAATAAATACCAATATTTTTTTTAGTGATCAATTACCCACTAAACTAAAAAGGGATAATAGTATTTATTGAAAAAATAAGGAGAAAATAAAGAAAATCCAAACCATAGGGGATAATTGACCAAAAAAAAAAAATTCAGTTAACCAAATTCCATAGATCAACGATGGGTATTTCATTAATTGGTTTAATTCCTTTCACTTTCAGGATCTTGGTATACATATGACGTGAACATTGTAGTTGAAGAGGATTTAGTAACTGGAGCTGATTTACCCATTTCAAACTCTTACGTTATCAATGGCCAACCGGGAGATTTCGCTGCATGCTCCAGAGGTAAGGAAAATTTAATTGTAATCATTGTTATTATGATTCAAATTCACATATAATGGAGTAGTGCAACTCAGCAGAATATCACAAATTCTCCGAAGTTGCTTCACTGTGAATTTGGGAATTCAATAAAACTGAGGAAAAGTTAAAAAAGAATATGTAATATGAAAATTTCTTCTAATATATATGTTGATTATGATAAATTTTGTGGCAGAAACAACATACCGTTGGCAAGTTGATTACGGAAAGACCTATCTCATCCGCATAATCAATGCAATAATGAATGCAGAAGTGTTCTTTGCAATCGCTGGCCACAATTTCACAGTCGTTGGAATGGATGGAGCTTACTTGAAACCCTTTGCCACAAGCTATATTATGATTTCTCCTGGACAAACCATGGATCTTCTGCTCACAGCAAACCAAACTCCAAGCCATTACTACATGGCTGCCAGACAATTTTACACAGACAAGGCAACTTTCACTGAATATGATAAATCAAACGTCACAGCAATTCTTGAGTACACAGGCAGCTATACACCTCCAATTTCGCCTTACTTCCCCGCAACACTCCCTCTTTTTACAGACTATGCCTCCGGAATAGCCTTTCAGAAACTTCCTAGAAGTCTGGCGACCAAGGAGTATCCCATTGATGTTCCCAAAAATATTACTACCCGAATGTTCATTACTGCCTCTTTTAACCAGTATTTTCATAATTACTCGGAAGGTGCCATAATCGCTTTTACCTCCAGCTTAAATAATGTATCCTGGATAAACCCTACTACGGATATCCTGCAAGCCTATTACAGGTACATTTCTTGCTTTACGTACAATTTTGCTTTAGGTAACTACCAATAGCTGCCCCTAAAATTCTTGATGGGGAGAGATTAAATCATGGTTCTTGCAGGAACATGAGTGGTTTTTACACCACCGATTTCCCAAATGAACCACCGTATTACTTCGATTTTGTGGCAGATGATTTAGGAACTAATACAACGCAGCCAATGATGGGGACCAAGGTTAAGGTCTTGGAATACAATGAAGAAGTGGAGATAATTTTTCAATCAACAAATGTTCTGAATGCAGCAGAGGATCATCCTATGCATTTACATGGGCATAGTTTTTATGCTGTTGGCCAAGGTGGTGGGATTTTTGATAATGAAACAGATCCACAAACATACAATTTGGTTGATCCACCTTATGTGAATACTGCTTCTCTTCCCAAGAATGGATGGCTTGTCGTCAGATTCAAAGCTAGTAATCCTGGTATATTCTAAAAATTAGAGAGTAGAAATATCTTCAATTTTGAAACACACATACATATATATCTTCTTTTCTATATTATAGTTTTGAAAATAGTCTTTCGTTTCCTAAAACAAAAGTAAAGAAGAAAACTTACCACGATGTACTGAAAAACTATTTTGTGAAATAAAGGAACAGTGATTTTGAAACTACAACAAAAATGTAGAGCTCAACAACCAAAATATTATTTTTATGTATTTCTCACAGTGCAAACAATTACTTCACTCGTTTTGAAAAACAAAACCGAATATGTTTTGCTTTTTTTTAGGTTTAGAAAAACTATTTTCAACAAAATACTATAGCCTAATGGAATTTTTTTTTTAAAAATTTGAAAACACCATTTTCGAATTTATTGTAAATAAATAAAAAAAATTAAAATGCTACCAAAAGCACCTTACCATATTCCATTTTTCCCCTCTCATATTTCATTTGACTTTAATATATTAATAACAGAGAAATTGACAATTTAGTTTCCATATTCTTTTTGAATTACTCATTTGGCCCTTAATAATATTTCAAAATTATTAATTCGTCCTTGAGAGTTTTTTTACTATTTTTTTTATTCTTGAAATATGATCATTTTCATCACTAAGGAACGTAATTAATAATTTTTAAAATGTTAGAAATTCAACAAAAATGTGAGAATTAAAATGTCAATTCTCCTTAATAATATTAGAACTCAAATATTAGTGGTAGACCCCTTAAGTTTTAGCTCAAGCTTTGAATAATGCATAATAATTAAGGATCAATACACTTAACATTTTTGTTTTTAATTCATTTCTACTCCCTATTTGTTTAGGAGTGTGGTTGTGGCACTGTCATTTAGATCGACATTTGAGTTGGGGAATGGACACCGTCTTCATAGTAAAGAATGGAGGCACACAGGAGACGAGCATCCGTGATCCTCCCTCGTACATGCCTACTTGCAAAGGTTCCTCTCCTCTTCAGCTCAGAGTTTTCGACGATGATCTTGCTAAATTAAGTGTTTAATAAATTATTTACATGACTTGATTGAGTCCTCCAAGGTTTTATATTCCTACCTGAGTTCGAATCCCCCTTTTCTCTCAGGTGGTGCGTGTAGTAATATATATATATATATATATATATATATGTATATGTATATGTATGTAATCCCTAAAAAAAATAAATAAATAAATTATTTACATCATTATAATTATTAATGTTGTTTTAAATATTGTTGTTATTTACACCCCAGGTGGTGCGTGTAGTAATATATAGATATGTATGTAATCCTTCAAAATAAATAAATAAATAAATTATTTACATCATTATAATTATTAATGTTGTTTCAAATATTGTTGTTATAACTATTTTAAAACAATATAGTTTACATAGATTTAATAATTTTTGCATTGTATTCATAATAAATAAACATCAATTTATTATTGACTTTTTGTTGGTTCACAAATTTTGATTTTTAATATCAATGCTTGCTGTTCTAAATTAAGAGAGAATGCAAAAGGGTCTATATATATAAGAACTTTATCTCTATTGTAAAACGAAGAAAAATAGAGAGGTTAACTATATTTCAGGGAAAAATATAAATAACATATTTGAATATTGATCCGAAAGTTTTAAAAATTAATAAATTCGTGTTAAGCAGAAAATTTTCTCAATTGGTACTGTAAGAGTTTACTGTGCGTTAAAGAAAAATAAATTTTCTCAAAATTTTTTTTTTTTTGGGTTAATTTCTCTCTTTTATCATCTCTCTCACTGTCTTTGTGTTTCTTTCTCTGCAAAAACCAAAGAACATAATGATGACAATTGGTTTTGTTAAATCAACTACACGTTAAAAGTGGATGGGGGAGTTTTGTTTTTTTAAATAACTCTCATCATTCGAGCAAGTAACTATACCTTGGTAGTTATTTTATGAATTTAGGTTGTGTCAATTCATTATAGTGCGGATCCATCTAAATTTTAATATTTCTTACTTGCACATATCAAAATGATGTAATACGATAGAATAACGAGAGAGTTTTTGTACCAGAGCTATAAACATAATATATCTTCGAGTAAATACAATATGTAACTCATGAACGAATTTTATATAATTAAGAATTGCAAAAAGTAAGAAATATCAATTGTAACAGTATATAAAGCGATTATCAATATTGTGTTCATTTTGTATCATAAATTTTGTTTTATTACACAAGCCCAAGCATACTTAATCCCTTAATAGTAGTTATGCTTCACTTCTATACAATCCATGCATTCACAAATGTACTTATCCTCCTACATATTATACAATTGGTTGATTAATAAATACATAAGTCAAATATAAAAAAACATAAAAAAAAAAATTTTCTATCTAACTCATATTTTTTTGTTTTGGATGAATTATTTTCTTAGCCATGTTTCATAGACAGGTATGATTCACGTGCTATAATAAATTTTAAAAGGGCATATGTTAACAAATTCATTGTATAGATCTTAGTTTAGTCGCCACTTAATTATAAATTTTTAATAAGTTCGCTTTTAACAAAGCACCAAATTACAAAACTCATCTATTACTAAATGAGGTTTGTGTTATTGTAAAGTAGATCATAGTTGATTCAATATTTATTGAAATGAACCTCATCTTGACTCTAGTCAAAGTGACACTCAATTATAGAATGGAGTAGTTTTATGAGAATAAATCACATATTTTCTTTTCTTTTATTTTGTATCTCACATTTGCTTACCTTTCTAGTAACTAAGCCGACTGCTCGTATAAGAAAACGGTCATCACTTGACGGTATATCTTTCATAATATCATATGCATAATATACTAACTATAAATATAGATAAAGATAAATTATACAATCAAAATCTCATTAAATATAATATCATAATATACAAATTTTCAAAAAGTGGCACGTGAGCAATATAGAAATATTCCTAATTATAACTTTGCTAAGTATGATTGTTATAATGACTTGTAGATATGTATTATTTGCACACATCACTTTATGTTATAATACTACTCAAAATTGTACTTAATTTCTATGTATTTCAATCTATTACAATAACTAGTATCTTTCTAAAAAAGATATTATTTAGCTATTAAAAAATGCATAATTATTAAACTAGAAGAATTAATGAAGAGGTTAAGATCCTTCAAGAATCTTTTAAACCAAATACCCTTTTCACAGCTTAAACATGCCATATTCCTAACCTTCATTGTTGATGGAGTGTGTAGATGTTTGCCTTTTACTACTCGATGAATTGGTATCATTTTTTATTTTAAAAAATGCATATCTTAAGGTTGATTCACTTATCATGACTACCTCCATAATTAACGTCTATGCATAATCACTAATCACCTTTTTGATAGCATAAGGGGTAGTTTGCAATGTTTTTAGAGTGTTTAAAATCCTTATGACAACATGCTAATCATTTGCACAAAATATTCAATTTATATATAGTTTTGTGCACATGAAAGTGTACATGAGACTTACAATAATACTTGAGTATAAAACCCATGAATGTATTTCTTATTCTTTAAAGAGTCTTAAGACACATGTCAAAGATAAGAGTTAGTCCTCTTTATAATATGAATATCCATAGGCTTATAATTTAACATAATTATTCTTTCAAGAATTTTATAATGTAAGGCTCTTGTGATAGAGTCAGAAGTATTCTTGAAAGATCCCTTAAGATTTTAATTCCTAAAACATAGGTTGCCTTGCTCATATCATTAATCTAACATAATTATTCTTTCAAGAATTTTCTAATCTAAGGCTCTTGAAGGCTTTCACAAACTCTTCATTGTTTCTAGACAATAAAATAATTGTCCATATATGATAACAAAACTTTTGAGTTAAGAAACTTTGTGCTTTTAATTTTCATTATTATGATTTATAGGGTGCTTCACAAAATACCTTCTTCTAATTCTCTATTAAGAATATAAATTTTAACATCCATTTAATATAAATCTAGGTCGATAAGTGCAACAATTACTAGAATCAATCATATAAAGGCACATCTTTTCACTATAGAAAAGATCTTCTCTAAGTTTACACCATCTTATTGGGTATAGTTATTTTTATGACTAATCATGTCTGACACTTTCTAAATTGCTAGGCGATGAATTAACCAAGTCCTATACATATTTTTTATAGACTCTGTTTCTTTATCTATTACTTTAATTTATAATTCCTTGGAAAATAATGTGATGTCCTCTCTAAAAACAGTTTCCTTCTCAATAATAAAATGATGATATAGGATGGATAAATGATTACTTCATCGAATCTAATCATTTTATAAAATAAACTTAATAAGTTGTTAACTTCTACTAGGATTAGAACTCTCAGGCAAATTCAAGGTTCTTCTCAATTCATAATTGAAATTAAGTATCCAATAAAGTCATAACATTTGATGTTTGATTCTCACTAAAATTAGAACTTTTAGAGAAATCCAGGGTTCTTCTCAATTCCTATGTTAGAAGCAATAATATTATATAGATAATCCAATTTATATAATTAAATATCCTTGTTAACTTCTTTAATACCAAGAAATTTATTTTTTTAAATATGTGACATAAAGTGATTCTAACTCAGTCATAACAAGTCGCCAAAGTCTCAAATGAGTTAAGTCAAATTTCCTACTCATTCATAGCTCATATAGGGTGGAACTAACTAATTTACTCATAATTTAATTAAGTGTGAAGTCTGCAATCATAACATCGGACAATATAAAACTAGAAGGCTTGCTTGTTATCACGGACCTAACAATTTTGAGTAATGTCTTCTTCCTCCTTGCCGCTGCATTATTTTGGTGTGATAACCTAGAATAGACAACTAACTAATAATACATTTCTTATTGCATAGTTTCTTAAATTGTTTAGAAAGATATTGATATTCTTGATCTATTTATAGAATGTAATTCTTCTTCTTTTTTTCTTTCTAATTTGATATTCTACCAACTTAAAAAAATAATCTAAAGCAAACCAATGCTTCTAATTTATAGGAGATTAATTCAAGACCATAACATTACTAATGATGAATAAATGTAATGAAACATTAGGTTTTGTTCCTAGCTTCCACATTCGTTAAATCACAAATGTCATAATAAATTATCTGCAAGGGACATTTATCTCTAATCACTTTGCCTAATGAATTTTTTTTCTAGGTAATCTATATATAGTCATTGTTAGCAAGTGGACCCAATTAGATAACACATTCATTTCCTCAATGACCTAGTTTCGTATATTGGATGCTAAACATCCATAACAACATCATCATATGTAATTAAAGTAAAACAACCAATAAGCAAATGACTAATGCTAATATCAATATAACAAAGAATAACAATTAAACAAACATCATGTAAAAAAATATATATATCATGTTCTTAGAAAAAGAATAAGAAAGACTAATTTTTATCATATTTCTAATGCATATCGGATATCATGAAGAATAAGGGTTAACCACCATACTTTTATCGCGGATCTAATATACGTGGGTGTATGCATATATAATAGTATTTATTGCATAAAATACGTATCTCATACATATTTAACGTTGCAAAATAATTAAATCATACAATAAATAATATATTAATCACATTAATATATTTAAAGGGTTGAGAAATCACCATAAAATGTAACGTTATACACGTGTATCTTGGGAGTCCGCATAGAGACCAACTTATTGGCAGTTCTAGTCACCAACTCGGTGGGCTTGGTAAGCAAAAACAGCAGCTCCATATTTAGCACGGGATTAACCCTTAACTCTTTAAAATGACCGGTTGTATGTATTTTTTCTTTTCTTTAAAAGAAAAAAAAAATGAAAATTGAAGCAATTCATAATTGCTTCTCTCGACACCAAAATGCAAAAAAAATGAAACATTTTCATTTGTTTTTCCCTCTCTTGGCACCAAAGAGAAATGAAACAATTTCATTTCCTTCCATTTTTCCATCCTCTCACTCGGCACTTTGAAAGAAAATGAAACAATTTCATTTTCTTATCATTGCCGACACACACAACACACACGTCTCACATTATATCTCATATTATATATATATTAAAATAATAATATAATATTATATAAATAAATAATAATATAAAAAGAATAATGCATGACAACTATATTTTAATATATAATATAATAATATATTATAATAAGATATTTTGATTATTTAACAATTAAATAATCAATATGTGAAATGACCATTTTGCTCCTCATAAATAGTTTCCAAATCTACCTCTTAGTGGATCCCACCATACCCGCACTTGGGTAAACTCAATCGAGCGTCCACAATGCACCACGTGTCATTATACAATTAGTAAATAACTATTATTGACTAATTTTTGTATTTAACACTTAAATACAGACACGCACGCATTCCTGTGGTAGTGCTGGATATTATTGAATTAAATAATTTAATCTGATATACTACCCCAGTGCACAATGAGTACACTCTGTATCACGGGACTCCTTAGGTCCACGCCTTGTTCGTCAAATTGAACTATTTCATAAGTTTGTAAACATTGCCCCTCGCACACGTCACGAAAATACAAATCAACACGTCGACCATCCAAACTAAGGTCACAACGCATATATTTAGTCATTCTATCATGATATCCTGAATATGCGGGGATTTAAATTATCACCGTCAAATCTACATGTGCTTATCCATATCATATCCCAGACTCGTATCTCACTGAATAATATATACAAACACTTTTGCCATATTGTTCCGCGCTGATGAAAATGTTTTTCCGAGATTAATGCTTACGGTCACAAGACTTTCTGAGATATAGTCTCGAAGCATCTGGATATTGAACTCCCTATGCGAGTTGACGGATCCCATATCTATACACAACAAACTCCATAAGCATCGAACCATATCTAGTGGCACCTCATGGTCACACCATGAAAAGTCTATGACATGCGTGGAACCAAAGTATGATAGATCACTGATAGAGGCGTAAAAGTACTATTATTATTTGTATTCAACTTTTGTATTTTACTCTAAATCATAACTATTTGGATATTTAATTGTGGTTTTTGATCATAAATAGATACACGATGGAAAATGTGACGTATAGGAATAAACGAGAGTCGAATCGAACATCAAACGAAGAAGTTACGCTCAAAATATGAAAGGGGCACCAGGACTGAACACTCAGCGACTGAACGTCACGGCGCCCAGGTCAGTAGCTGAGTACCGCGGCGTTTGCGGAGGTGACAGTATCAGAAATAGTATTTTGCTACAGTACGCATGAACAATATTTTGAAGAAAAAAAAACCTATAAATAGAAAACCAAAAACCCTAAGAGAAATGAGAAGAGAAAAAGAGAGAAAAGAGGCAAAAACTTAGAGAGAGAATTCACAACACAAATCAAAGATCAAAGCCAAAGATTGAAGAACCAAGATCAAGATTCAAGCTTCAAGCCAAGATTGAGGGAGAAGCGCATCAAGGAGTCACTTTGATTAGTTTTTCTTCTCTTTCTTTATCATTATGTTTTTGTTTTTGTTCTTGTTGATCTTCATGGATTGGTTTGATACTTTTAGTTTTGTGATGGGCTAAATTGTTATTCTAGGGTTAGACTATGTAAACCTAGTATGTAGTTGGATTTCATTGATTCTTAGTTTATGAACTTGATAAATTCAATTGATTCATTCTATCTTGTGGTTAATGCTTTCATTATACCTGATCAATATTTTGAATGATTGAGGAACCATGATGAACTCAACGGAGGGATTTATGTGTTTAGCCTAGGGTAGTTTGATACATGATCATAGGGTAACAACTATAAGTTTCATCTAAGATAGACATATACCTAGGTGGCATGTATAGTATAATTTAGACTTGACCTTAATGAATTACATTCTAATTTGATTACCATAAACATATAGGTGATTGTAAGAATGCGTAATATAGTCACTTGACCATCGACAGAGGCTTGTGATGAGATTAGTGTCTAAGCAAATCAATTGGTATTAAGGGATTAACTAAGTGGTTAATGAATTTAATGAAATACTAGAGGACGAGTCAAAACCCTAGATTATCTTTATTTGTGAATTCTACTCTTTGCTTTTGTTTAGTTAATTGAGAGAATTAGATTAGTTATATAAATTTCAGATTTTAGTTTTCTGAATAAAAGTTAAGTAGGTATAATTTTAGTACTTGATTTATAGAATTAGATTGCATAGTCCCTGTAGGATCGATATTTGGACTTAAAATCCTATATTACTTGATACGATAGCGTGCACTTGCGCTTAGCTACTATAGTATAGTATCACAATCAATCATTTACAAGCCCACCGTGGCACTCAGGTCAAAGGACCACGTATACTACTTAACTCGAGAAAACCCTACATTGACAACTTACATAAGATGCCTATCAGAAGCCCTCATGAGTCTGTCATATATCCAATCCTAACTGGATATCCATATGTCAATAGGAGCTCTAAGCTCAAGTCGGCTAAGAATGACCATCTATACCCTATAGTTACGACATATGCTGATCTATATAAAGGTATCCACGGACAAACCCACATTAATAGAAATAGATCAGGGACAATATTCAAGAACATACTTACGCAACTGTCATTTTTTTGGCACTTGATTGTAGCTCTTGTAACTATGCAATTACTAATATATTTCTAGATTTATGTCTCATTACAAATAAGGCTCCAACTCTTGGATCTTTGATGAGTATTATAACCAATTAACAATTAGCTGTGCTAACATTTATATCTCTCAGCGTGGCCAACTGTGGCCCTTATCCAACCCGAATAATCTCTCACTTGCTTTAGTGTCATTCCTGATGGTATCTTATACACAACGACTCCACGTGTTTCATAAACACTTTTAGAGTCATTATTGTAGTAAGTGGGTCTGCTAAATTATTTATAGAATACTTCTACAAATAATCACATCTCTTTAAGTTAAGATCATTCTAGTCACGTGAGACTCCTCTCAACATAACTAGAGTACTAGTGTCCTCTTAGCACCTCGGCCTATACAACGGCCTAGTTTTGTCGTAAAATTATAGGATATGATTCATCTGTCTTGAAACATTTTCAAGCCTAATGATAAACCTATAAATCTCCACTGCCTTTTTCGCTGCGCTCAAAATAAATCAGTAGTGAATACCGGTTCGGCGTTATTCAACTCACTTAGTATCAATGAGAATGAGCACATACCCAGATGTAGACTCTCTATTATCTAGGTCAAACTAAAAGTCTGAATCCGTGCATTTTCTCACTTGTAATTCACTTTCTCCATATTTGAGAAACTTATCCTTTATACCCTCAAGGTATCTCAGGAGATGTTTGACTACTGTCAAATAGTGGTCTTCTGAATCATACTAAAATCAGCTCATAACTCTTACAATCAAACTAATATCAGGTCTCAAACACATCATAGCATACATCAATCTCTGAAGAGCTAATGTATCTAGTTTGTTAGACACTCTAACTCTCTTAACTTCCATCTGAAGAGATACTCTCCTCGAAAGATGAACACTATATCTAAAAGATACATTAACTAACTCACAATTAACTAAACTGTATCTTTCTAAGACGCTAATGATGTGAAATAATTTAAGAGAGTCCTATTAGCTTCCTATTTCTATCTCTATAAAACTTTATACCTAGTATAAAATAAGCATCTCTCAAATCATTCATGGAGAAATTCTTACGAGTTATTATTGACCGATTATAACATACCGACTTTATTCCCGATGACCAATATATCATCAACAAAGAGCATCAAGAAGACTATTATGCTCCTACTGACCTTTCATACACATAAGCTTCCTCATTGTTTTTTATTAAACCAGACAGCCTGATTATCTCATCAAAACAATGATTCTAACTTAAGGAGGCTTTTTTAAGCCCATAAATGAACTTTTTCAGCCTGTATACTAGACCAGAATTCTGGCTGAACGTAAAACCTTCAGGCTGTTCCATGAATATCTCTTACTCGAGGTATCCATTAAGGAAAGCTATCTTTACATCCATCTGTCAAACCTCAAAGTCATAATATGCTGCAAGAGCCAATAAAATTCTAATCGACTTTAGCATTAATATTGTTCTAAAAGTTTCCTCTTAGTTGATCCTAGATCACTAAGGATTACCTTTCTAAAATCAATATAAAGTCTAGAAGGTCTCTACCTTCCATCTGACTCCCACTACGTCTTGTAAACCTTTTACAACTAATAGGAATAATTTTCATGGGTAGCTTAACCAAGTCCCGAACTTGATTCTAATGCATAGAGTCAAATTTTATTTACATGGCTTTTAGCCGTTTTCCAAATCGATGTCTAACATCATCTCCTTATAGGTCAAAGGATTATTTTCTTATACCAAGAATACTCCAAGTTCACCTTCAGGTATTAAACATACCTAACAGGTGGCCTAGATATCCTTTCCAACCCACTTGGAGAATGTGCAAAAGGTTACTGCTTAATTAAGACTGAGTGCTCATCCTTAGTTCATTGATTTTTAGATTGATTTCACCAAGTTTAATCATTTTATGATTTCCTCGATCTATAAGAAACTTTTCCTCTAAAATGGTGGTATATCAAGAAATGAACACACCTCACTTTTTTGAATCATAGAACTAGTATCCTATTTAATCACAGGATACACAATGGACCTATATTAGTACCTCTTGGGTGTTGATTTATCCTACTTAGTAACTCTTACAAAATAAGATATCTTGCTACGTAACTCTTACATAAACAAGACAGCCCCAAGTCTTAACATATTTCAAGATTCGGCTTCCTTCCTTTTTATATCTCATACGAAATTGAATGAATAGCTTCTAATGGAACTCTGCTTAATAAGCAGCTGTATTTTGAATATATTCTCATAGATATTGATCGGTAACACTCATCATTAATCGGACTATATCTGATAAAGTTTTATTCGTCCTCTCTGAAACATTATTATGTTGTGGAGTACCCAGAGGACTATAATGAGTGAGAATCTCATTCTCCTTTAAACAAACGAAAAACTTATTATTAATGTACTCACTACCTCGATTTAATCAAAGGGATGTGATGTACATTCTAGTATATTTGGTCATCTTCGTGAATACATTATTCATAAACTAGTTAAGTCTTTATGGTCAGATTAAGAATCTAACCATTCTTAACTAGACGGGTTAAGCATCCCACACCTATATGACCTAATCTCACATGCCACAGTTCCGTATCATTTAAAGATTTCAATCTACAGACATTTTTAATCGTATATTATATCAATTTATTAACTGACATTCAGCTAATAAAACATCATTCAAATCACATAGACATAAGGAACTATTCTTAATATTCATATGATATCCTACACTGTGAAAGACAAAAAGGGACACAATATGTCAAATGATGTTTTAGATATCATACCAATTATGCAATACAACTATTTTATTGCATACGAGAAGTAAGTCAAGTTGCTTGACAAATTGGACCTACAAGAAATTATTATTTATTACTTTTAACATTACTTTTACAAGCTGCTACATTATAGTCTCTCTCAATCCCTACAACATATTATAGATATAAAATGTACATTTTGTATCTCATACTCAACTTGAACTGGTATCGTATGCCATAGAAATGTCTATGTCTGTCAAACACAAACCTGTAAAAGTCTTCCTGACAATTATTAGATTTCTAGAGTAGTGGAATTTATAATACCCAACCTTAATATAGTGGAAACACTTTCCATCTACATTGCTCTCTTGTTGATCGTTGGATAAATACTGCCTCTGAAGACTTATCCTGGGTATCTGCTTCATCTTCTTCTCCTCACACATCTGGTCTCACCAAATATAATTGGAGTAAAAGATGAAGCACACTGAACAAAAAGGGTCACACCCCCTCTATTCTATCCTCTAAAGAGATGTTATCAAAAATACCTTACAACAAACTCTAATCAACAATAAATCCAAGATTGTTCTAAATCTAGAATATTTCAGAGATTTATCTATTGGTGGAAGTAATTTATAGTACCCTTGAGTTGGACTGCATCTACTTGTACACCAACTGGTTTGTAGTAGCCATTAGACTTAACAGGCCAAAAATAACAAGAGATGTAAGTGGAATAGTCATTAAATCGCTAATAGTACATTCTAAATCATGGGTATAAAAATTATACATTTTTTAATTTAAAACGTTATCCCACTACTTTACATAATCTTGATAATCTTTCGAATAGGAAAATAATAGTTTAAACTCTTTTAAACTATACAGCGGAAAGTAAATCCTATTGAAATTTACTCAGACCTTACGCTATAACAATCTTGGCCTTTGTAAACCCAACAAGTAGACAATATTTGTCAATTGCATCTCATGCAACTCTTACCACTTGATCTTCAATACACCTTATTCTTACATTGTAGTAATATTGGGTAAGTGTATTCTAGATTAGCTTGTCAATAATAAAATATATGTTACTGATACTACCCTCTCGCTGTAGCAATATTAGACAATATGTTCGCATATATTTGCCTCATCTTATTTTTAACCTATATAGTCCAAGCCCAACTGACCAAGTTCCTCACGCTATAGTAATATTAGAAAAAGGTCGACGTGACTCGTCTAACACCGTATTGACAAGATGAATCATAATAAAATATTATCTCATAATGTAATATTATTCAATTTGATTAAGAGAAATATTTTTTTGTCTTATTATCAAGGGTCCCCATCTCATGGGGAAGGTGATTCTCAATTAATTAATTTTTCTATGCAAACACAATTAACCTCCACTAGTAAGGCTTCCATTGTGGTTACCAACACAGAAAAATTAATTATCGTTTATAATGCAAACCGATAACTTTTATCACTGTATGTTATAAACCTCGATTTATAACGCAAACTGATAATTTTTATCACTACATCTCATAAATCTACAAATGCAAATTAATTTGAAACACTGTTTAAAACATTGTTCAAAAATACTGTAGCTGTGAACAGTAAAAATACTGTTAATCTGCTATTATTTAAGTAAACAGTACCTACGTCACGGAGTGGATTACTAGCGCTGCAACACTGGGAGATCGAACCTTCAGCACTGCGGCGCCCATCCATCATCACTGCGGCACGAATTCTAAAACCCGCAGAGTGGGCTGGCCAGCGGCACGGCGCCAAGTCTCCAGCGCTGCGGCACTAGGAGGTTGAACCCCCAGCGTTGCGGAGTCAACCCTCTGGCGCTGCAGCGCCCAATGCATTCCCTTTTGGCACACCCGTTTCAACACTTGAAATGCGCCATTTACATTAGGCCTTTTTTTTCCATTCACTCAAACAACACCCAAAATCTCAAATCTAACTCTGATACCATTTTTGTCGGGGATCTAATATACGTGGGTGTATGCATGTACAATAGTGTTTATTGCATAAAATACATATCTTATACACATTTAACGTTGCGGAATAATTAAATCATACAATAAACACAATAAATAATATATTAATCATATTAATATATTTAAAGGGTTAAGAAATCACCATAATGTGGAACATTATACATGTATATCCTGAGAGTTCGCATAGAGACCAACTCGTTAACAGTTCTAGTCACCAACTCGATGGGTTTAGTAAGCAAGAACAACAGCTTCATATCTAGCACAGAATTAACCCCTTAAAATAGGCGGTTGTGTGTATTTTTTCTTTTCTCTAAAAGAAAAAGAAATAGAAATTAAAACAATTCACAATTACTTCTCTTGACACTAAAATAAAACATTTTTATTTATTTTCCCATCTCTCGGCACCAAAGAGAAATAAACCAATTTCATTTCCTTCCATTTTTCCTTCATCTCACTTGGCACCTAAAAGAAAATGAAAACAATTTTCATTTTCTTTCATTCGGCACCAAAGAGGAAAATGAAAACAATTTAATTTTCCCTTCTTTTAACACTTTCGAAGAAAATGAAGCCAACACACATTGCCATTGCCATTTTTTCACCATTGCCAACACACACCTCTCACATATATATCTCATATTATATATATATATATATATTTTTAAATAATAATATAATATTATATTAATAAATAATAATATAAAAAGAATAATGCATGACAAACTATATTCTAATATATAATATAATATTGATGTGGAAGCGTAATAATGGGCTTTGTGTCTTAATAATATTGGCCTTTATCATATTTTATACATAGATTGAATAAGTTCATAAAATAAAGGAAAATTCTTACGAATAGGTCCTTTGAATGATGACCAAATATCGATGCATTCGCTCATAGAAAAAGGAATCAACCCCCATTGCGTATTGGTACTTATCGAGTATAGAATAGATCTGCTTCTCTTTTTTCCTACGAACCAAACTCTTCCATTATTAGTAAAATATATTACTAAAAGAATAGAACAAATCTTAATACTTTTTTTCGAGATAATCCACTGAAAAAAAAAAGGGGGGGTACATAGCAGAGTTTTTTTTAATGCAATAAAGTTACATAGTGTCTATTTTTTATTAATATAAGGGGTAGTCCCATGGGTTTGCCTTGGTATCGTGTTCATATCTTTCCCTTTTACGCCCCCATGTCCCTCTTATAATGAGATATTTTGATTATTTAATAATTAAATAATTAATATATGAAATGACTATTTTGCCCCTTATAAATAGTTATAAAGTTTACCCCTAGTGGGTCCCATTATATTGCACTTGAGTAAACTCAACCGAGAGTGCACAATGCGCCACGTGTCATTATACAATTAGTAAATAATAATCATTGTATTTAACATTTAAATACAGACACGCGCACATTCTTATGGTAGTGTTGAATATTATTGGATTAAACAATTTAATCTGGTACACTGCCTCAGTGCACAACGAGTATACTCCATATCGCGGGACTCCCTAGGTTCACGTCCTATTCGTCAAATGGAACTATTCTATAAGTTCGTGAACATTGCCCTACACACACGTCACAAAAATACAAATCAGCGTGTCAACCATCCAAGCTGAGGTCACAACGCATACATATAGTTCTTCTGTCATGATATCCTGGATGTGCGGGGATATAGATTATCACCGTCAAATCCCCACGTGTTCATCCATGTTATATCCCCAGACTTGTATCTCACTGAACAATATGTGTAAACTCTTTTGCCATATTATTCCATTCTAGCGAAAAATCTTTCTTGGGATTAATGCTTGTGGCCACAAGAATTTTTGAGATATAGTCTCGAAGTATCTAAATTTCTAACTCCTTATGCAAACTAACAAGACCCGCCCTGAGACCTTCTACTGTAGATCCTGGTAGGCCCCACCAAATACCCCAACGGAAGCTCCTCAGAATCTAATTATCCAAATTGAGAAATTCCTCGAGGTGAACCCTTCTTAATTCTTACTATTACTACTAAATCCCAGAATACCAGTGAATATATTTTTACCAAATTTTTTATAAACAAACGGACAGAGTTTTCTCTATTTTTTTTAAAATCAAAATACAAAACCTGTAAGAAAATTACACTTCTATTTCAAATAATTTCTCAACTTCTAAATAAGACCTCCGATCCTTTTTAAAACCAATCCAAACTCAACTCAATAATTTCATTTCAATCACAAAATTAACATACTAATAAAAGCGAAACTATCACATAATACCAAGATCTCTTCTATGTTTTTTTATTTTATAAAAACATATTTACAATATGTACAAGTTTATAATTACTATGTAAAATCAAAAAGTGCTACTTAGCACATTTATATTTACAAAATGATCATCAGACTTGACACACTAATTAATTGTAGGAGAATAAGCAATTTATGCATCGAGGCCTGCACCTCGATGGGAGTTTAGAAAATATAAAACATCAAACGGTGATCTAAATGAGCTCAATGAGTGCATTTAAGATTTCTAGTAAAAATAAGATAAAAGAAATTCTGCATAAATAGTAAATTTTGAAAAATACATTAAAAACTATTTTAAAACTGTAAAATGATTTCTAACGTCATATGCTGATAAAATCTTGCTAAGCAGGTTTTATTTATATTTTTTATAAACAATATCCAAAATCTATAAAATATAATAACTAACATGTACACATATAATTACGTAATATGCATTCAGTAGCTCAAAAACTATTAAAATCCTCGCTCGGCTATTTTTTTTCTAAACTACACCAATGGTAACCCTAAAATTCTATACTCACGTAGCGACTAAACTAACACCGCACAACATGAGTAGGTCACAGGGCATTTTAACTATATCTCAACACCTACTGTGACATCTCAAAACATCTCACTAGCTATCCAATGGAATCCTATATTGCCTACATATAGCGAGACAATGCCTTATACATATAGAGCGACTCACATGACTCGACAACCGGACTTTCCAAAATTAGTGACTCACCCTACAATACTTGCCCATGCGTACAAGATATACCGGCTGAGTCTTAAACCATCACCACATTGAAATCTGAGGGTACCAATGGCCTTTGAAACCAATTTAGTCATTTTAAAACTGTTTCTTAAATCGAACATATAAATGCATATTTATAACTGTATACCAAAATCGTAAATCATGCTTATGCATTAAAAGCACATAAAACATACAATTTCAATATACGAAAATATATTAAACGAAAGATTAACTATAATAGATTTTCACTCACCAACCGCTCTAAACTCAATTCTTCTCCGAAACTCTTACTTCTTTTACCGCTCTTGGTTTTCTTTACCTACACGCCATAAAATTGCTTAATATTTTGGTTAGATGTAATTACCCTTCACTTTATCAAAATTGACAATTATGTCTCATTTTCTTTATTTTTTATTTTCCATCAACCATATACATTCAATTGATATAAGGAATCATTTATATACAACAATTAAATCAAAGCACAACTTAAACCCTAAAATTCCTTAAGTAACTGAATGTACCATTCTCCACCCAACACATTTCTTTTCTCAATTTCTTGTTCCAATGACATCCAAATCAAGCAAATTTAATTCTAATACCCTAATAACATCCAATTGAAGTTTCTACCATAAAATCACACCAAACTCTAATTCTTACCTTACTAGTTCATTTAGTTTGATGAGTTCCTTAAACTCCACACTTGAATTCAACTCAACCTAAATCAATAGTTCACACCAAAAACATTAGTTAAGAAATCTTGAAAAATTCACACATCACCATTACTAAATAATGCTTTTCTTACCTATTTTTCTTAGATTTTCACTAGTAGAAGCTTCAATTGATCTTAGTAACTTGTATTTGGCTTTATCTTAACTTGATCAAGGATGAAAACTCATGAAAAAGCATTGAATTTCACTGTAGCAAGAACTCTCTCTCATGGCCAAAATATCTCTCTTATGCTCCAACACATTATACTTTTTACTTAGCAAAATTCTAGACACTTCATCCTTATATAGTGCTCTTCTAAAAGTTCAATTTACCCCTCAACTAATTTCAAAATTTTAAATTGTCATTAGTTCAAAATAGAAATATTTAATTGGTTCCTTTCTAACTATTTAGTTAGAATAGTCAAAGGAATGAACTAGGCTTCCATCTTGCAATCTACTAACTTGTCTTTAATTAGTCCATTTTCTAGTATATGGATTGTGTTTCTTCACAAATGCTTGTTTCATGCATAACCCTTAAATGAAAATTTATGTATTAAATTAAACTTTCCTTTTTCAAGCCAATAGAAAAAAATTTCAAAAATATTCCATAACCGCCCGACACTCTAATTGAGTGTGAAATTACCAATTTAAATTTAATACCTCTCACGCGTACCATAAAATATATATTTCTAATAGGGTTGAAATCAAGTAACCTTACGGTGTCTTTATCACTTTATACGAAAATTTAGGCACCTACACTACTAATAGGGATCTGATCTTACAATTTAACCTCTCTTTGAAAAAAATTTCGTCCTCGAAATTTAAACCATACCTATTTCAAAGAGATAGGGATATTGTACAAATAGGGATATTGTACTCATATCTAATCTTTACATTCTCACGTGGCTTCTTCTACTCCATAGTTTATCCATAATACCTTGAATAGGGGAATGTTTTTATTATGAAGCACTTGTTTTTTCCAATCTAAAATTTGTATAGGCTTTTCTTCGTAGGTCAACTTCTCATTCAATTCTACTAAATGTTCCCTTAGGATGTGTGAAGGATCTACTAAGTACTTGCAAAGCATGAAAGCGTAAAACAAGTCATTAATTCTAGCCAGTTCTTCCAGCAACCGTAAACGATATGTCTTTCTCCAACTCTTTCAACTATCTCATACAGCCCAATGTAACGAGGACTCAACTTCCCCCATTTCCCGAATCTTAATACTCATTTTCATGGTGATATTTTCAAGAAGACTTTATCACCAACCTAGAACTCTAAGTCCTTTCTTCGATTATTTGCGTAACTCTTCTGTTTATCATTAGTTATTTTTCACTCAGACTGGTCATCCTTCTGTAGATGAAAGGCTATACTGAAATTCAATTTAATGCCTAGAGCTTTCTGTAAGCTGAGCTAAAATCGAAAAGTGAATCTCGAATCTCCATCTAACACTATGGATACTAGAGTGCCATAAAGTCGTACCACCTCATCTATATACAACTAGGCCAATTTATCCAAGGACTAATTACTTCTGATGGGTAGAAAATGGGCAGATTTCATCAATCTATCAATAATTACCCATATTGCATCATTGCCTTTTTGGCTACGCGGAAGTCCTACCACGAAATCCATTGTTATCCTCTTCCATTTCCACTTAGGGATCAAAAAGGGTTGTAAAAGTCTTATAGGTTTCTGATGTTCAGCATTTACCTGTTGGCAAGTCAGACATCTGGAGACAAATTCGGCTATATCTTTCTTCATGCCTTTCCGTCAATAATGCTCTTTTAGGGTATGGTACATTTTTGTACTCCCCAAAAATATAGCATGTGCAGAAGAATGACCTTCTTCCATAATCTCTCTTCTTAACTCATTCACATTCGGTACACATAATCTCTGACCTAAGGTTACTACACCATCCTTGGTCACTGAAAAGTCTTTTTGCTACCCAGACTCGATTTCACCCTTCAATTTAACTATATGTAGATCTTGAGTTTGTAATTCTCTGATCTGATCAATTAATATTGGACGGACCTGAAACGTGGCTAATAGTGCTCATAAATCTGACAGCTCTAATCTCACAACCAAAGACCTCAATTCTATTAGCATTGATAGATATGCAACCCTCAAGTGAGCTATTGAGCTGGAAGGCTTCCTGCTGAGAGCGTCTGCTTCTACATTAGCTTTTCCCGGATGGTACTCAAATATGCACTCAAAATCTTTGATAAGCTTCAGCCACCTTCTCTGCCTCATATTCAGCTCTTTTTGAGTGAACAAGTACTACAGGCTCTTTTGGTCTGTCAACATTTTGCAGGGAACTCCATACAAATAATGCCTCTAAATTCTTAGAGCAAAAACTACCACTGCCAGTTCTAGGTCATGTGTGGGATAATTCTGCTCATGCTTCTTCAATTGTCGAGAAGCATAAGCTATTACTTTCACTTTCTACATTAATACACAACCTAAACCCTGCTTGGAAGCATTACAAAATATGGTAAATCCATCCTTCCTTGTCGGAAGTGTATGTAATATCCAATCCCTATTAGTAGTATTGGCGCCTAAATTTCGATATGGAGCAAATAAGACACCGTAGGGTTACTCAATTTTAACCCTATTAAAAATATTCTCTTTATAGTGCACGTGAGAGATATTAGACCCAATTTGATAATTTCACACTCGATCGGTGTGCTGGACGACCCTAGAATATTTTTGAAATTTTTCTCTATTGACTTAGAAAAGGAAATCCTAATTTACTACATGAATTTTCATTTAAGGGTTATGTATGGAACAAGCCTTTGTTGAGAAATACAATCCATATATTAAGGAATGGACCAATTAGAAGCAATCTCATGGATTGCCAAGTTGAAAACTCTAGTTAGTTCTTTTGACTATTCTAACTAGATAGTTACAAAGGCACCAATTAAACCTTTTTCATTTGAACTAATGGCAAATTAAAAGTTTTGAGTAAGTTGAAGGGCAAAATGGTCAATTGAGGGAGCACTATATATATGTTAGAAGTGTGTAGAAATTTGAAGAGAGATCAAAACCAACACTTAGACAAAAAAGAGAGAAATTCGAGCTTCAAAGGGGGGTGCTGCTACAGTGACTATTCAAGTTTTTTTTCATGATTTTTCATGCTTAATCAAGCTAAAATAAGGTCACATACCAATCCCTAAGCTCAATTGAAGCCTCAATTAGTGAAAATTCAAGAAAAAGAGGTAAGAAAAGCATTGTTTTACGAGTTTGATAAGTGAACTTTCAAGAATGCTCCAATTGACATTCTTATGTGTATCCTTGGCTTAGATTGAGTTGAATTCTAGTGTGGAGCATGAAGGAGTCATCAATTTGAAGGAAATGGCAAGGTAAGAATTAGGGTTTTTGGTGATTTTGTGTAGAGATTTCAATTGGTTGTAATTAGGGCTTTAGAATGAAATTGGCATGATTTTGTTGTAATTGGAACAAGAAATTGAGAAAAGGAATGTGTTGGAACCTCAGGTGAAATTCTGCTACTTTAGGGAAGTTAGGGATTGAGTGATGTTTTGAATGAATTGTTGTGTGTAAATGGTGCATATTGTAAATTGAATGTATATGTTGATGGAAAAATCAAAAATGAAGATAATGGGACATAATTGTCCATTTTGGAAAGGTGAAGGGCAATTATGTCCAACCAAGATTTTAAGGCGTTCAATAATTTCAGGGTGCCGGATGGTGAGATAGATTAGATTAAATGGCTCCGTAAATACAAATCGGGAAGTAGTTTGCATCCGGGCTTTGTGTGCCGATTAGGATATTTAGTAGTTAAATGAGATTCTAACATTCGATTTGGTTCTAAATGTCATTTATGGCGCTTAGGTGAAGATAACCGAGAGCGATAACGGGAGCAGAAATTGGGAGCGAAATTGAGCGTGGAGCGGTAGTGAGTGGAAATCTGTCATTTCTTTTACTTTTCGTTTATTATATTTTTGCATAATGAATATGCATGTTTTATGAGCTTTCGATGCATAACCATGATTTATGATCTTGATATATGTTCATAGACATGCCTTTACATGTTCGAATTGAGCAACAGCTTTAAAATTTCTGCATTCGTTTTTAAGGCCATTGGTACCCTCAGATTATAGTGGTGATGATTGTATTAGACCCGGTCGGTATATCCTGTGCACATGGGCAGGTCTTGGGGGTGTGTCACTAACTCCGGGACATCGGGATGTCGAGTCATGTGAGTCGCTCTATGTGTATGGGGTATTGTCTCGCTATATGCATGCGATGTAGGATTCCGCTGCATAGCCAGTGAGATGTCACTGTGGGTGCTGCTAGTTGAGGTGCCCCGTGACCTACTCACGTGTGCGGTGCTAGTTGAGTCGCTGCGTGGGTATAGAGCTTTAGGGTTACCATTGGTACAGTTTAGAAAGAAAATGGCCGAGCGAGGATTTTACTAGTTTCGATTTACCGATAGCATTTATGCATTTATATACACACCAGCAGTTATTATGTTATACAGATTCGAAATATAGTTTTTCAAAGATGTAGATAAAACCCGCTCAGCAAGATTTCATTAGCATGTGATGTTAGAAATTGTTTTACAGTTTTACATCAGTTTTAGAAGCATGATTTCTGCATGAACTTTAGAATTTGCTATCTATACATGATGTTATTTTATTAAAATTTTATTTGCACTCATTGAGCTCTTTTAGCTCACCCATTTTGTGTTTTGTGTTTTGTGTTTTGTGTTTTGTGTTTTGTGTTTTGTGTTTTGTGTTTTGTGTTTTATGTTTTATGTTTTCTGAACCTCTTTCCCAGGTGTAGGTCTTGATACGCAAGCTGCTGATTCTCCTATTGTCAAGTAGTGGGCCGAATCCGAAGATCATTTTTTGTACATGTAAATGTGCTAAATAGCACTCTTTACTTTATGCATAATAGTTTTAGGCATGTATATTTGTATATATGTTTTGAACCAAGAAAAAGAGATTTAAATTTTATGATGATCGTTTTTACTTTTTATGATTATACCTAACCTCAAATATATCTTGAAAAATACTCTATCCTCATGCAGTTGATCAAACAGATCATTAATTCTTGGAAGTGGATATTGATTACGTACTGTTACTTTATTTAATTCTCTATCATTAATGCACAGTCTCATACTTCCATCTTTCTTCTTTACAAATAACACCAGTGCCTCCCAAGGAGATATACTCGGCCTGATGAAACTCTTATTCACCAACTCTTTTGTCTGAACCTTAAATTCTTTCAATTCTGAAGGAGCCATTCTGTAGAGGGTTTTAGAAATTGGTTTTGTTCTAGGGGCTAATTCTATTCGAAACTCTACTTTTCTATCTGGAGGTAACCCTGGAAGATCATCTGGGAACACATCCGAAAATTCTCTAACTACTGGAATATCCTCCAATTTCGTTCCACCATCCCTTACTTCTATTGCATAGACTATATATATCCTTGACACGACTTTTGGAACATCTTCCCTGCCCTCATTACGGATACTATATTGGCAGAAAGTATTTTTCGTGCTCTACAGAAAATGACTTCAATTCCTCCTAGGCTACATAATCTGACTTCTTTCCGGAAGCAATCCACTGTGGTCTGATATTTGGACAACCAATCCATTGATAAAATCACATCAAATTCACTGATGGCTAATAGGATCAAATCCGCCAAAAATTCTTGGCCTTCTATACTTATTTTACTACCCTTATACACCTTTTCTTCTATAATAGTATCTCCAGTCGAAAGAGACACCGCCACCATGCTACAATCTAATAACTGTGACGCTATACTAGCATTTGTAGCAAACTCCTTAGAAATAAAAGAGTGGGTAGCTCTAGGATCTATTAGTACATAAGCATCTCGATTAAAAATTGACATTGTACCTATCACAACTTCTAGGGTTGCATCTGCCTCCTGCTGGGTCACTATAAATACTCTAGCCTAGGTATAAGGTTTACCTTGATGCCCTTCAGATGATCCACCTCGACCGACTTCCCTACTAGGCTAGCCTGAACCGCTGGGCCCTCTGAATTGGGAACCACCTTAACCTTGTCCTCAGCCACCACTGATTTGTCCCAGGTCTGGTAGTCTATTTTCTAGCTTACTACTAGCTTCACCATTCAGACAATCTCTCATATAGTGGCGCCCTCTGACCACACTTATAACAACCTATAATTCCCTTCCTACAATCCCCCAGATGGGTCTTGCCACATTTGTTACACATTAAAAAATCCTTCTAACTCTCTTTAGTGCTTCGAGATCTGGCTGATAGTTGCTGACGGAAGCTTGACTTGATTAAGCTCTTTGGCTAAATTCCTGACTGTTAGACCATGTAGATCTCTCCTCCATTCTTGTGAATTTACTAGGTTTTCCCCTAGAACTACCTAACCAGCCCATTTTTTGGCTCTACTATTTTGGTTTAAGAATGGTTGTCATGCTTATTTCAACTCAAAGCAACCTCCACCAATGCTTCGTATTGAGTGTGAGCTACCGATACCATGTAAGCCCTAATCCGAGGATTGAGGCCCATTGCAAATTGATTAGCCTTTTGCTCTTCATTATCCGCTATGAAGGGAACGACACAGATGAGCTCTAAAAACTTCTTTTCATACTCTGCCACAGAGAAAGAACCCTATTCTAGCTTGAAGAACTCTTCTATCTTCGCATCTTTATAACTTTTACGATAGAACTTAACCAGAAATTTCCTTTTAAAAAGTGCCCAAGACACCTCATCGAAATTCCTCATCTGCAAGACCTTCCACAAGTCTTTCACCATTTCCTTCATTAGAAATGCAAAGTATGCAACCATCTGTTCTTCAGAACACCCCATAACCTGAAAAAATTCTTCATTATTCTCTAGCCAGGATATGGCTCTCTCACGATCTCCTGTACCATCATACGACTTAGTGCCCAATTTCTTGGCATGCTCAATAGATACTCATGCCTCTCTCGGCTGCTGAATTACTACCACTAGTATTTGCGCCATCTAAGCTACATTTATGTTTCCACCCTTTGGCTCGACAAGCTGAGATAACTTAGGAGGGGTCTGAGGCATGGGAACATTTACCGACTCATTCACCAGCTCCTCTTCAGACACAAGAGCCTCTGCAGTTGCTTTTTTAGTACGTAAGCCCCCATGACGATGCATATTTTCTGTGAATTTAATAATACAAATGATTATCAAATGCATGAAATTTAATTTAATAAACTTAGAAAAATGCATGCAATTTCAAGGATCTCATTCTGAAAATAAACTTTTTAACTAAAAACTTTAAAAATTGGGCTCTGATACCACTCTGACAAGACTCGCCCCAAGACCTTCTACTTTAGATCTCGGTGAGCCCCGTCGGGCACCCCAACAGAAGCTCCTCATAATCTAACTATCAAAATTGAGAAATTCTATGAGGTAAGCCCTTCTTAATTCTTGCTATTACTACTAAATCCTAGAATACCAGTGAATATATTTTTACCAAATTATTTTTTAAAAAAGGGACAAAGTTTCCTCTACTTTTCTAAAAATTCAAATACAAAACCTGCAAGAAAATCACACTTCTATTTCAAATAACTTCTCAACTTTCAAATAAAACCTCCGATTCTTTCAAAACCAATCCAAACTCAACTCAATAATTTTATTTCAATCACAAAATTAATATACTAATAAAAGTGAAACTATCACGTAATATCGAGATCTCTTCTATGTTTTTTTTAAAAAAAATATATTTACAATATGTACAAGTTTATAACTACTATACAAAAATCAAAATGTGCTACTTAGCACATTTACATTTACAAAATGATCGTCAGACTTGGCCCACTAATAAGTTGTGGGAGAATAAGTAACTTGTGCAATGAGGCCCGCACCCTAAGTGGCCGAATGTACCATTCTCCACCCAACACATTTCTTTTCTCAATTTTTTGTTTCAATGATATCTAAATCAAACCAATTTAATTCTAATGCCCTAATAACATCTAATTGAAGTTTTTACCATAAAATTATACCAAACCCTAATTCTTACCTTAATAATTCCTTTAGTTTGATGAGTCCCTTAAACTCCACACTTGAATTCAACTCAACCTAAGTCAATAATTCACACCAAAAACATTAATTGAGAAATCTTAAAAAATTCACACATCACCATTACCAAATAGTACTTTTCTTATCTCTTTTCCTTAGATTTTCACTAGTAGAAACTTTAATTGATCTTAAGAACTTGTATTTGGCTTTATCTTAACTTGATCAAGGATGAAAACTCATGAAAAATCATTGAATTTCACTGTAGCAGAAACTCCCTCTCATGGCCGAAATTTCCCTCTTGTGCTCCAACACATTATGCGTTTTACTTAGCAAAATTATAGATACTTCATTCTTATATAATGCTTTTCTAAAAGTCCAATATGCCCTTTAACTAATTCCAAATTTTTAAATTGCCATTAGTTCAAAATAAAATTATTTAATTAGTTTATTTCTAACTATTTAGTTAGAATAGTCAAAGAAACCAACTAGGCTTCCATCTTGGCAATCTACCAACTTATCTCTAATTAGTCCATTTTTTAGCATATGGATTGTGTTTCTTAATAAAGACTTATTCCATGCATAACCCTTAAATGAAAATTAATGTATTAAATTAAAAGTTTCTTTTCTAAACCAATAAAAAAATATTCCAAAAATATTCTATAACTGTTTGACACTCTAATCGAGTGTGAAATTATCAATTTAGGTCTAATACCTTTCACATGCATCATAAAAAAACTATTTCTAATAGGGTTGAAATCGGGTAACCCTACGATGTCTTTATCACTTTATACCGAAATTTAGGCACTTACATTACTAATAGGGATTGAATTTTACACGAGCTGACGTATCCCATATCTATACACACCGGACTCCATAAGAATCAGACCATACCCAGCCGTCATGGCATGAAAGGTCTATGACATACGTGGAACCAAAGTATGATGGATCACTTATAAACCTATCGTAGTACTCAGGTCAAAGGACTATGTATACTACTCAACTCGAGAGGACTCTTCATTGATGCCTTACATAGGGTGTCTATCAGAGGCCCTCATGAGTCCGTCCTATATCTAGTCTTAACTAGATACCCATATGTCAATATGAGCTCTAAGCTCACAGTCGGCTAGGAACGACCATCTATACCCTATAGTTACGATATATGCTGATCTATATAAAGGTATCCGCCGAAAAACTCTCATCAGTAAAAAAATAGATTAGGGATAATATTCGAGAACATACTTGCGCAACTATAATTTTCTGGCACCTGATTGCAACTATGCAGTTACTAGTATATTCTCAGGTCTATGTCCCATTACAGACAAGGCTTCAACTCTTGAATCTTCTCTCAGTATTATAACCAACTAACAATTAGCTGTGCTAACATTTAGCATTTATATCTCTCAGCGTGGCCAATTGTGGGCCCTTATCTAAACTCCTTTAAATCAGATACTGAACTCCTTCAGATCATACAATATATGTAATGTTACATTGCATGATATCATATAAATAGGTATTAGCGATTTAATGAGAATGTACACATGTATAAATTCATAAGTATATGTATATTCATGGATGGCATATAAGCATCAACCCTAATACATACGACACCTAATGTGCAGATATATCTACTATATTTTCTTATTCGAATATGCTTCATAAAAATTTCCAAATTTTCTAGCTACATAGTCTATATTTCCTAAGTCTACAGTCTACTAAGGATGAGATTCAGATAAAGAAATAAAGCTACTAAAATTATAATGCTTAAATGTGGAATTTTGAGTAAACCAATTTTGATATGCATTCACGAGTAAAAAATGAACTAGCTTGCATCAATTATAAAAAGTTATCTTAGTCTTGTTCTTTCAATTATCATGTGCTTGTCTCTCAAGTGCTTTATGGTAAATGGGTTTCCCTTACTTTTGTCACTTTCATTATGCTTGAATCCTTAAGCTCCACACAAGTTGAACTTATCCCATATAAAAATTATAGAAAACCTTTAGTTATTAACTCTATGCACTTATCCTCTAATTTTCAAATGGTGCAAGATATCATCGAACACAATGATGTTATTATTGTGCGCCATGCTTACTATATATGCTTTTAGTTTTTTAAGAAGAGATCAAGTAACTATTTAAAATTATTGTTCACAAATTATTGTATGTCTAGTACTATATAGCTTACATATCATATTTGGTAGTCAAACTACCGCTAAAAACATATATTCTGAGGCAAGCCACTTTTATAAGTTTCCTAATACTACTCAAACTCACATAGCGTGAAAGTGATACTAAATATTGTTCTAGCGTACATCTCGAAACTATAAGAAAAGATAACTCTCATAAACAAAGTAAATATTGTTGTAAAGTCTCTTGTATGTCATCTTTCAAGATTCGGGTTATGGCTTCTAGATTAATCTGTATAGTTTAATTGCTTCCTTGTATTTCTTTTTAATTTATGGGAATGTTGTTTTGAGAATCCTTATGGCCAGAGAATTCATCTTGGCCTTCAATAATGATGTTCATTGGGTTTTTAACTTTTTCCTTTGTCTTTGCCATCAGAAGATCCTAGTTGACCTCTCCAATAAAGTCGCCAAAATGCTTAAGGCAGTTTTAAGAGATCGTGATGTGGCAAAACCCTACTGGCTACAACGGTTCTCGTGTTGACAGGGCAGGGTATATGATAATACAACCTGGGCATATACGATAAATCTCAGTCTCTTCACCCTTGTGAATTTGGGAACATCTCTAAAGTCCAAAAGGCTTAATGTTGCACATTTGCATCAACTTTCTTGAAAAAAAAAATTTTAATTTTTTTTAGATAAAATGGTCATAAATTATGAGAGGTGTAGAAGTCGAACTTACACAATAAATAATAATAATAATAATACTATTTATTAATGGTAAAATAAATATTCGTGGTCAATGTAAATGGATTGGCCTTGTTTTGCGTATGGAGCAAGTCTTAAGTTTTAAGCTATATGACCTTTAGTTTAAAAAGTTAGATAGAATTTGCCTCTTTAATTTTATGTATATGGATTAACAATTTATTTATATGGATTTTATGCCCCGGAACAAACACAGAGCTCTTGCTGCATTGTTTTAATTGGTATTTTGTTGATGAACAAGGACAATAACAATGGGTGAAGTGTCTTGCTTGTCAAGAAATGATCAAGGCAAAGTATGGTTTACCTTCTAGGATTTCGAGGCCGTAAGATGCAATGAATGGTAAATGGATTTTGCTTTTGCATTGAAAGTTGTTCAATAACAACCGAAGATCATAAAAGAAGATGATTCATGTTAAGATGATGAAAGATGATGAAGGATGCCTTTTGCATTGTTACAAGACTTTTACTAGAGTTAGAATTTTATATTAGTTAAGGTTTTTTATTTGACTTTTTATTCTTTAAAATCTTATTTAATAAATTATAATCTCATCAAAAAAGAATAAACGAATTTAGTAAAATAAAAAATAAAAAGTAAAATACCAATTTTATTTTTAATAAAATATTATTAAATAATTTAATTACCAAATAAAATAAGAAAGTTACCAATTTCAACTTTAAAAAGATTTTAAAGATCAAATAAAATCTTACTATACCTGTATTATTTCGTTAGTCTTAATAACATAGGTTACTCTTATTTTAAGTTAAGTACTTCCAAATAAATTTTAATCTAAAGTTCATATACTTTAGATCTTACTCAGTATAATTATATTTGCGCAAATCACAACTCATTAATTAAATATTATATATGTATATATATATATATCTTACTTTATTATACATACATAAGTATGCATATAAGCTTAAACGTACATGGGTATGCATATAAGCGTAGACTTGAACTTACATGCTTTTTTTTTTATACAACAACAATTTATAACACTATTAGTAAAGCTTCTACAAAAACACTACCAATCAATCTGATATAAACTTAATGCAAAATCAGAAGGTTTAAATTAACCTAAAATGACACTATTGCTAATTATCATATTACACAAATCAGTTTAAAATACAATTAAAATCATTCATCAACAAATTTGTTCTTGGATCAAATATCTAATAAATGTGTTATATACATAATATATTAGAAAGCATTTGACTGTTTTTAGACTTCAATAATACATTACAATAAATGTTAAAATATATATTAACTAACCAATTCTTATACAAATCAAACTCTTCCACATAGGGGTGGACATCGATTCGATTTAACCAAAAATCAAACCAAATCAAAAATTTTAATTTAATTTTGTTTGATTTTAAAATTTATTTTATTTTATTTAAAATCAATCTGTTCAACTCAAATTTTAAAAAAATACACTAAACTTTTTTATAAAAAATTCAAAAATTGAATCGAACCGATTCGGTGATTCTAAAAAGAGAACTAATTAGTTCTATTTAATTGAAACCAATCAATTTTGATTTCAGTTCGATTCGAGTCCGAACCGACCTAAAATCAATTCTACCCAGCCCTACCTCCACATTTTGATGAATCTAACTCAAAGTTCAAAACTAACTAGTTATAGAGGACTCGCAACTAAAAAAATACTTATATAACTAAAAGCTAAGAAGCTCAAAAGGTTTAAAAAGTAAGTGGAGATGTTAAAACACTTCTAACAAAACCATTCCAGCTATAACTATCCAAGGGTTCAGATAAAACACTGGCCTTATAGACCGAAAAGGCTCGGGGAAAAAACAAGCATTATAGACCTAAAAGGTCATCAGCCTAAGGGCACTGGCTGCTGGTCATGGGAAATGAAGTCTACTGAAAAAACCATGGCATACATTATATGGAAGAGGTATAGTCCAAAATAAGAAATACTTTATAGAATTACAAACATATTAAATAGGTAAAAATTGTGTTAACCTTGTTAGGCATGTTAGAGTTGGTAAAAAATGTTAATTAGGCACTCATTTGAAGGTTTAAATGATAAAGGGCTTACCGCTTACAGTGCATTATTCTTTAACACAATTTACTGAACAGGTTGGATTCATCTTGGTCCAGAACACTGTTATCACTTTTATTTGACAAGAAACAAATACAGTATACAAACTTCAAGTGCTCCATAACAATATAATGCTATATTAACACTAATAATCACTGATCATATGAAAAAAAAACTTCCTTAAGGGGCTCCTCATTGTTAGTAACTCTTTTATTTGCTTTTTCCCTTAAAATATCACATAAATATAAACCAAACACTTCCACAAACTTGAGGTAGAAAAGATTCAAATCCAAACTTGTATAATAACCCTAAAAAAATCTTACCAACTGAATCAACTAATAATCAAAAAAAAATTTGGCACAGCCAAATTTTATTCAGTTTAATCTAGAAATTACAGCTGTTATGTTGTCAGTCAAAAATATGTTGCAATGTACCAAAACTCATTCATTACCATAACTTGCTTCTCCATGTATATTTGGAGATGCTAACAATCATGCAAATTTTGTACGCATAACCAAGCAAATATATGGATAAAAAAGTTTTAAATGAAAATATATCTAATCGCAAGAAATATGTCTGCAAATGCTTTCAAAAATTAAATTTGGAAAAAGAAAATATAGCGATCACTCAATCAAAACAAACCAAAAAAATATATATATATATATTTGTTGACAGGCAAAACCTCAATACTTAGACCATTAGAATTTCTAGGGCACGTGGCAGGCGTACACACAGATTCATATATATGTGAAATTTAATTACAAATATTATAACGCAGTTCTTCACTGTTAAACCAAATAATTTCTGCCACATACCAAATCTGCTTGCAATCTTTCAGCTCATCTATCCACTACTACAGCATTTCACCACAAACTTCTGTCATACCAGTTTTCTGCCCTAACATGGTCAATGATAAAAGCTTTTAGCACTTTGAATGGTGTTCATCTGGAAATCTGTCACAACATTTTCATCATATTTGAACACTATTTTGACTTACAATTGCAAAAAAGGTCGTCCAACCATTACGTAGATCTTCAAAAAAGAAGAAGAAGAAGATACTTTCTCCTTTCTATTATTCTTTTTTTTGTTTTTAATTCATGTACAATGTCTTAAAAAGATTTCTTTAGTTGACACTTCAAGAGCATTTGCCTAGATTATAGTAGAAGATTGAGAATATTATACTAAAACTGGGATTCATCTTAGTATACTCTTGAGGCAACTGGCAATATTAATTTATATTTCCCAAGTTGATGAAAAAACAACATTCCCTTGAGATAAGATTACTTGCTCCTATGCTTTAAACCCTTCCTATTTTAATCAAATTATTTTCCCACAAATTACATTGAGTTCGTTCATCATTCTACTACTAACAAAAGAGAAGGTGAACATAAAATTTCGTGTTGCAATGATGCAACAATTGGTCTACAAGTTAAAACTTATGAACATGTTTCTTAGACTTGCCTGTTACTGCTATTAAATAGAACAAGGTAGACTGGGTCTTGGGAACTGATTGAAAACAGCTGTTTGACAATGTAGGCACATGTAGTGATGCTGAAAAGACAGAAGAACTATATATCAGCAGTAGTGACAGAAGAGTTGATGTCTTTTCAACAAATTTAACCCTTAAGAGACTAAGATGCAAATGTGATCATAAATACATCATACTAATGAGAAGACCCTTGAACAATAAAATTCAATTTGATGATATAATTGCTAAGTTACTATAATCATAATAGGCAGATATTAAGTGGTCTCTCAGAAATAACATGGACAAGTTTAGGACCATATCCTTATCAATCTTTCAAGGCAAGTACTGTTACAATGAAATACAAGAAAAAGATTTACATGCCAATTATGATACAACATTAGACCACTAAAGAGTTGCATACTCGTGAACTTCAGAAATGTATCCAAAGTTGGGATGTAATTGCCACATGAAAAGAAGGCAGTATACTCCAAATATTGCAGTATTGGCATACCAGTTAATGAATTCCAAAATGACGATTATCAATTCAAAGGACAAGTTCACATGCATTTACCAAATTCACGCTTAAACAATGATCATTAACTAAAATCATGTAAAAAAAATAGATTACCTGCCAAAACATATTAACAGGATTATCCAAAAGAATGCACCAATCCAAGTCGATTCCTTGTAGGCAACCCAAACCTGAGGCAATTAACAAGAGAATAATTGACTAATTATAGTACAGAACATGTAATTTTGTTTTACTTTATTACATAGAGATCCATGAACCTTTCTATCTTCACCAAGCTCTAAATTTGAGGACTAATACTCTCGCCTACAACCTTGGCAGTCAGGAAACTAGGTGGAATAGATGGAATTTAAGCCACTGTCCTCTTGGTTGAATCCAAGGGTTTCATACTTCTGTTGAACGGAAGGCAGAAGGACAGAGACTATAAATGTTATTAACTTCTAATCTCTTGAAAACTTTGAAAGAAAAATTAAAAATAGAATTTCAAAGTTTTCATGAAAATCTTTCAGGAACTCTATTTGTATCTCCTTCTTGGTCTCTGAAATTTTGGTGGATGTTTCAAGTAATTACTCTTGTTGAAGCTAAAATACGAATGCATGAGCTGTCTTCTCCATTCATTCTTGGTTTAGCAATATATAAATTTCATACTAGTTCATTAGCAAAATACAATATAGTAAAATGTAGTCTTCGTAGTTTCTCTGGACCTATATGGCTCTTTCTCTCTCTGTTAATAACTTATTACAAATTATGTATAACGTCATCAAATCAGTCAACCCAAGGCAATAGGCCATAAGCATACTTTTCCAGTTTCCACTATCTCACTTCACGGAAACCAAAACCAGAGGTTGTTAAAAGAAATATACGTAAAGGAAACCCTAACTTACACTTTGCATTTTACACTTGGCATCATTAATTTCTACATAATTCAACATTTACAAACAGATCACATTGTCTTTACCATCAAATTGCATCACTGGTTTCACTCAACAATACTGCTACAGCATATGCTCACAGCACAAGACAGCCGATTGTGTCCCCACATCTCTAAGAACCTTGGACTCAACTTATATGTAGAATGCAAATAGCCTAAATAATGATCCACCCAATATCTCTAGCAAGCAAAGAAATCATATGAAGGAAAGACAATAAAGTAATGTGGTTCAAAGCAATCAATCAATAAACTTGGCAGAAATTATAACGGTGTTCAACAGTTATTACACTTTCCTTCATTTCTGTCAACAGTTAGCTAGAAGGACTTTTAGATGAATTGACTGGGTTTAAAAGACTCCAACTTCAGTTCTATTGTTCGGAGATCCTGCAATCATTGTATACTCTAGCATAGTGCAAATACTATATCATGATCTATTAATGTTATGGATGTTATTTTCTGCTCACAGAAAAGTTAGAGAAATGCTGTTCTTCTATATTAACAAATTTCTTTTGTTCTCCATTACATGGAAAGAATAAATGCAAAAGGGTGGTCAAACATTGACACATAGACAGCGAAAGAATATTTTATGCATGGACAACTAAAATTTGTTTTTTAGGAAAATAACACTGATTGGCAAGCTTGTCCTGGTTTTAGATTAAGGCAATTTCCTATCTGTTTTTGTTTGTATAATAACTCCAAACTAATTCTTGAAAAGCAAAAATAAAGTGAATTCTTGCTTCTCATGTATGCATTTGACACTATATTTAACTGTTTGACATCACACAGTTTCATGCATACATTTCTTGCTTAATTCAAAACTATATGGTGATTAACACACAATTGAAATATACATCACAATAATGGAAAGCCCTTTAAATCATTCACAAACGCCATCTAAACATGCTGAAGTTCAGGAAATTAAATTCAAATTATGTTGTCAAAAATTGCAAACACATAGTTCAATTGAAATTTATTGTCTGTTGTGCTTCCTCTATGCTGAGACTAACATAAATTTTCAAGCAAAGAACTGGAAAGATGAAGTATTTTAAACATACCGATAGAGCCACAACATTAATGTAGAAGTCAATTAGTGTTGCTGTCATCCACCTGCAGGTGGTTTAGCAAATCATTAGAATCAAATAAGAAGCAAATGGCATGCAGAAGGGGTAAAGTGTATCCTACATGCACCAGTACAAGCTTTGTCAAAGAAAGGGAAAAAGATACACAGGCCACCCTTGTAACAAAAATGCCTGCCTGATGATTGAGTTATCAAAAGAAGATAGATACTAGGAGTAGAAATGACTTAAACTATGTGATGTGCTTTGATGACGACATTAAATTGTAAATTATATAGTCCATCAGGCCTCAATTATTATAGCTGACAGCAGAATTATGCAATATTATACATCAAGATCAATAGCTTATAGCTTCAACGACATATAAATTCTACCCAGACTCTGCAGCACTACTGCACTGCAATGTCAAATTTCCGGTGAAAAAAGAAGAAAGCCATGTTCAAGTATCCCTGTGAATATTTCTCCAAATCTGGGGAAAATCAATTTCATCTTCCACTGTTCATTCACATAGCTTGAGAAATCACTGAGTTTTTACTTCTAACTCATATCATTCAAGTATTATTCTATCAAAAACCTAAAGAAGAAAACTAGAAGTTCATCCAAGATGTCTGTGTACACTAAAATTTACTTTCTATTAGGATAGAAGTTACAGAGGTAATCCCAATAGTAAGAAGAATTTACAGCACAAGTAAAACAAACACTTAATTAAGGCACTTGTTCCAAGCTGTAGAATCAATCATATCTTTCCACAAAGAAGAAATTCAAGTTTACCTACATCCTTTGAAATAGTGATCTAACATATTAAGAGCCCAAACAGATCAGAACAAAACAAATAAAGCAAAAGACAAACTTACGGAGTTAAGAGCTCTTTGCGAAAAGGAGAACCGTCAGTGAAGAGAGTGTAAATCAGAGTTCCCAACATCAAAAAACCCAGAACACCGAAAATGATTCTGGCAGTCACAACAGAGGAGAGCTTCCTTTTATGTTCCATGCTATTCCTAAATAAAAAAATTTCTTAATTCAGGAGAAACTCAACTGTGGGGGGAACAAGTATTTGGACTATGATAAAGAACACACAACCACGTTTCCTTTTTCTTTTTTGGATAATAGATTAGAAACAGCAAAGTATTATCAGAGTTCTACGTTCAACTAAAACACACAATTTTGCACCTTGGGATATAAAAGGACCTGATATAGGTGGTAATATAAAGAATATATGAAGGAGACTAAGAACATGTAACATATAACAGAAAACTGGAGAAGCAAAAGAAACAGAGAGAGAACAAAAGGGAAAGGTAAAAGTTGCCTACTTTCACTGACACAAAATCTAAAGACTACGTATTTCTCATTCCATTCAATTATACATAATCAGCATAAACCATGTATATAATGAATATGAAAAATTATATGCAAAAGTGAATCATAAGAGGGAGCAAAATCAGATCATAGTCCTTTTGCATTGAACACCATTGTTCACACACATGAATAGATCCACGTGTTAAAATGTTGGAAAATATAAAACAGAAACCATGATAATAATGAACTATGTGTCAGTGCGCGTTGTAGAAAAGAAGAGTTTCTTAAGGGTGCTTATAACTTCTCTAGTCCTTGCATTCCCTCCTCTTGTCCTTTTTATTATTTCAGCCCACTCTACGATCATCTTTGTGAACTTTCTTGCTTTCTCCATGGGCTTGGATTGTATGCATATTTACTTGGTTGGCCTACAGATTTGACTTTCAGTTCAATGTTTCGAAAGGAAGATTTGCTCCCTTATGGAGATTGCTTTGAGCCTCTGGTATTTTCTTTTGTGATATCTACATCAAAGCATTTACCTTCTCAGATCATTCAGTTCATTTACATCATCGGATGAGGTACTTCATACTTGGGATGATGCTCCTGGTTTATTTGCATTACCCACTCAATGGTGTTTTGTGGAAGCAGCTTAACTCGCCAGGAATCGAGTTCTTTCAACCGGAATTCATGTAGGATGGGCTGGCTAATTTTGATGTCATTTTTAATCTTCTTGTTTCAGTTGGACTAGGGTTTTATTTTATTATTGGAGCGTATTTAATTATTTATTAACTATTTTTGCAGTTAGATTTATTTATGCTAGTCGGTGATATGATAAGAGTATTTTACCTATTATAATTTAGGGTTTTGGTCACTACAAATAGGGCCTTCTGTTTAGGGTATTAGACAGTCTTGACTTGATGAATTGAATAAAATTTATGGTTTCTCTCCTATTTTCTTCTTGATTTTCTCCCCTTTCTCTCTATTGTCTCCCCCCTTTCTTTCTCTACTTTTCCCCCTTTCCATTCTCTATTTTGATACTTTATCATAAGGACTTGACTTTGCGGTAGAAGCAGCCGTGAATAGCTTCAAGCATTGTCCATTCAAGATAAATTTTCATGGGCAACATTTTTATTGATTAAATTTTATTTATCAATTTCTTGAGATGCCTGAACACAAATATGCATAGAATATACCTGAAGGTCTTTGTACATACTTGCTTGAGTGCCGTAAGAGAACATGGTAAATGGGATCTTGTAAAGATTCTTGAGGCGACAACTTCAGAAATTGGATAAAAATAAATGCACACGTAGTTATGCTGGGAAGAGTACACAAAAGAAAAAAAAAACATAACTTTTAGTGACTTATTAAATGCAAATCAAGGATCTGATAAAACATAACTTTTTCGCATCGCAAATAACAGTTGCATATGTGAAAATTTGTCAGATATAAGTAATTGTGAAAGCTCATCCAAGATATCAGTCTTTATCAGTAACAACAATTAACAAAAGGTGATTTCCATCTTCAGCACTTGGATTCTACTAAACATGAAAGAGGGTGAAGTTGCTATCCATGAAAACCAAATTACAACAAGTTTCTCGCATGTAAAGCAACTTTAGAATTAACAGAGATGCAGTAGAAAGAACCATGCAAGCATATGAAGTCCCATATATAACATGGTAACAAAAGGTTTCCTTATAAAGGTATTCTACAAATACTTAACATATAATGCTTTCATCTCTAGTCAATACAATTAGTGTAGAAATTAAGAAACATCAAATGGTTATTTTTACCTTCTTTGTGCCTATCAGAAAAATGTAATGGCTAAATAAAATAGTAATTACCATTCACATGAATCTGACTTTTTCACAAAGATTTTCAATATATAAGATGAAGTAAAAGCAATTTTTAGCAGGACTTCTTGAGAGAATAGTCACAGTGTTAATTGGAGAAAAGGAAAAAAAAAATAGAAATAGGAGACATGAAGAGAAGCAAAAACAAGTATTTTTGGTTAGAATACACCAACGACATAAAAATTATAGTTGGTGTACAATGAACATCATTTCTCCTCAGACAATAAGCCAACAGGTAAGTTTACAACAATAGTATTTAGTTTCTAACACAACCCTTCATGTGCAAGGCTGTATTAAAGCAACAGTCTTCTTCATGTAGCTACTACAAATGCTCTTTGTCATATCTAAATAAATAGCATGAACAATCTTTCCTTTAGATATTCTACCACAGGACCTCTTGGTACAGATACACCCTGATATCATGCTAACAAACTATTAAGCCCAAAAATAAAACTAATACATATGCCCCCAACAATGATGTCTAGGTTCTATTATAAGTTTGAAGGACACAATAAAGCATACCTGCCAAAGCATACAAGCAGAATTACCCATAGTATTGCACTAATCCAGTTTGATTCCTTGTAGGAAACCCAAGTCTGATCCAATAAAAAATGTCTATGAGTGCACAAAATACTGTCTATTAAGCTGAGAAAACTCATAGGTCTCTTTCAGCAATCAGTGTGCCTTACCTAAGGCCACATAAAAACCAATTAAAGTAACAAAAATTAACCCAGGGAATCAACAAAAATAACACAAAAATAAGTGTGCAGTAATTGGTTAAGAGGATTCACAAGTGACGGATTCATAAACAGTGCAAGATCAAACAAAAATGCCCATGAAACTGCAACGACAATAAGTAAATAAACAAATAATGCATGTCTATTCATTTACGAGGACAGAGCCAGCAACTTCTAATGTAGCTTAAAGGTTCACAACTATATCACCACGTTTATGTGAAAAAAAAAAAAAAGGCTACGATATGATTTACAAGGCAAAACTGCAAGAATTTGTCAGCTTTTAAACAATAATTTTCAATTTAACAGAAGCCTCGGGACAAAGAAACTAATATCTTTACATCAAATACATATTCTACAGGGATATCCAGTTACCATACATATTATTTATTTAACAGAAGGAGAGAGTGAACAAGATAACACTTCAAACTAAGCCTACAGAGTTCGTTGAAAGAAGCTGAAAAAAAAAGGAAAATAAATAGAGATCGTCATACCGCCAAAGGTACAACGTTGATATAGAAATCAACCAAAGTCGCCGCCATCCACCTGCAGGAAAAGAAAAAAAAAAAGTAGATGACTATAAATTATATGGAAATGGGTAATTGTTAATTACAAAAATAAGTATAATGAGAGAAGAAAGTAAATACGGAGTGAGAAGGTCCTTGCGAAAAGGAAGGCCATCGATGGAGATGGTGTAAATCAGAGTGGCTATCATTACGCAGCCCAAAGCACAAAACAGAGCTTTAAGTCCATTTGCTATAGACGCGCGCACGACTGACATTGCTTCCAGCTTCGTACGACTTAGACGAGGAGAAACAGATTTGCCATAGCCATATAGAGCGAGTCGTTCTTAAAATTGTGGGGAGGATACGCCCACGTCATCAGCCTGAAACAAGAGCTCCACGTCATCTTTTGAACTTTCCTTGAGTCACAAGTTACGTTTTCCGTAAACTCACGACTCAACTCCCTTTTCTATTAAGATATTGAAACTGTCATCCCCTGATTTATATAAATTACATTTTAATTTTAATTGTATTATCATATTTTCAATAATTTAAAGATTAAAATATTTTTATAATTATATTTTTTTTATCACATAGACAATTAAAATATTTTAAAACAATAAAAGTACTTTCGTTGTTTAAATTAAATAAAAAGAATGAGGTATAATTAAGATCAAAGTTATTATCTAAATGTAATTTATATAAATATCAGGGCTAAAAGTGTTAATATCCCATTTTCCACTTCATAATAATAAATATTATGAATTGTCAATAATACCCTCAAGATTTTGAAAAGACGAAGTTATTCTCTTTAGATATTTATTGTTCATTCACTCATGACAAGATAAGCCATCTCTAAAGATATTGTGTACCTCGCTCCCCAATATTCAAAGCAATTTGCCACCCGTCGTTTAGTGAGCTGCGTTGCGGTCAATGCGGTCTATGCATGTGACGGCTATAAAGCCGTGGAGGAGAGGGCAGGAGGGGGTTAGGCGGGGAGTGGTTCGCTTCAGAAGGTTCATCTAAAATGGGTGATGATCAAAAAAATTCCTTTTGATCGTTTTTCTCAACTACAAGAAAATGGATGATTTTCAACCTGCTACAGGCTACAACAAGTGATGCTTGTACGCAAATATTTCAGGTGAGACTAGTATTTCAGTTTTTACACAATTACAATAAGGATGAACGAGAACGACTAGACAATGTCGGCAACATTTCTGGTAGAGATTGAGAACTAATACGCATAGTTTCAAAGATGAAGATGGCTGAGGAGTGAGGCGTCTTTTTGTTAGAAATATCAAAATAATTTCAAAAAAATTAAAAATTAACTTAGATATTTAATAAAAAAAAATTAGAAAGTATTTGAGGCAAATTACTTTTAGTCTACAGCAGATTTTGGGGGAAAATTTTGTTTTTCAAATTTTAATTTTAAAAAATTAATTCTTTATTGACGTAGTTTTGTATATAATAACGAGGCATTAACATTGGAACCCCTGAGGTTTATAAAAATTATATTTTAATGGCACTATTAATTTTAATTATATTATCATCATTTTTATTTAATTTAAAAGATAAAAATATTCTTATTTTTTAAAAATATTTTAATTATTTACGTGATAAAAAAATATAACTTTATTTTTATCCTTCAAATTAAGTAGAAAAGATAATAATATAATTAAAATTAAAGCGACCGTTAAATTTAAAGTATAATTTGTGTAAACTTAAGGAAATGACAGTGTCAATATCCCTTTATATAATTATGTAAATTAAACAATTTCAAAAATTATCATCGTAGTTATTATTATTTGATTTATAATATATTTAATAATAAATTTACTAAAATTTAATTTAAATAACATTTTTATATTTATTTCTTATTTTTAAAAAATTCTTATATTTATTTCTAGTGTATATATATTATATATTTATAATAATATGTATTATTAATATTATTATTTAATCAATTTTATAGTGCTATAATAAAAATACTTAGCAAATGTCTATGTAAATAATTTTTAAAAATTACAGTACTTTTAAAAATATCATTTACCCAACACTCAACTAATTCTCTCACAATTGATTTTTTTTAAAATAAATTAAAATTGATTATTTAAAAAATTACAAAAATACCAAATCCCCCTGGAAATAACCCATTTACCATTTATAAAGAAAAAGCAAGAGTTGTACAACATATTTAATTATAATATTATTAACAATATAAATGGAGGGTTTTGGGCCGTTGTTAATACTTTCTGCATTTTAAAACTTTCGAAGAGAGAGAAAAGAGCAGTTGATATCTGAATTTTAGAGGGAGAAAGTACAAATCCTTTTATGGCGCGTCCAGTGATATCTTTACAGTTGTTTTAGTGAAGTTAGGACATTAGCAGAAGAGAAAATAAATATTTTTTAATTTTATTTTATTAGGTAAAAATATTTTTTATTTTAAGATTTTATGAATATATAAATTTGATGTTAAAATAAATAAGAATAAAAAATATATTTTAAATTTGTGTTGAATTTTCTTCTATCAAAAAATTTTAAATTAAGCTTCTTATTTTACAGTAAAAAGAAGAGTGGGCTTTTAATTTTTTTTCTCTTAAGAAAAAAAATGTATCTTGCGTTATTTTTTTTTTTTATGTATATGTGTTGTGTTTTATTTAGACTAATTTTTTTATTTTAAAATAATAATTTAATTAATAATATTTATTAATTAAATTATTATCTTTTAAAATAAAACTTAATTCATGTAAACAACATAAAGTCTCACTCTTTGTGGTTAACGTATAATACTTAACATTTGAGCATTACTAGTATTTTAATAAAAAAAATACTAAAATTAAAAATAAAATCTTTTTAAAAATTTTAAAAATTATCCTTAAAATTTTATTTATTTATTATTTAATTAAATATTTAATTATATTTGAATAAGTTATTATCTATATTAATTAATTTTATCTAAATACAAAATATACGTATTTGAAAAATATTTTTTTACATAAATAATTTATGTAATAATACAATCTATTTTTAATTATTCACTGCAATAAGAAATATGTAGTATTGGAGAGTTATGGACCTACAATTTCAAGCTCCAATAAATTTTGAATAATTAATTAATTCAATTTATTAATTCCAATGTTATTCCACTAAAAACCTGAAATTACACTTTTAAAATTGTAGATATAATTACTCAAAAAATTTAGAGCAGTTAATTGATTTAATCACTATATGCAATTCAACCCTTTATTAATAGTTCATAATTAAAGCTAGATTAATTACCGTTTTACCCTTTTAATTATTTCTTTATTCTTAAGTACTATTAATTCACCAGTGAACAGTTATTTTATAACATTATTACAATTTGAGCGCTCTAACTGTTCAGTTCTAAAATTAATCGTTAAAAAAACCTTCTTTCTTACTTCCATTAGAATGAATGGATTCCATATCTGTAAATCATATTATCAACTATTTATCTCACTATGCCACTAAAATATAAGTTTTTAGCATGTTCTTTAGACAAACCGTAACGAATATTTCAAATAATATAATGATACAAATAGGAATTTATGATCACTCGTGATTAAGGTTAATCCGCATATGATCATCAATTGACGTTATTTGAATTCTTAATTAACAATGATATTTTACATAAGAATTTAAATTACGTCTGGTTCAGTCCTATATAATCATATTATATATAGTATCTCTACCATAATGTCACTACATTAGAAATTCAGATAAAGATCACTACATTTTAAATGTCTATGGACTGCATTAGTAATATTTAATTAAAGATCTCAAACTTTAATTAATTTATTACGGATTTTTTTTTTATTATCCATAACTTTAATCCTCTTGTATATAACAACTATATAGTAAAGTTATTGTTACATAAATAAACAAGGATTTTTTTTATATTTATATTATAAAATTACAAACACTTTTCAAATACAAATTTGTAACTTTATTAATTTTATAAAAAGAGTATAAATACATACTTTTAGGTCACTATCCCTAACAACGGTCCCTAATTTTGGTTCTATTCTTGTCATGTTCTTCATTAAACACCATCAATAAGTCATATCTCCCCCTCTGTTCTTTTTACCTTGGCTTTGATATATGTTAATATTGTGGATGAATATTTCAGATATGTATGACTTTTGTATGCATATATTTCTTTTGATGGTGTCGTTGCTAAGGCTTTATTATGTTTCTTATTTGTCACCTAGTGTGCTTTTTATTTTATTTTATTTTTTTGTCTTTGTTTTGAATGTGAGGCTATTATTTGATTGGTGCCTGTATTTGGAGATGGAATGTCTAGCCTCACCCCCCAAATTAGCTTTCTTGTCTTAGTCTTCATCCTTAATATTTATTTATATTCTTAAGAATGTCAACCAATAGTCAAACTGGGTCACATAGAGTAGGAGACCATGTAGTCTTAAACATTATGCTTGACTTGAGTGACATAGAGAAGGAAAAGGCTCCGTTAATGTATATGAGAGGATTTGAAATAGGAAAAGGAAAAATAAAATTTGTCACATTATGCATAATCTTAATTTTGTTGTATGCTTACATTGACTCAGGTATTATATTTCTTGAACTTTAAAGCTTTATTCTATTAACCTATAAAGAAACAAAGCAGTAAATAAAGTGTATGAGCTCAACAATCTTGTTTAGGCATTAATTTTACAAAGAAAACAAAATCTAATAAGCTCTTGTTCTCTTTTCTTCATTCTTTGGGTTGATATGGTAAGTCTTCTTATTGTAGCTTGAGTTACCACAAGTTTCATAGACCATAATATATTTTTTCTTTACTAAAAGAGCTTCATCTACCTCTCTTCTTCTATACTTTTAGGCTTTCTAGTGCCCTCTTAGCCAATGGTTGGTGTATGACATCACTAGTAACCTTTGGCTACAAAATTTTATCAAGCAATGGATAAATGATGCCTCTATATGCCTTTATATGTACATCCTTGGTGAACCAATCATCTATATAATCATTGATATCACTATTAGTATACAAAATGCATAGAAGAGCATGCCTATATGGAATGCCTCTTACAACTCAAGCACTACAGTCACAAGTTTTGGAAATTAAGGCAACAATAAATGTTTTTTTCGCTTATCATTAACTTTAAAACAGGCTTCACTTACTAGCATTATGATATGCGATTTACTGTTGACCATTGTCGTGTGAATTTTTATGTGAATTTTATAAGTCAACTTCGTCTCTACCTGCTTGTCTTTATCCTCTTTTTCATAAGCCTATTCATTATTTGCTGCCTAATAAATTCTAAAATATGGATAGTGGGTTGCTTCCTTCTTTACCAAACCATCTATTGAATGATTCGGTCATGTTTTTTATAGTGTGCTTAGACTTGCAATTTTAGTCAAATGCATGTGCTGACTAGAATTTAGGATGAATTTTTCTTGGCTCTAAAATCTGTTTAGAGGCATGGACTTTAAAATTTTGTCTTAATTGAGTTTCAAGCATTGTCACTAAAATTTCAAGCTTTCCAATAATGGTTTCCATGAATTGACTTGCAATCTATTCATTCATGCATTTTGGATTCTTTAATATCTTAGAATATGTATGCACTATATTAATTCTCCTTATTTGGAACAGGGCCTTTTTTTTTATAATTGAAGTATTCATGGACAATTTTTCCAATAACATTTAATTATCACCATTTTCCTTTTAAATTTTATTCTTCTAATTTTAAATCCCTCTTGGATGCCATATGAATCGAGAATATTTTACACCTCAATCAAACTTTTGAAACACACACCAACTTTCAACTCTATTGGCTATGGCCTAAGTTGGTATATTAAGTTGGCAATGTCCTTGTCCATTCTTCTTCTAACAATATCATAATTAGAGTCAGAGCACATATCTTAATTCATTGTCCTCTAATATGTATGATGACAAAACTACATCATCACCTGAATCATTATTAGTTAGTTGGTTTTCTACTCCATCAGCGTTGTTTATAGTATCATCTAAGTGATTCCCTTCTTGGTAACTTGTTTGACTCTTATCTTCATCATTATTCTCAAAATTAGAGTAATGACTATCACCGCCACTTCCATTATCTACTTCTTGTTGATTTCCTTGCATAGCATTTCTTGTTAAAGTAGTAATATTTTTATTTTATCTTCATGTATCACTTGAGATTATGGTTCTTGGGTGAATGGGATGTCAGATGGCATGTTAGGGGATATTATGGGAGTGTTTGAATCTAGTGAGGTTGGTTTTGAAAAATATTATGATGGATAGACTTTTGTTTCTAGTGGGCCATAATGGGGTGATTGATCTTTGCAAGATGTGTCGGTGTTTATTATTTGTGATATGCATCCTACTGGTCATGTGTATTAATTGATAGTGATTCATCATCATGTGAAACACATGCTAGAGCAATGTTCTTTTGGTTGTTAGTTGGTGTCTTGAAAAATTCGGGTTAAAATCGTAAAAAAACTTCAACATCTGAATCATTGTTAGCTTCTGGTAGATGTGTGTTCTTTTTTAGGTGCATCTGCTTTAGATTGAGAAAGTGAGTGCATCAATTATAGAATACCTTCATATGATTGATTATCCCTAAATAAAGATCTATTCCCTAGCGAGCCACATGCAAGTGATAGAAACATTATATCTAGCTTTATGATTATGTATCCTCGCTCCTCATAAATATTCCAACACCTAAATAAGTCATTATCATTCTCAATTACCTCTGTCTCTCTATTCTACAGCTGATTAACTTTTATTATAAGTTTTTAATCGCTCATTAAATTTCTATTTATTGCTAATTTGGTTATTAAGTATAATTTTACTACGTTCATCAGGATCTTGGTATTGTAGGTCAAACTTTATATCCATGAAGTCTATAATAAATTTTGTAAGGTGAAGTCATTTGGGGATTATATCCTTAAAACAAACATAGAGGTCATGATCATTGAAGGTAAATACTTCAAACAACATTAATGCCATAAAACCAAAAGTGCTTCAAATCACAAAACACAATAAGCATTTCCATTACAAAACAAAGTTCCATCAAACTCTGCATATGAAATTCTCAGGTGTTACCAATACAGTAGGTTCACATAGCAACAAGTTAATAGAACAATAGCAAGTCCCAAGTAACACAAACTATAAAAAAAATTATTCTAATCACACAGTGTCAACTTTGGGAATTACTACAAGTGTTTTTTAACTTCTTTAATATATTTAGAAATTTCTTAGTATAACTCTCCTTTCAAATAGCAAGATATTTGTTTAAAGATATCTTAACACCGGTTACCTCTCAAATTGCAAAACAACCTTACAAAATTAAACTTAAACTAAAGGGAAAATAATATTTTTGTTTCAAAATTAATTTTCAATTTTGTCCTAAAAGTTTGACCTCATTTTTTATTTTGTCCTATAAATTTTAAAAAATTTAAAATTATTTGAGTATATTAATAGATTTTGTTTGTTTTGATAAAGAAGTTAATTTTTCTGTAAAATGACATTTTTGTCTTTCATAAGTAATTCATAATTTATAATTTATTTTATTCTTATCTAATTTAATTTTTGAAGCGTGACATAATTTCATTCATTCTTTTAATATAAAAAAGTAATTAAATAAATAAATTTATACTTAATTATTATATTAAATAAATTGAGTTTCATTTTTTTGTCATTTATCTTTCTCTTTTTCTCTAATCATCATTCATAATCATATCCAACCAAAACACACTGTTATCATCATCCATGAAACCAAATTTAATTCATATTTTCTTGCCAAAAATAACGGAAGTATCATAAGAGTACATGATTATATCTTGAAATTTGCACAAATAATTAAAAAAAAATTAAACCAACCAAGGGGATTCCAAAAGTGACAATAATAGTTCAGGCTAAGTTTGGGTTCAGCTTCTACGGAAAAATGGGCTTAAAGAACATAATGCTTGAATGCTAACATTTCAATAACCATGGTTTCTCGAGTGACAGAGTTTAGTCGAGCTTCAATTGAAAAGAATAGAAAGATAAATCGATGAACAAATCCAAACCTATCAAAACTCCTACTGTGAGGGAAGAATATGTGCGGTGTCAAATGTTAAATACAAAAATTCAACCGAAAAACGCAGTTAATTTTCTATTTGATTAAAAACCCAAAATTACTATGAATACAAAACAACATAAAATGAGAATATTCCCATAAAACAAAAATGGTGCATCTACATCAATTGCAATTCAGCATATTGAGGTTAGAATTTCCATTTTACATAATTGAAAACGAAAACTCTAGAGTTGTACTGTGATTAATGACCCAGCTATTTTCACATGGAGTTAGAAAAAAAATATATATCTAGCCAAATCTAATAAATCTCATTAGTATCTCTAAAATTAATATCTTACTTAGAAACAAAACACACAAAAAAAAAAAAATTGATATCCAATTCTGATTCTGATTCCCAAATTCATAAAAGACACATGTATGCTACCTGAAAGAACACTGAACAAAACCAACATTGGATGAAGTTGGTTTTTTTTTTTTTTTTGGGTGATTTGGTCAATGATGGATGAAGCTGTGCAGTAGTGGGCGGGTCATCGGATGAAGTCCATCATTGGCGTTCTTTGCATGGGAGACCCTCTACAAAAATCACCACTAATCAAATGCTCAATAAATTATATATATTTATTTGAAGATCCTTTTTTTTGGTTGGGGGGTGGGGGGCGGCGGAGGCGGGGTGGCGTGGTGGTGGAGGGATAATAACGGATTTTGTCCTAATTTTTTTCACAAAATTTTGAAGTATATAAAAATGTAGACGAAGGAGATGATTTTGAGAAGACGATCTATTTATTTAATTATAAAATAAATATTAAAATTTTAAATATATAAATGTGTGTCGTATTTATATTGCATATTAATTTGTGTCAATTCGTTTTAAAATTTTATTTGAGTTTTAATTTTACTATTTTAATGTTAAAATAAACAAACTCTTATTAATAAATTAAGGTAATTTTAAATTTTTTAAAATTTATAAGATAAAATTTATAATTAATCTAAACTCTAAAAATAAAATTATCCTTATCGTTAAAATAAATATAAGCACCCAACTATTATTGTTTTTCTGTAATCTACACGTTACGATAGAATAATACCACTTATGTTTTCACTCTCCCATTCCTTCACTTTGAAATTTATTTAGAAAAAAAATCTACAAATGTATAAGTTTGTTCATATTTTTATCAATTTAAATTTGCCTCTTTTTATCGTTCGTATTATTTCTAATGGCAGCCATTGCATACCCATTTAGTTGACTTGAAAGCTCTGGTTATTCGTGGGAAAAAAGTTAACTATATTATATAGATAGTCTAATGTAGTGATTTTAGATTTACAAATTTAATATTTTAATTAATGTAATATTTAATACGTTTAATATTCATAAGAATAATATAATTATTATATTAATAAAAGTTAAAAAATAAAAAATAAAAAACTGACAAAATAATTATTAATTAGTGATGCATTCATTAAGTATAAAATTTATTTATTAATTTTATTAGCCTAATAATAAAGGTAAACAAATTCAGTTTCGGTTCACTTTCGTTTAAAATTGAATCAATTAGTTCGGTTTAATTTCGAACCAATTATATTTATATCAATTAAAAATAAAAAAATTTCAATGGATATGGATTTTGAACCAAACGAAATCAATCAAAAATCAACCGATTTCAATGGATTCGGTTTTTTTTTCCACCCCTACCTAATGGTATTCAATCTAATAAAACTAAGCGGTGACCAACCACATGATTGGTTGCTAAAAATTAATTGAAACGTGCGAGAAGATTCAATTTGAAACATTAGGTGAATGCCTTTAAAGAGTTCTATTTCTGGGTAACTGTAAAATTGGCCCACGTAGTGCCAACCAGTACGTGGTTCATCAAGCTCATAATATCTATATAGAAATTAATTTTTTTTAATTATACTATCATCTTTTAAATAAAAAAAATACATTAAACCACTTAATTTGTTAAAAAAAAATTACTTATTAATTTAAGTTATTTTTAGCTATTGGGGTCATTTTGGATTCAAGTCATTTTTTAAAAATATTTTTAATAAAATTTTGGACAAGTTTTTCTATTGTAATTTTGGACTAAATTGGATTGGAGCGAATTTGCAAATTTTTCTAATGAATTAGATAGAATTGAAAATTTTATTAGTCACTTAATAATAGATTAAATAGATTATTGGTCAAATTCAAATCTAGCTAACATCCTTGGCTTTAGCCCTCTAAGCTTACAAATTTTTTTAGATAAATAAATAGTTTTCTAATTTAAATTGGTACAATATGAATTTTTTTTTATACTTTAACCCCTCAAATGACTTTCTATAATATTAGACTTTAGTCTATATAATTTTTAAAAAACTTTAAGTAATATCTTTGCACCCCAATTAGGGATGATAAATTTATTCGCAAACCTGTTAAAATTTTCTTGTATTATAAAAAATTTGGTAAGAATTGAAATAAGTTTGGTATAATTTGATATTCAAAATTAAAATCCGCAGCAAATTTGGAACGAGTACAAATTTGTTAAAAAATCTATAAATATTTATTGCAGGTATTAACAAATATTACTTTTTTTAAGAAAATAATAATTTTTTTAATAGGTAAAACGTTGAATAGCTCGATAATACTTAATAACGTTTTATTCCTTATTTCCTTTTCATATCATAAAGGTTAAACTTTAAAGTCGCCGTTTTCTTCACTCTCGGCTCCAGCAACAAATTTTAGATTTTTATCTTTGGTTCTCTTCTTTTCAATCTTAGAGCTCAAGCAGAAATTCAGTCGATAACTCAATCTTATCTTTGATTGTGTGTGTTTGCTTGTTTCCTCTTTTTCTGTTGTTTGTTCATGGTAGCTAACTAGCACGTAATTTGAATTTTATTTTATTAATTAATTATCTGTATGCCATTATTTATGGAGTTTGTTTTTGGTGAAAATAGAATTCTTCTTCTTCTTCTTCTTTGTTTCAACTCATATAATTATTATTATACCTTGTAGAAAATGTTTGTGTTTAATCTAATTAAGCTAATTATGTGTTTTCATGTTATGATCTAAATATTTAGTTCATGGGATTATTTATCAGTTTCATTTTAAAAATGATTTTTATATTTTTTTTGGGTTTCTTGTTGATTACAATGATTTATCATTATCAAGATATGTTAAGGATACATGGTGTTTGAAGAAGACAAATACCAATCAAATAATTTCTCAAGAAAAAAAACAAGCTAATAATCCTTGTGAGTTTTGTGGTCTCATCTTTTTAAACTAAAAAAGGTTAGTGTTGTATTTATATTTTTGTAGGCCTCTTTTCTAGGGATTATTTTTATGTTAGAAATTTTTATAATTGTTTGCTATTCAACTTTTTGTTTTTGAGATTGGCATTAGATATTTCTACTCCATTTTTTTTATATAATATTACACAATTATTAAGTTATTTTTTTTAATAGTTTATAATTTTATTCTTAAGTAACATAACTTAAAAATAAAATTATTCTCACATACACATTTTAATTCAACTCTCAATAGACATGATTAAAATTGTGATCCTAGAAGCCATAATACCTTTATATACCCACAATTTTAAAAAGTGGTTTATTTTTTATTATATTATTTTAAAATTCACTTAAAATTTATGAATAACTTATTTCGGGTTTGATAATGAGTACAAATCTGTTATATCTAATTTAATAATGAACCCCAAACCCACAATAAATTCAAAAAGAATTTTATATTTCATTTTTAAAATAAATACAAATGTGAATTGATATTTATCCTAAACCTGATCTGTTATCACCCCTAATCCCAACCTGTTAACAAAAAATAAAAAAATTTGCTTTAGTTCCACCCTGCTTGCATGTTGTGGCTTTAAAACTGATCAAAGTAACTCTTCTAGTATTTCTTTTTTTTTTTGGTTTAATCTTTGTGTGTATCAAACTCATCAAAGAAATGCTTTTAGATCATTTACAATATTTCTAGTTCAATTTAGGTAGTACTTTTCTTTTCATAATGTGACTTATATATTCTTAGACATGTCTTATCACCAACGCTTGAGATATTTTAATCTAAATAAATAAAAGGCCAAATACCATCACTCTTATTTAAAATTTGACATGTGAACGGATTACTTTAATTTCATTCTGAAAATTAGGCATACACCTACATCCCTTTTTAGAGGTGGCGATTGTGCCATATTGTGCTGGGCTTGATTTTTCGGCCTAACATATCGTGTTGGCACAATCCGTCGTCGTGCTTAGCATAATTGTTGGCTCACAACCTGAGCTCACGGGCTTGACATGGCGAGAGCTCATGGATTGACCCGTGACTTGTGTCCATGACATGGCCTAATAAAATTTAACTAATTATATTATTACAATTTATAAATTACAATGAATTTTTTAAATTGTATTATTATAATTAATTGTTTAAAGAATTAAAAATGAATGTTTAATTAATTTTAGAGTTTGTAGACTTCTTTTAAAACTTTATTTTACTTAATATTAAGTTAACTATATTATTTAACACTTAATTGATTTTGAAATAAATGAAAATTTTATGTTTAAATTATTAAGATTTCAATTTATTTTTAAACAATAAGTAATATATGTTGACATAATTTTATTGTGGCCAAATAAATAAAATTGAAACAAATATTTAATAAATGAGTGAATGGGATTATATTATTCAAAATTTAAAAATTAAATACAAATATAAAAATATATTTTACTATAATTACCGTTCATCCCAATTAGGTTGGTATTTATTGAACTATTTATCATTTGCAAATTTAATTCTTCTCCAATAAATTACAAATTTAAATTTTAAATTTCAAAGTCTTCAAATTCTCTTTTGATTTTTTTTATTGCCAATTTACTTTTAATCCATTGCATCTTCCCAATCTTTCAAACAAATTAAAGTTTTAAAAATTTATAATGTTAGTCTTTATTGCTTTCATCTAATTTCTTGTCCCTAATAGTAAAAGTAAATTCCAATGCTATAGTGGACATGGAAATAGTTAGTAGATCTCGAGTCATGATAGATAAAATAAGATAAACCCTTTCATTTGATTTTCATTATAACAAAATAATAAATTCTCTTTACTACTATGTACTCAACTTAAAATGGTAATTAGTATTCAATTTTTTATTTATTAAAATGTAAAGGCAATAATAGAATTAGAATCAACTTTTCTTTTACCTTTGAGCAAAATATTTTCTACGGCTAAATTATAAACAAAAATCTCATTCATTTCTTCAATAGTGTTAAAAATTTGATAATCTAAAATTAAGGATAAATTTAATTTTAAGTTAAAGATCAAGAAAGAGTCGACATGTGGTCAAGATTGTAATGGATAGATAAAAGAAGTGTGAAACAAGAAGCTAGATACGAAAAAAGGCATGGAAACACAAGTTGGGACATTCTCATATATAAATGTCATGGCGTTGGCTGCTCAACACCACAATGATAATTTCATGAAGCCCAACGTTTCAGCGTTATTTCAAAGTCGCATCGCCCTAACTTTGGTTCAAAGTCGCATTACCCCAACGTTAGACCTTGAACATTGTAGCGTTACTTATAGGGAAACAAAATTCTATTTTTATTCTAATTGCGTGTTTAAGTCAATTTTTATACTAAATATCGCGCTAAAAGGTATTAAGGCACATATACCCAATGAATAGGATCAGTGCTAATGTTAATTATTAAATGAGATTAGTGTTAAAACTGATTTTTTTGCAACAAATAGATAGAGTTAATCTAAATTTATTTTCATAAAGAAGAAGCTATTGTATGATTAAAAACATGGATTTGACCAAATCATAATGAAGTCCAAATATCACTTTTTTAAAGATCTCTGCAATTAAATTTCTTACACTAGACCAGTTGATTTTATGATTCATTATCGTTATACAAATAAATAAGATAAGAATTTCCTTCCAATATTTTTAGAATTTAATCTCTATAACAATACATATATTAAAAAATATATGATGATCTTTATGTCTAATAAAAATATAACTAATATTATATATATGAGTCAAAGAAATATAAAATAAGGGTTAATATACACATGAACATGTTAATGTGATATTATTAAATACTTATAAAAAATACAAATAGTAAAATATAATTTCTCAATCACCATTAATAAGTAAAATATCTTTTATTTTGTTATTACAATAATATGTACTATAATCAAAATAACCTACACAAGATTTGAATATCATATATATATAATTGTAATGAGTTTTTACATCAAGTTTGAACGTTCTACTATATATTTTTATAATTTTTCAACACATCTTTAAATTTTTATTGTCTAGAAGATGATGAAGTAATAAGTTTTATTACTTTTCTAATTTTTCAATATGAGAATTAACTATTTTCAAATCATCTTAAAAAATTAAATTAAAAAAACCACAAAAATGCTTCAAATAAAAAAATTTAAACCACATGCAAGTGTTAAATGTGAGAAAAAAATCTATAACAACATTATTTGTACTTATATTATTAAAATTAATACTAATAAAATTTTTAACAAATTAAAATTTTCTAAAAATATTTATTAAATAATTAAAAATAATATTAACTGTACATAAATATTTCAATTCTTAAAAATCAATAAATATTATTATAATAATTAATTATTATCAATATAATATAAAATAACTTATATATAACTCAAATCATTATCACCTATTCAACAATCAGAACTAACATTAAACATTCCGCTAAAATGTCGAGTCTCATCATTTAGACTTTGTTTGATGAAATGTTGTAAAAAGATCACTTTTTAAGGTACTTTAAAAACATAAGCAAAGTTGGGTTACCAATAACTTTCTTAAATTTGTTAACTATTCATCTTTAACGAATATAAAAATTTGTGATCACCAATTGCAACATATTTGTTAATTCATCGTGCATGCACATTTGATTAAATGAGATTTTTTTAAAGTATTTTGAGCGATTTGAGTTTGAGTTTAAGTGAATTTTTTGAACTATATTTTTGAATATATTTTTTTGTATGACGTTTTAAATATCTAGTGTCATTTGAAGTTTTTGTTGGATGATAAATAAAAAATTGACTAATTATAATTTTTGTCACTATTTTTGATCTTCAAACTTAATGTGTATGGGCATGTGAATTTTTCTTAATCTTTAAAATACTAATATCCAAATCTAAGATAATGGTAATAATTAAATTCTTTTCCCACGTAAGAATATATAAAATGAATTTTTTTCTCGATATCATTGTTGTGTACTTTACTACTCCATATCTCTCAAATATATAAAAATCTCTATTGAGTATTTAAAATTAGATTAGTATTAAGATATTAGAGTTTGATTAGCATTTAAGCTAGTAGAGGGACTGCAAAACCTATGAGTTTTCTAGTTCTAACTTAAAAGGCTTAATTCTTATTATCTCATAATACACAAATTTTTCTAAGTTAACCCCAGGTTATTCTACTAAAAGCCAATGACTATACTCTAGTAACCAATGTTATAAAGTAAAAGCTCATTTAATTAAAATTATATTTAATTAAATTAGGCTTAATTTTTAAATCAATAATAACCACTTAGTTGACCTTCTAATTTATGTCCATAATTAAAGTTAGGCCATGAAAAAAAATATCTTGCCTATTTAATTATTTATTTGCCCCTAAGTTACAGAATACTCTAATGATTACTTTTAATGTGTCTATATTTGTAAATGAATTTATAAATAAATATTATTATTCAATAAATAATTTATTGAATAAACTGTGACTACAGATTCTAATGATCAAGTACTGTAAATAGTTTAGGTGGATATTAATTATTAGATTCCATATTGTAAATATATACTCCTACGACTCATGAAATTATATCTTCAAACTATCTAGGTTTTGACCGTCTATATGGATCTTACTCTGTGATAACTCAAAAGACACAATGCATGAATGTAAGTTTATTAACTGCTCATGATTAAGATCAATCAAGCTTATTAAAGCTTTTGTGAATTAAGATCTATGACATTTAGTTAACCAGATCGAAATTCACAGTAGTCCCGTTCAATGTAATATATACACTAATTTTTTTACTCAAAATCTCTACTTCAATGATCAAAGCAAATCATTCACTATAAGAAGCAGAAAAAACTACAACCTTACATAATGAAATGCCCTTTTTTTCATTAATGGCTGCGAACTTGATTTAATTTATAAAGAATTTGTGATCTATACCCTCTGTATTAATATCATATGCTTAATACATAGATCACATACTTTATAAATACGAGCTCATCAATGTATGCTTAATTATATATATAAATAAATTTTATTAATTTAATAAAATATTATTACACATATTTTAAAGGTATAAAATAACATAAAATGCCTAACAATTTTATCATCTAAAGTTTTGATACAAAATTTATAAATAATTTTTTCTTCAATTTGTCCATATTCGGAAGTAGAAGTCTCCAACATAAAAAAAATTCTAAATATTTGATATTCAACCTCTTTTTAATTTTGTTATACTTCTCACATTTTTAGTTGTACAAGCAATTTGACTACTAGTAAAACATGGAATATTTACATGAGAATGTGGTATTACTATATTTATATTTGTTTCTTCATTACCACTAAAATTATTATATTCTTCAAATTCATTACTCTCAATATTAGAGATACTAAAATTTGATATTGTTGTGTTGATGAATAAAAAATATATTGTAAATTTAAACAAATGAAAAAAAAAATTGAGAATGGTGATTTGGGAAAATTCTAAGAGTTGAAAAGAAATTGTGTGTTTTGTGTTTTTGAATTTTGATACAGGATAATGATTTGAGACGAGAGTAAAGAGATTTGAATAAATTAAGAGTGTTATATTGTAAGGGGAAGAAGAAAAAGAAGCTCAATTATATACCCAAAAAAATAAGAGTGTTCGATTCATTCAACAACTCTTTGGACCGTTGATCAACGGCGGTCAAAATTATAACCACCAACAAATATATATATATATAGGTCTTCTTCAATGCAGGATAAAACTTCATGCTTGCAGGTGACATACCTTTTTAATTTTTTTTAAAAATTGAATAAAATTACTTTTAATTTTTAATAAGATGTTAAATCCTTACTATATAAATACAGATTTCTAATCTCTTACTCTTATTTCAAATATTACATTCTCATTTCTCACCTGACTCAATCCCTCTCTTTGGTTCTGTCTATAAGCCTACAAGTTTTAAGTTTGTATTGAATCCCTAGCCACCCCTAAATGTCAATAATATTAATAATCCTCAACCTCACTAAGATAATAATAGTGACAACTTATTTCAACCACAATATAACAAGAAAATATAAATGATTTTAAATTATTGTGGTTTAATGTAAACAAATAATGGTTTTTTTTTATAACTTTATGTTATAAATATTATGACTAAACTTTCACTTATAGTCCTCATTCTAGTTTAGAGTTTATCATTGGCATGCTACTAATTATATGTCATTTCACTCGTTAAACTATGAGGTTTAATAATTAAAGTATGTTATTCTTACTTTTAAATTTAATATTAGTTTATTTAATGTTATGTTCAAGAACTTAATTATATATTATTTCTTTATTATGTTTTATTAATTTATTTAATATTATATTTATATAACTTATTATTTGTATAGTCCAGGTTACTAATTTATTTATTATGCAATTTTGTTATTTATTTCACATATTATTTTATTAATTATAGTTTATAAAATTGAACATGATGCATGAATTGATTAAATTAAAATAAAAAAAATTAAATACGTGACATTCTTATCTATATATTAAAAATTGCAATATAACAAATGAATATCTGAGTTGGTTGGATGGTTAAATTATTTTTTTTCTAACATGAGGGTTAGAGTTCAAGCCTCATAAACTCAATTTTTTTAATTTTTTTAAATATAATAATTAATAAAATTTTAATTCATAAAATATTATTTTATAAATAAAAATAATAAAAAAACAGCAAACTAACCCATTTCATCAATCCGAACAACTCATGAACAAAATTCATTTTGTTTTTTTTAGTATTTCTAAAACTATGAGAAAGAGGAAATTCGACCCATTTCATCAATCCGAGCAACTCATGAGTACAATTCATTTTTTTTATAGTATTTTTACAATTATGAGTGAGGGGTGATTCGAAATTTTGATCTCAATTAGAGGAGTGCATTTATAGAAAAGTACTTTATCATTTTGACAAACCTCCGTGTGTATATGAACACAATCCATTAATTTAGCATAATTGAAAATGATACCTCAATATTTTTCAATCTCTAATAAGATCTTACGTATGATTGGACATGACACAATCTACGTAGACCCAAATTTTACCATCTCTCCCCACAAGTCAAATTCAAATTTGTTCTGAAATTTTTTTTATTTAAAAAGCCACATTTCTCTGGGGATAGGCCATGCTCTACCGTTACATGTTGGAGTTTTTTTAGCACGTAAACAGTAAACCCCCACCATTTAAAGCACGGGATCCAACTGAAAAAAGTACTTGAGTTGACTGGGGGATAGGAGAAATACACCTAAAGTTTAAATACGATCAAGGTAACGAAATGTCTTCACCGGATTCATCAGCTACAAGTCAATGATGAACTTGTTCACTTGGAGGCCAGACCCCGAGAGCTCATATAAATGAAGAGCACATACCTTGTGTTGTGTTGTGTGCTTTTTAATTAACATTCATCTATAATCTTAGTATCTACCCAACACACCCAAAAAAAGAAAAGAAATATTGTGCTTGAACCGACATACACTATGAATCTGCTCCTCACTAAGTTGCTATCAATTTCTCTTCTTCTTTTTGTGCTCATTTTCTTGGTGGAAGGCAAAGTCCATTACTATGACTTCTTTGTAAGTGTGCTCTCAATAATTTCTTACTTCTTATTTGCTTAATGAAGCGCACATTGTCTATTATTTCCCATCTGGGTTTTGTTCCCAACACAGATTTTGTATCTAATATCTATCACAACTAATTTTTTTTCCTCTTTATCGTTTAACCCTGTAGTTATAATTTTTAAGCTTTGCTGCCTCTTCTTTGTTATTATCTGTATCTTAGCCTCCCCTAATATCTAAAACTAAACCATCTTACCCCACCTTTTAGAATCTGGGTTGTGCCTCTGGTCTCTTTAGTGGGGTGAAAAACAAAAAACAAGTATGTATTTGTACTATTTTGCAAGTTGCACTTCAGTCCAATTCGAATTTGACAAACCAGTTTGGCAGCAACAAACAAATGAGACCAACTTAGCTAGTCAATCTAGTCAGCTTCTTTTCACTCATAGCTATTAATATTTTTAACCTAACTCTCAACTTATTTTATCCTCTTCATTTTCTTTTTTAACCAGTAATAACTCTCTCTCTCTCTCTTTTTCCTTTTTTATTATTTTAATATGTAGCTGAAGGAGAAAAATTACACGAGGCTATGTGAAACAAAGAGCATACTGGTCGTCAATGAGCAGTTTCCAGGGCCTGTTATTTATGTTAACAAAGGCGATACAGTTTTTGTTAATGTTCACAATCAAGGAGGATATAAAGTCACCATTCACTGGTAGTGTAATCTCCCTTTTCCCGTCTTACTTATTAATTTACTTGGAATAATCTCAAAGTGATTGGCTTCCAATATTAATATGATGCCGGTATGTTATGTTATCCAAAGCATTCTGAAATTCTCTACTAAAATTAAAAAAGAGAAAACGTATTTCAGTGTTTTAATCACTAGTTTCTGAAAATGTTTTTTTAAATTAAACCATACCCACATTCTTTTGTAAAATGATACAGTTTTCCGATGCCTTTTCTTTTTCTGATTAAACTATTTTTTTATTTGACAAAAATAAACTCTAAAAAAGCTACCAAATGTGCTCTTGGATCTTGAAAATAGCAAGCTGATGTTACTATTTTCAATTTCGGAAGGAGTGTTTAATAACACAATTTAAAAATCGAAAAATAACATCTAAGTCCCTGAGGTGTCGGGTGCTTTAGGCAAATATATCATTTGTGCATTTGTTTCAAATAGGTACATAAGCCATTAACCCTATTGAAATGATGGAGACACAATTTAATGTTAAAGTTACACATAATACGGGCATTTGCTTAAATGGCCTAATAATTAAGGATTTGTAGTGCATTAATTTTCATTATTCCTTTAACAAAGTAAAAATTCTGAGTTCGAATTCTCCCTCACTCACTTAATGTTAAGTTACACATAATATAGGCATAATAAAAAATTTGTAGTGCATTATTTCTCGTTATTTCTTCACAAGTAAAAATCCATCCTCCTTTCATATAAAAAAAAGTTACACATAATACAAACATACTTGCGCACCGTAATTGTGACGGTAAAAATTCAATTTCGCGAGGTAGCTTTGTTAATTTCAGATCATTCAGCTGCCTATTTGATACAAATAAACAAAAGTTAAAGAACCCAAAAGTTTTTACTCCATTTTAAAATTAAACCAAATGCATCCTAAAGCTTTTCTTTTTGAAAAGAAAGAAAATTGATTTGTTGACTAATTAAATTGCAACTATTACTAATATAAATAGGCACGGGGTGAAGCAACCAAGGAATCCATGGTCAGATGGTCCAGAATATGTGACACAATGTCCAATTCAACCTGGAACAAATTTCACATATGAAGTCATATTTTCTGATGAAGAAGGAACCCTTTGGTGGCATGCTCACAGTGATTGGACTAGAAACACTGTTCATGGCGCCATTGTCATTTATCCTGCTGAAGGAACAACCTATCGATTCTCTGAACCTGATGGTCAAGAAGTTCTCATACTTGGTACTAAAATTTCACTTTCAGTTTGTTTTTATAGTTTTGTTTTGATGAATAATTAATATTCTTCATGTCTTATAAATTAATTTTCAGGATCATGGTACACGTATGATGTGAACCTGTTAGTTGAAGAGGACCTCGCAACTGGTGCAGATTTACCCATTTCGGATGCCTACACAATCAATGGCCAACCTGGAGATTTCTGTGAATGCTCCAAAGGTAAATTGATTGTCTGTGCTTGGTGAATTGATGATAGATAAAAAAAATCCTGCTTTGAAGAGCATTCTAAATATGAAATTGTGATATCTCTATCTTCTGATTAATAATTTACATTATTTTGCAATGAAGAAAGCACATACCGATGGTCAGTTGATTACGGCAAGACCTATCTTCTACGGATAGTCAACGCAGTGATGAATGCAGAAATCTTTTTCTCCATTGCTGGCCACAACCTTACTGTTGTTTCTCAGGATGCATCATATCTCAAACCATTTGTCACCAGCTACATTGTCATTGGCCCTGGCCAAACCGTGGAAGTTTTGGTCACAGCAAACCAGGCTCTAGGCCATTATTACATGGCTGGAAGACAATATTACACAGACAAAGCAATTTTCACAGAATATGACAAGACAAATGTGACTGCGATTATTCAATATAATGGCAATTACACAGCCCCAGAATCTCCCTACTTTCCTACTACGCTTCCTGCTTATGCAGATTATGCTTCCGGAATCAGCTTCAGGAACAGATTAAGAAGCTTGACAGTCAGAGATGTGCCTGTGAACATCACTACCAGAATGTACATTACAGCAGCGCAGAATCAGTTCTTATTCAACGATTCAGACGATGTTACTGTATCTCTTGCTGCAAGCTTAAACAATGTGACTTGGATCAATCCTTGGGTGGATGTACTTCAAGCTTACTACAAGTTAGTAAACCATTTACTCATGATATTGTGATTATTAATATTTGTTGGTAACACTTTTTCTCCTTCACTATAGGAACATGTCTGGCTTTTACACTGAGGATTTCCCAGACAATCCGCCGGTATTCTATGATTTCGTGTCAGACACTTTGCCGGTTAACACTACGCAGTCATTGGAAGGGACCAAAGTAAAGGTGCTGGAATATGGGGAAGAAGTGGAGATGGTGTTTCAATCAGCAAATGTGTTGAACGCATCAGAGGATCATCCCATGCACCTCCATGGCCATAGCTTTTACATGGTTGGAGCTGGTGGAGGCAACTTTGATTTTGAAGAGGACCCTAAAACTTTCAATTTAGTTGATCCTCCATATGTGAATACGGCTGCACTTCCGAAAAATGGATGGTTGGCTGTTAGATTCAAAGCACTTAATCCCGGTACGTTATGCAATTAGATTTAGGTCCCTTTCATATAAAAGGGCAAACATAAAAGAAAGTTTAAAGCATTTAGTAAATACAACTTTCGCTTCACAATTAAGTGTTCATCAAAGTGCTTCTTCTTCATCACTATTATGATTTTAAAGTCATATCACCTCTATATTAAATAGATCCTTAAATGGGTCGGTTTCAGAGTTTTCATAAAATTTGTTATGAGGCTCATGTAAGGATTATTTTTGTTGGGCAGGAGTGTGGTTATGGCATTGTCATTTGGAAAGGCATTATACTTGGGGAATGAACACAGTGCTAATAGTGAAGAACGGGCCAACTCCTGAGACATCTATTCTTCCACCTCCAGCTAACATGCCTGCCTGTGAACCTCCTGCCGACGTCAAGGAGAAAATTTCCCAATTTCCAGCTGCAAAAGCAAATGCTTAAACTGTTAGGGATTTTATCAAGTTTTGCTGAACAATTTTTATTTAATAAACTAGTTTTTTTGCTCTTAAGAATGAACTTCAGCTACTTGTATTTTGGAATAATTAGTTAGTCCTATTTTAGGCTTTATATGACCAGATGTTGCATTGTTTTTCTTCTGTTGAACATTTAAATTCAGCAGATAATGGTAGAACTGGATCAACTTGTCAGCAATTATTGATTGTATCACTGCATTCCTTATTTATATGCTAGTACAATATATCATATAGTGCATATGAAAATAATAATCACATATTGCCATTATAATTTGTTAGAACTATAGGTTATATTCCAGTTTCATTGATGTTGAACAATTATAATAAGTTGTGGTCTCGGGGCATGTTTGGGAGGCTTGACAAGAGATTAGAATTATTAATCTTATTTCATGTTTATTGCTAACTTTTTAAAAAGATTATTAATCTTGAGTCTACCAAATATTCCAATAATAATAGAATAATTGAAATCAATCTCCTTCATAGCATTAGTTGTCTCAATCTTTATTGGACTCAATTTATAATTAAAACCTTTTAGTAACTATTAAATAATAAAAATAAATTTATTGAAACTATACATTTATGTTCTAATTAAAAGTATTTAAAAATAGGTATACATAACATAATAATTAAAATAATTGGTATACATAATAATATATCATAAATAATTAAATTTTAAACTATATTTATAAGTTCATTGTTTTCAATTCATATTTATATATTTATAATTAAATTTAAATAATGATTAATATTAAATAATTAATTAAGTTAAATACTTAATATTATCGAAGCTTATACTACATTGAATATAAAATAGCAATAAATATAGTTTAATACAATCCAATCTTATCATATTATATTATTTTAGTTCGATCCAATTTTGCACGCAAAATGTAATCTAGTACTATTTTGAGAAGTATCACGGGCATACTTTGGTCTTCTTAAGGCTAATCTTAGTAAAGTTATCTCAATTTTAATATAATCCAATCCAATCTTATCTTATCATATCATCTCAAATTTGATTTTCTTAAGGTATCTAACAATATGTGAGTATCATACACAGCACCCTCTTGTCTCGCTCTTAATAAATATAAAACACATATTAAAGTCACACATAACCATATATTTTGAGTAACAATGCTTTTCCTACTAATATATAGTATATGCTTTTTCTACTAATATATGCTTTTCCTATTTGTTTATCTCTAAAGACAATAACGAATATATGAGTCCCGTCAATTATTTCAATATAATTTTTAGAATAAGATCAATTTTAATTATTATATTTAATTTTATTATGCATATTATTAAATTTGGGGTCACTAAGTTTTATGATATTTATTATCATATGAAATACGTCTAAAATTATTCAAAACCATTTAAGCATAGTTTCACTTAGAGCATTGAAATCTCTTTTGCATCATCTTATTACATAGCCCATCCTATTATATAATCCATGATCTAAAATGATAAGATACATTGCTAATGCCTATTTTAATTGGACATCTAAACTTTTTTTTAAAACCATAGTAATTGGCAAGTGTCGCTAACAATTCTTTAAACACATTTTTTTTTTATTCTAAATTTTTCTATACACTTTTCATCATGACCCTTTGAAATATTATTTACTCATTTATACCCTATATAAGTAGAAGTCCTACAAAATTCCTTATTCATATAATTAAGCTATTGAGAAACAACTACTACACATCCTATAGCCACTAATTGATAGAATTTATTATCACTTTCATCAATAGATGAATTTATATTGTCATTATCAGTATTGTTAGAACTCATATCTGTAACGGAAGTAGTAATAATAATAATAATAATAATAATAATATGCAATATCAAAATAAGTAATATTATGATACATTAAGTTGCTACGTAGGAGCTTAGAAATGTTACAAAACCAATTTCACAATATATATACAAGGAATGTTATCGTGAATGCTTATAAAGTATTGCTTAATTTTAATAATACCTACTAGTTTAAAAAATAAACAATAATGTTCAATTATTACGGAATTTTTTATTAAAGTTAACTGAGAAAATGATAATATTATCATTTCAATGTTGTATTATTTAAACACTCCTTATCTCGTATCCAAATACTCTTAAACCTATATCCAAATGATCTTATCCCTATATCCAAATAGCCACTTTAAAAAACCTAAAAGTTTTTTTTTTTTCATTTTTATTCTTCAAATTTTACGTTCTTTTTTGTTCTTTAATTTTAAACCCTAAATATTCTAGGAAAAATTTCATAAATAACCCTTTTATTTTTTTATTATTCTTTTTTAACCAAATACAATATGGTTATACTTTATTAACCAAATAAATTACTTTTGAACAAGTATACCCTTTCACTGTTTGTATAGTACCCGCTACAGTGTACAGTAGTATTTTTGCTATAGTGATTAATTAAATCAAAATTAAATATTTTTTGTTTATTAAAATTATATTTTTTATATTAGTTATTTATTTATTTTAATCATATTACTAAAAAATTTACATAAATAATAAAATTATATATAGTACTTAAATTAAACTAAATAAATACACTAACTAATATAATTTTATAAATAAATAAAAAAATTATTATATTTTTTTATTAAAATTATATTTATTAATAAGTAAATACAATAATAAAATTTAAATAAATATAATTATTTATTTATGAATAATAAAAAAATAAAAAATTTAACGGTTACAAAGGCTATTTCAGCTATCGCATCTCGGGCCCGAGATGGCCCCGAGATGCAATGGTGGCTATCATGCCATCGCATCTCGGGCTCGAGACGGCCCTGAGATGGTCCCGAGATGCGATGGTGGCCATCGCATCTAGGGCCCGAGATGACCCCCCGAGATGCGATGGTGGCCACCGCTACAGTGTACAGTAGTATTTTTGTTACAGTGATTAATTAAATCAAAATTAAATATTTTTTATTTATTAAAATTATATTTTTTATATTAGTTATTTATTTATTTTAATCATATTACTATAAAATTTACATAAATAATAAAATTATATAATGTACTTAAATTAAACTAAATAAATACACTAACTAATATAATTTTATAAATAAATAAAAAAATTATTATATTTTTTTATTAAAATTATATTTATTAATAAGTAAATACAATAATAAAATTTAATAAATATAATTATTTATTTATCAATAAAAAAAAATAAAAAATTTAACGGTTACAAAGGCTATCTCAGCTATCGCATCTCGGGCCCGAGATGGCCCCGAGATGCCCTCGAGATGTGATGGTGGCTATCATGCCATCGCATCTCGGGCTCGAGACGGCCCTGAGATGGTCCCGGGCCCGAGATGGCCCCCCGAGATGCGATGGTGGTCACCGCTACAGTGTACAGTAGTATTTTTGCTACAGTGATTAATTAAATCAAAATTAAATATTTTTTGTTTATTAAAATTATATTTTTTATATTAGTTATTTATTTATTTTAATCATATTACTATAAAATTTACATAAATAATAAAATTATATAATGTACTTAAATTAAACTAAATAAATACACTAACTAATATAATTTTATAAATAAATAAAAATTTAATTATATTTTTTATTAAAATTATATTTATTAATAAGTAAATACAATAATAAAATTTAAATAAATATAATTATTTATTTATGAATAAAAAAAAATAAAAAATTTAACGGTTACAAAGGCTATCTCAACTATCGCATCTCGGGCCCGAGATGGCCCCGAGATGCCCTCGAGATGCGATGGTGGCTATCATGCCATCGCATCTCGAGCTCGAGACGGCCCTGAGATGGTCCCGAGATGCGATGGTGGCCATCGCATCTAGGGCCCGAGATGGCCCCCCGAGATGCGATGGTGGCCACCGCTACAGTGTACAGTAGTATTTTTGCTACAGTAATTAATTAAATCAAAATTAAATATTTTTTGTTTATTAAAATTATATTTTTTTATATTAGTTATTTATTTATTTTAAATTATATTTATTTAATTTAATCATTTTACTATAAAATTCACATAAATAATACAATTATTTAATGTACTTAAATTAAACTAAATAAATACACTAACTAATATAATTTTATAAATAAATAAAAATTTAATTATATTTTTTATTAAAATTATATTTTTTATTAAAATTATATTTATTAATAAGTAAATACAATAATAAAATTTAAATAAATATAATTATTTATTTATGAATAATAAAAAATTAAAAAATTTAACGGTCACAAAGGCTATCTCAGCTATCGCATCTCGGGCCCGAGATGGCCCCGAGATGCCCTCGAGATGCGATGGTGGCTATCATGCCATCGCATCTCGGGCTCGAGATGGCCCTGAGATGGTCCCGAGATGCGATGGTGGCCACCGCTACAGTGTACAGTAGTATTTTTACTACAGTGATTAATTAAATCAAAATTAAATATTTTTTGTTTATTAAAATTATATTTTTTTATATTAGTTATTTATTTATTTTAAATTATATTTATTTATTTTAATCATTTTACTATAAAATTCACATAAATAATACAATTATTTAATGTACTTAAATTAAACTAAATAAATACACTAACTAATATAATTTTATAAATAAATAAAAATTTAATTATATTTTTTATTAAAATTATATTTTTTATTAAAATTATATTTATTAATAAGTAAATACAATAATAAAATTTAAATAAATATAATTATTTATTTATGAATAATAAAAAATTAAAAAATTTAACGGTCACAAAGGCTATTTCAGCTATCGCATCTCGGGCCCGAGATGCCCTCGAGATGCGATGGTGGCTATCATGCCATCGCATCTCGGGCTCGAGATGGCCCTGAGATGGTCCCGAGATGCGATGGTGGCCATCGCATCTAGGGTCCGAGATGGCCCCCCGAGATGCGATGGTGGCCACCGCTACAGTGTACAGTAGTATTTTTACTACAGTGATTAATTAAATCAAAATTAAATATTTTTTGTTTATTAAAATTATATTTTTTTATATTAGTTATTTATTTATTTTAAATTATATTTATTTATTTTAATCATTTTACTATAAAATTCACATAAATAATACAATTATTTAATGTACTTAAATTAAACTAAATAAATACACTAACTAATATAATTTTATAAATAAATAAAAATTTAATTATATTTGTTATTAAAATTATATTTATTAATAAGTAAATATAATAATAAAATTTAAATAAACATAATTATTTATTTATGAATAATAAAAAAATAAAAATTTAACGGTCACAAAGGCTATCTCAGCCATCGCATCTCGGGCTCGAGATGCACTCGAGATGCCATCGAGATGCGATGGTGGCTATCATGCCATCGCATCTCGGGCTCGAGATGACCCTGAGATGGTGCCGAGATGCGATGGTGGCCATCGCTACAGTGTACAGTATTTGTTGCTACAATGATTAATTAAATCAAAATTAAATATTTTTTGTTTATTAAAATTATATTTATTTTCTATTAGTTATTTATTTATTTTAAATTTTATTTATTTAAATTTTATTATTTTATTTACTTATAAATAGATATAAATTTAAGAAAAATAAAATAAAATATTTATTTATTTATAAAAATTATATTAGTTAATGTATTTATTTAGTTTAATTTAACTACATTAAATAATTGTATTATTTATGTGAATTTTATAGTAAAATGATTAAAATAAATAAATAAAATTTAAAATAAATAAATAACTAATATAAAAAAAATATAATTTTAATAAACAAAAAATATTTAATTTTGATTTAATTAATCACTGTAGCAAAAATACTACTGTACACTGTAGCGGTGGCCACCATCGCATCTCGGGGGGCCATCTCAGAGCCCAAGATGCGATGGCATGATAGCCACCATCGCATCTCGAGGGCATCTCGGGGCCATCTCGGGCCCGAGATGCGATAGCTGAGATAGCCTTTGTGACCGTTAAATTTTTTAATTTTTTATTATTCATAAATAAATAATTATATTTATTTAAATTGTATTATTGTATTTACTTATTAATAAATATAATTTTAATAAAAAAATATAATTAAATTTTTATTTATTTATAAAATTATATTAGTTAGTGTATTTATTTAGTTTAATTTAAGTACATTAAATAATTTTATTATTTATGTAAATTTTATAGTAAAATGATTAAAATAAATAAATAACTAATATAAAAAAATATAATTTTAATAAACAAAAAAAAATTAATTTTGATTTAATTAATCACTGTAGCAAAAATACTACTGTACACTATAGCGGTGGCCACCATCGCATCTCGGGGGGCCATCTCGGGCCCTAGATGCGATGGCCACCATCGCATCTCGGGACCATCTCAGGGCCATCTCGAGCACGAGATGCGATGGCATGATAGCCACCATCGCATCTCGAGGGCATCTCGGGGCCATTTCGGGCCCGAGATGCGATAGCTGAGATAGCCTTTGTAACTGTTAAATTTTTTATTTTTTTATTATTCATAAATAAATAATTATATTTATTTAAATTTTATTATTGTATTTACTTATTAATAAATATAATTTTAATAAAAAAATATAATAATTTTTTTATTTATTTATAAAATTATTTTAGTTAGTGTATTTATTTAGTTTAATTTAAGTACATTAAATAATTTTATTATTTATGTAAATTTTATAGTAATATGATTAAAATAAATAAATAAATAAATAATATAAAAAATATAATTTTAATAAATAAAAAATATTTAATTTTGATTTAATTAATCACTGTAGCAAAAATACTACTGTACACTGTAGCGGGTACTATACAAACAATGAAAGGGTATACTTGTCCAAAAGTAATTTTTTTGGTTAATAAAGTATAACCATATTGCATTCGGTTAAAAAAGAATAATAAAAAAATAAAAAAGTTATTTATAAAATTTTCCCAATATTCTAATGTAAGAAATTTTGGTATGCTATGATACCACTTTGTTGGAATGTGTTTGTAATTGTGTTTAAAGTATTTAACTTTGAAATAAAAAATGTGCAAAAATATAGAACACAAAACATAATTATTTTCTTATGAGTTGCTATTGCAGAACTTTTTTCATTTCATATAATTTTTTGCATTTGTATTTTTTATCTGCAAATGATTTGGTTTATATCAATGAATTAACACATCTATTTATAGCTCTTATTGACCTTACAAATTCAAACTTTGTAACTATAAATTCAAATGACAACAAAGAATTCTAGTAGATTCACGACAGCTGCAAATTTCAATTTATCTTCAATTTTCTTTGTTGCTAGTAATCTATATTCTAGACTTTTGAAAAATTCTACATTCATACTGCCTCCATTCTAGAATTATTTGGTGATGTGTAAAACATACTTGAGTTGTAGAAGATTGTTGAGAAGATGGATTAAAATTTTAACATTCCCCCTTTAATTCATTTTCTTCACAACTCTAATTTATTCTTTTAGATAGCATAATTTTTTCTTTTAAAAGTGCCTTTGTAAGTCAAATGACTTGAGAAGTTTCTTTGGCAACTGCAACATATTTTACTTCTGCAAATAATTATGCCATAATGTTTTACTTCTTATAAATCTATGAACATATTCTATAACCCAATGAATATATGTTGCTTGAAGTGCTCTTCATATCATCTAAAGAATCAGCTTAATCATTGTCAGAATATCCCATTAATCTTGAGTCTTTAACTCTCTCATATAGGATACCATATTCCATTATACCTTAGAGATAATGCGGAACTCTTTTTGCTGCTCCATAATGCCTTTGACTTGGTTCATGCATGAACCGTAATAATAAACTTGCTACAAACATAGTGTCTAGCCTTGTTGTAGTGAGATATAAAAGACTTCCAATAAGGCTTCTGTTTCTTGTTGTGTCAACCTTTTTTCTCCATCTTTCTTCTTCAATTTTTCATTTGTATGCAATAGTAGAGCTACTGATTTATAGCCCAACATGTTGAACTTCTTTAGCACATTTTGTGCATATTTCTTTCGAGAAATGACGATCGTACTTTTGGTTTTAAATACTTCAATTCCTAAAAAATAATTAAGTAAGCCCAAGTCACTCATTTTATAAGTGTTCATCATTTCACTTTTGAATTCTTGAATCAAGTTTTCATCATTTTTTATGAAAATCAAATCATCAACATATAAGAAAACAATTACAACACAACCATTTTTGTTCAACACATAAAGTGTTGGTTCATTTTGGCTTCTTTAAAAGCCTTTCACCAAGAAATATTTATCAATTTCTACATACCATGTTCTTAGTGCTTGCTTTAGGGCATAAAGAACCTTTCTCAATTTGTAGACTTTATCTTATTCTCTTTCAATTAAAAAGCCTTGGAGCTGCTTAATATAGACTTCTTCTTCTAAGACTCCATTTAAAAATATTAATTTGACATCTACTTGATATAATTTCCATCTTTTTTAGGCAGTATAAGCAATCAAGGTTCTTAAAATTTTTAACCTTACAACTGGAGCAAAAGTTTTAGAAAAATTAATATCTAGCTTTTGAGTGAATTCTCTAGCCATAAGTCTTGCTTTATGCTTTGGTATGCTCACATCTTGATTTAGTTTTGTCTTGTAAATCTATTTGACTCCAATGACAATGCAATCTTTCGGTTGATCAACAATCTCCCAAGTTTGGTTCTTCTCGTTCATATTTATTTCTTCCTCCATGGTTTTCACCCAAACTTCTTCTTTCCGAACTTCCTCAAAACTTTCTAATTCAAGTGTAGAAAAGTTACAGGATTCATATATCTCTCTCAGTAATATTATTCTTCTTGGAGGAGAATCTTCATTGTTGTCTAAAGTCATTTCTATAGTAGGTTCTTCTTGAATTTTTTGCTGTTCATGTAGAACAACTTGTGGCAGACTTGATTTTTGTTTTATTCCCAATTTTAGGAAGCATTTTCATTAAAGGTAACATCTCTACTCGTAATTAATTTGTATGACTCAACATCATATAATCTATACCCTTAGGTACTAAGATTATACTCCGTAAAATACATTTTTTACTTTTTTCATCAAGCTTTATTCTTTTCTCAACAGGAATGTGAATATAACATATTGAGCTAAAAACTTTAAAATGCCTTACTTAAGGCTTGATTCCTCTCCATGCTTCAAACGGGGTTTTGTTTTTCACCGATTTAGTTAGACATCGATTGAAAATGTAAAAAGCTGTATTGACAACTTCTGCTTAAAATTGTTTTGGCAAGTTTTTATCATTTAGCATTAATCTTGCCATCTCTATGATTGTTCTGTTTTTTCTCTTTACGGTGCCATTTTGTTAGAATATGTTTATAATTGTGTTTAAAGTGTTTGATTTTGAAGAAAAAAAATGTGTAGAAAAACAAAACACAAAACATAATTATTTTATTATGAATTGCTACTACAGAGCTAATTTTTCATTTTATATAATTTTTTACATTTATATTTATCTGCAAATGATCTGATTTATATCAATGAATTAACACGTCTATTTATAATTTTTATTGATCTTACAAATTTAAATTTTGTAACTATAAATTCAAATGACAGCAAAGAATTCTAACAAATTTATAATAGTTGTAAATTTTAATTTGTTTTTAATTTTTTTTATTGTTAAATAATTTATATTCTAAAATTTAAAAAAAAATTATATTTATATTGTCTTTATTTTAAAATTATTTGATGATGTATAAACAATGCTTGAGTTATAAAAGATTGTGGGGAAGGTGGATAAAAATTTTAACATCTAATCCTCCTTACTCTCATTCTCAATCTCAATCCTCCTCTCTTTTCCCAATCCACTGTTGACGCCGTCCTCCTCCTCTGCGCCAGCCACCGTCGCCATCCCCACCAGCGACCTCGCCATCTGCACCTCCGATCTCCCTCAACCCCGCCATCGCCCCCGTCTTCTCCTCCACAACCACAGCTGCTTCCGCCATAGTTTGTAATCTCCAAAATGATGCCGTTACATGCTGATCTGGACCGCTAGATCGAGCACCTGATTTAATTTTGATTAAAATGAGTATGTGGCTGTGGTGGTACCTGATTCTAGTTTATTTATTTGGCTATGGATATTCTGTCATCTAGGATTTGGAGATGCTTTTGCTTTTGGATGCCCATAAAATGCTTTCTTTTGTGTCAGACTTACTTTTGTCCATTTTTTAAATTTTTTTTTGTTATTTATTTTATTTTTACTACCCATTTGATTTGAATTTCAGAATTCCTCTCCCATGTTCATGTTTTCCACGCTTATGAGCATGTTATTGAGAAAATTCATCCTAGTCTCTGTTGTTCTTGAGAGAGTGTCATCTTATGTAGCAGATTTAGGAGTAAATTTTTATTGTTTGTTTCTGGAATTTAGATTCTGTTGAATTTCACCTTGTTTCTTTGCATATTATTTAGATAATTTATTTTCTATCTAATTTTATATCTGCAGGTTCTAATTTTAAGTGATGTTGCTCGCTGATGCAGGTAAGAGTTGAGTAGTTTCCTTGACGGTGTTCAACAAACTGAAACTAAGATGGTCGAAATGTCAGCATCGAATCACCTCATGTCAACACCTGTTTTACAACAAGCCCAACATATAGAGCTTTTATAGATGATTAATTTTTTTTGTTTTTGTAAATACAATTTGTTGGTTTTTGTTGTTGCGATGTTATTGATATTGTTGTTGATTCATTTGTATTGCTTGTTTATTCAACAAAATTATGTATTGTTTTAAGTAAAAATAAAATTATATATTGTTATTAATTATATTATTTATTTATTCAATAAGTATTGTATTGTTTATTTGTTGTATAAATATAATAATTTTAAAAATATGATTTTTTTAAATCAAAGTTAATTTTTTTATTATTAGAAAGTTGATTTTTTTAATAAAAAAATTGTACATTTTTATTTATTGTATAAAAGTAAAATAGTCATTTTATTATTTTTTAAATCTAAAAAGGCAATTAAACTTTTCACTCATCTGACACAAATTATATTAACTTTCACAAAATATTTTTTAACAGTTTAACATTATTACTTATTTTTTAAATTAATAAATATTACTAAAATTAACCCTTAATCCAAAATTATTCATAATAATATCTTTAAAAAAATGACAAACAAAAGTGTTTCTACCAATGATTATAATTACTTAAAAATAATGTACTTCAAATTGTGAAATCTTACCTATGAACCTATTATTCAAGCAAGCAATGAGTAATTACATTTTTGTGGGTAAGACACTAATTATTGAATGCCACATTTTGGTTGGTAAGACACTAATTATTGAATGCCACTACTAGTTGAAGTGGCAACACTAGTATTAGAAGATATGGTTTGGGAAACTACTTGTATTATATTTATTGTTTAACCAAACAATTTGAAATGGAATATGTTCCCCGTAAATCCTTATTACACCATTAATAGTTTAGTAATAGTACCCTACTTATAATTCTAAGAAACTTCATCCAAAGTCAAGTGAGTTGGTATGGGAAAAAAAATATTATTGGATGTCAAATCGTTTTATTTATAATTATAGGCATAGAGATAAAATATTATTTGATAAAATTTTAATTGATTGGTTGTAATATTTTTTATTATCCTTAACTTTTAAACTCATGCGTATGAGCATGTGGATCTTCTCTTAATCTTCAAACTACCCAAATATAATATAAGAATAGCAACCAAATTCTTTTTTCATGTAAAAATACGTAAAAAAAAAAGTTAAAGCTAATAGAGATATTGTAAAATCCATGAACTTTTGAGCTCCAATTTAAAAGGCCTAATCCTAATCATCTCATAACCACCAATTATTCTAAGTTTTTCTAAGTTATTCCACTAAAAGTTAAGAGCTACACTCTAGTAACCATAATGTTATGTAAAAGCTTATTTAATTATAAATTCTTTTTAATTAAATTAGACTTAGCCTTTAGACCAATAATAATTAGGGGTGGACCAAAAATTGGTGAACCGAATCGGACCTAAAAAATTGAATTGAACAAGTTGGTTTGGTTTTGTTTTTCCCTTCGCCAGTTCGGTTTTCGGTTTCGGTTTTTGAATCAAGAACCAAACCGAAAAATTAATTTTTTTTAAAAATAAAAAAATACATGTGGCACCTTATGAATCGAAAACCGAACTGAACTAAAAATTAACATAAATTAAGCCAATTTGAAGCCAAACTGAAGACTAAACCAAAAAATTGAATTGAAGAACTGAACCTATAAACTGAATTAGTTCGATTTGATTCACTATTTTTCGATTTTATTTTTTAAAAACCGACCGGCTCGGTTTGATTTTTGGTTTACCCCAAAAACTAAACCGAACGGGGTTTGTCCACTCTTAATAATAACTACTTATCGACCTCTAGTTAATGTTCATAATTGAAGCTAAATTATAGAAAAAAAATATCATATATCTTTAATTACTTTTTTGTCTCTAAATTATTGGATGCTCTAATAATTATTTTTAATGTATCTCTATTTGTAAATGAATATACAAATAAATATTATTATTTAATAAACAGTTTATTAAATAAAATACGACCACAAATTTAAATTATCAAGTCTAAATAGTTTAAGTGGATATTTATTAGATTCTATGTTGCAAATATATGTTCTTGCAGCTTATGAAATTATATTTGCAAATTATTAAGATTTTGATTGTTTATATAGATCTCACTCCGTGATAATTTAAAAGATATAATGCATAAATATATGTTCATTACTTGCTCCAAATTAAGATCAATCAAGCTTATTAAATTTTTTGCGAAATAAGATCAATGACATTTAATTAACTTAATTGAAATTTACAGTAGTCTCATTCAATATAACGTATACACTAATTTTTTTACTTAAATTCTTTACTTTTATGATCAAAGTAAATCATCCACTATAAAAAATAAAAAAATTATAATCTTATATAATGAAATACAATTTTTTATTAATAATTATAAATTAGATTTAATTTATAAAAATTTTATGTTTATACTTTTTATATTAAACATATCTTTTATATTAGCACCATATACCTAATACATAAATCACATATTTTTATAAATATAAATTTATCAACATATATTCAATTATATATATATATATATAAATAAATTTTATTAATTAAATAAAATATTACTACGTATATTTTAAAAACATAAAATAACATAACATATTTAACAAAGTGGCGCTGACACTACTCTACTTCTCACCCCAACATCTTCAATGAGATTTCTTCTTTTCGGAGATCATCAGAAATGTACTCTGAATCATTCAAGAATAAGGAACACATGTCCTTCGTGAAAGAATGTACTTTGTTTTCATAGATTCAGTTAATTAAAAATCCACTCCAAGCAGCATTATTAATGTTAAAAACATTGATTTACAGAGAAAAATATAGCATTAACTGCACAAAGAAGTTATTAAGACACTACACATAGTCAAAAGTAGCTTGTATCCAAAAAAAAAATATCCATTAACATAAAAAAAAATTATTAAAATTCTAAACAAAGCAAAAGTCGACAAATACAAGTTGCAATCCACTCCTGCAACATTATAAACAAAGCTTACTTGGTCTACCCTGTCCAATTAGAAATCATCTGATTCAATAAAGCTAACACCTTTTTCACACCCTTATCTTCACCATTCCCGATAATCCTTAAAGCTTCATCCAACTCCTTAGCCTCCTAAATTCTAGCCTCTCTCAATAAACTTCTAAACACCTTTTTTTTCTCAAACCATTCTTCACCGCCACATTCATTCCCATCATGTCCCTCAAGACTCTCAAAGCCTCAAAAACCAACCCACAGTTAGAAAACCCATCAACTAAAATTTCAAACACTTTTTTTTCTACTTTATATTTAGTGCCAGACTTGAGCGTCCATTCTTACACTTTTTCAACGCCTCTTTAGGCCTACAGTTTTTCAAATATGAAGAGATAATAGGTTTAGAGAAGATGATTGTTCAATTATTGAAGATGAAGAAAGAGAAGATAGATATGTGGGTAATGAGAGATTCGAGAGAATAGAAAGAAATTGAATGTGTTGTATTCTCGGTGACCTTAGTCTCAACATGTCCAAATTCACTTGTGGGTGGCTGACTTGTTCAGAAGGTATTTGAAGTTGTAATAAAAGCGAGGGCTTTCTGTTATGGAGGAAATAACAGATTTTTTTTTAACCCAAAAAATGAAAGCTTTCCTCTTCTCTTTTTGATTTTTCAAATAGAAAATGTTTACAATGAGATAACCTTATCATATATTGCACCAAGCAGTGAACAGAAACTAAGACAACACTCAAATGCCACTATAGCCGTGTATCAACCATAGACACATCACCAACAGGGGAATTCACTGTTGTTTTATGATTGAGTTACATTACACTTGGGAAAAAAAATTATCCTTTAGGCTAAATAGTCTTTTAACCCTACTTTCATTTTCACTAATAGTTTCTATATGCAACTATATTGATTAAAAGGAATGAAAGTACAACTTTTAAATGGTTTATTAAAATTTTATTGGGTACTATCTTTAAAATTATTTTTGTCCTCATAAAATAATAATTTAATGTAAAATTATTTAAATGATAGTATAATTTTTAAGATTCAATGATAATTGAAAATTGTAAGAGTGCACACTCAAATACAATTTTTATTGGACAATAAGTAAATATTTTTAAATAAGAAGTATGTAAATTGTAGAGTAATGAATCAAAGAATATAAATATTGTGTATATGATTCTCATTTGAGATGAGCCTATATTTATAGAGGAGGGATAGATCTTAGGAGAGACACTAAATCCCTTTAAAAGGCCACAAATATTAAAAAGGCACGATGACTTTTTTAATAGTCACAACTAATGATCAGCGTCGCGACGCTAAGTGTTCTGGATCCAATGTTGTGACATTGAGTGACTTCAATGTTCACATTTAGTAATCAGCATCGCGATGCTACTTTTTAATGTTGCGACACTGAGTGTTCTGATCTAATGCCGTGTTGCTTCTTCTCCAGTGTTATGGCATTGAGTGACTTCAATAGTCACATCCAGTGATCAGCAGTGTAGCGCTTCTTCTTTAGCGCCGCAAAGCTGAGTATTCTAATTTTAGCATTGCAGTGTTACATCTCTAAAACCGGAGTGTTGAGTCTATACTCAATGCCAATTTGTGACTTCACTTTGTCTCACATTTCCTTCCTCATATCTTACTTTATTTGTTTTAAAATACTCTTATAATATTCAATAAAATCTACTCTCATAAGATGGCAAAGACCAAAAATATTTATCTCTATTATCTTATTACAACTGCCTTTAATAACACTTAAAAATATCAAAAGAATGAAAAAAATATTACCAACAATGCAGAAAAACATAGGCAAAAGAAGTTAAGATCCCATTTGTTTTTGTATTAATCATCACAAATGATCTATGGAAATTTCTCAAACTCCATAGACATATGCTTTGAATCGAAAAGTGCATTACACACTATAGAAAAGAGATGGTAGGAATTGATAGGAGCTAACATTATTTTTTAAATTACAAGACATTATAACAAGTTTCATTATTCACAACAACACTACTTCAATCACAAGAAGAAGAAACATTATATAACAGTCAAAATTTCTCGATCTTTTACCAAATTTCTTATCATATAATTCAGTAATCCAACAAGTTTTCATTAGAATAAATGAAAATGTGATAATCCAATGGAGTACATACGTGTGAAATGTGTTCATTACATTAAAATATACATGTCATAAACACACAATGTGCAACGAAATTAGAAATTTAATTTTCTAATACAGCAAACACACTTAATTAAAGTCTTTTTACACTAATAAGATTAGAAGTTTACCTTGAAAGCCTTTGGATACTTTCTTCATATTTTGGAGTTCATCTTGAAGCACACTTCTAACAATTCTAGGATCTAACTTGAGTGAACTTGAATCTCTAGAATGATAGCTCTAATTAATTTTCAGCAACCTTATGTTTCAACTCTTTGAACACAAGTTTTTGGTTAAACTCTTTAACCACAAAATTTGTTTCAAAAGATATGAGATTGATTTTGTTTTGGACTTGCAACTCCTACAAGAAACAAAAAAAAAAAAACAATTTTCCTCTTTTGCAAAGCTTGACTAGCCACTTAAAAGAAAATGGAAGAGAAGATGAAACCTTTGTATCAACCCTTGAAAACAAAAACTCTTTTTTATCTCTTTTTTAAATTGTCAAGCGCAAAAATTGCCAAATGAAAAAACTCTTTTTCAATTCCCTTTGATGGTTAACCAAGAAGCCCCCTACCATGCATGTTAAGCCATACTTCATTGCTTTTGTTGACTTAATAACAATTATAATATTAATTCAAAATAATTTTGAATTAATAATTGATCTTACTTGTCTTACAAGTAAGGTCATTTTTATTAATCTCAAAGTCAAACAATAAATGATTTAAAATATGCTACTTATCATCATCTCATTAATTAATAACTTTTGTTAATTAATTAAATGATGTACTTAACACTTAAGTCTTAACAAATGCACATCCTAAAAGATCTTGAAACAAATATCCGATTTGCTAAAATTTCTTAGATTAAACTATTTAATCAAGTCTGTTACTCTAGTGTGCAACGAGTACACTTCATATAAGACTCCCTAGGTCCATGCCTAATTTGTCATTTGAAACTCTTTTCTATGTTTATGAATGATACTCCACACACATATTACGGATATTACAAGTATGTTGAACGATACACTAAATTTGTTTCAAAAGAAATGAGATTGATTTTGTTTTAGACTTGTAACTCTTACAAGAAAAAAAATAATAATTTCCCTCTCTTGCAAAGCTTGGCCAGCCATTTTTGTTAACTAATTAAATAATATATTTAACACTTAAGTCTTGACAAGTAAACATCTCAAGGAATTCTGAAACAAATATCCAATATGTTGGAATTTTATAGATTAAACTATTCAATCCAGTCTGCTACTCTAGTGCACAACGAGTACACTTCATATTGTGAGACTTTCTAAGTCTACACTGGGTTTGTCATATGAAACTCCTCCCTACGTTCGTGAACGATGCCCTATACATATTACAGATATTACAAGCACATTAAACCATAAAAATTGATGTTAACCATATACGTATAATTCTTCCGTCACCTATATCTTGAAAGAGTAGAGATATAGATCTTCACCGTCAAATCTCTATTTGCTCAACTATGAACTTATCGCCAGATTCATATTTCTATAAACAATATCCACAAACACTTTTGTGGTATTATTTACTTCACGAAAAACTCTTTTTCGGGTTTACTTCTTATAGTCATTAAGATTTTTTAAAGTACAATCTTAGAGCATTAGGATATACAACTCACCCATATGAGTTGATGGATCCCACATCTACGCACATCGGACTTCATGAGCATCAAACTATACCTAACGACACCTAGCAGTCAGACCATAAAAGGTTTCTAACATGCATGAAATTAAAGAATGGTAGATCACTCGTAAGCCCACCGTTGCACTTAGATCAAAGGACAATTAATGCTACTCAACTCAAGAAGACATTCTATTAACGGCTTTATGAGATGTTTATTGGAGGTTTTCATGAGTCTATTCAGTACCTAGTCCTTACTAAATACACTTATGTCTATACGAGCTTCCACTAAACTCATGGGCTGCTAAGACTAACCATCTAGACAATTCAGATACAAACATACACTGATATGTAAATGAGTTTTATTGATTGACCCGCATCGGTAAAGATAAATCGAGAGTGAGGCGTTTGAGAACATACTGTATAATGATATTTTTTAGCACTATTTGCAATTCCTTACAACTATATCATTATTCATATAATCCCAAACTATTGTTCAATTTTAGATAAGGTTCTAACTTTTAAAATTTGCTAACTCTTATAACTGTTAACTCTTAGCATTACTAACTCTTAACACCTATAACTTTTAGTGTTGACCTAAACTCTTTTAAATCTACAATATCCGATACGTAACAAATTTCTTACTATATAATTTATAATATTAATGATTTTAATGAAATATTGATTGTAAAAATATTAAATAATAAAAATTCATACAAAATGGGATGATACATAAGCACAAATTTTAATAATAACTACAACCAAAAGACCCTAGAACCTAACGAGAACAAACTCGTGTGCGATTGAGAAGAATTGTGAAGTTGTTTTAAGATTGAATAACAGCTAGTAGTGATTGAACGGCGACTAAATGGCGAGTGAAAGGCGGAGGAACGCCTATGAACAACAACCAAACGATGATTATTTTAGTGACATGGGCTAAGAGACAAGAGAGGTTTTAGGTTTAAGAGTATCAAATGAGACTTGTCTTGGAATTTTTAAATTTTTAAAAATTACAAAAAAGTTCATTGAAGTCTTCAAGTGCTACCCGTGAAAGCATATGACATGCTAATTGAGACAAAACATCTTAGAAAATTTCCACTTGTGAGCTCTAAGTGAATTTTGTGTTCTTTGACCTAAATCATAGAGCTTGTCTCCCTAGAGTCCTAAAATAATTATAAACAATAATTTAAACACATAAAGTAATATAAATCCGAAATTGATCATAATTTCAAACTTAAGGTTTCTTAAAACCTTCTAATTTCGATCTCTATTATCTAACTGATTTTTCTTATACATCAAACTTAGTCTATTTACCACAAAATCAAAATACATCACTATTAAGACATAAATTATTATGCATTCAAGTAAATCAGATTTTATCTTCTTTAAAATCTAAGTCATAACCATTCTTAAAACTAAGTCATTAACATAATTAAATCAAAACATCCATTGAGCAGCTTTTAGTTTTTGAATTTTATAAAATCACATACTTAATCTAAAAAATTTGAAAGCAATTCAAAATTACTCATAACACATATCTTAGTCCATAATAAATTGTTCAAGAGTAAATTTGTTGAGAAAGTATTTTAAAATGATTTCTTTTCAAGACTTCCAAATTCTATCAAACAAAATTCTGCACTAAGACCACTCTCTTTAAAAAAATCATAACAATTAGAAGCTAATGATTTAACCTCCCATATTTGGATATGATATACTAGACATGCACAATTATCATATTCCAGAAGCCCATAATTTTATAAGATCATTTGATAGATCAAACACAACTCGCCATCTGATTATATTACAAAAACAGAGGATTCTCAAAATTTTAGGTTCAAATTTAGAAAATCACCAAAAAGTGAGTTATGGAGTTTACAAATGAATCAAAGTTCTAATTGAGCATTAGGATGTCTAGTTTAATGGATTAAAAATTCAAACCTAAAATCAAACCAAAATATTTTATAAAAAAATTACAGACTTTGCCTATACTTCATCTGCAGAATTCATTCAAAAATTCTGCAGGTCTTTCATGATTCATCATCTTATTCATTTAATTATCTCTAATAAACAATTTTTTTCATGAAATCATCATCAAACCCTCAATTTATCAAGGTCTTATAATTTATAGCTTCACAAAATTGCATAACAAACACAAAGATTAATACCTTTTTGGTCCTTGAAACTTCTCTATAACACCAATCCTCTTTGTTCTTTATTTTTCTCTTTTATTTTCTCTCTCTTCATTTTGGGTGGGTGGCTAGGGTTGCTGGAAAATGGGGTTTATATAATGCTAAAAAATTTACTCTCCTTATTGAATTTATCAATTCAATCCGACACTTAATTCTCCTTCTCATAATAGCCCCCAATTCAAATTACACTATATATAGTTTGGGCTTAATCTAATTGATTCTAAAAAAAAAATAATTCTAACTTATAACACATGCATTTAGGTCCAATTTTTATAATTTCATGCAAGCCTAAATCTAACTTATAACAACTTACAAGTTAAACACCTAACTTGATAATAGATCTATGTCCAAAGTAATAAATAAATTCATAATAAAAGGAAAAATTCCTTTTTCCTAATATTATACAACATGAAATCATAGAATAAGCATCATTGTACAAGTCCTTACAACTCTCCCTCTTTAAAAAGTTGTAACAAGGTATTACAATATACATTTTTTATTCCAACCAACAAGTCAAAAAAATAGAATGCATTAATCGGAAAATATTTTAATTTCATTAACATTGACATATATGATATAACATTTAAAAAAATAAAGTTTTAATTTTCAAAATAAATAACAATTTCAAATTTTCAATAGAAATAACAATTTCAAAATTTTAATTTAAATAATGGATATCTTAATTAATGTTTTAATCTTTTTAAAAATTTGGAAAAACCCAATTAGCAAATTTGATAAAAAAAATTTAAACTTTAGAAAATTTTCAATTTCTAATTTAAAAAATTGTTAGTTTTTTTTTTAATTTCAAATTTGAAGAAAATTCCTATTTGGGTCGGAAAATATCCCAAATTTAATTAAATCTTTCAAGTCCTAAAATTTGCACCTAATCTTGTCCCGACCTAAAAATGACCGTCAAGTTGAGATGGGATAAAAAAAAAAGGCCCATCTTTAACTCTAGCCTAAGCCATTTAAAAAAAATAAAGTTTCAATTTTTAAAATAAATAACTTCAAATTGTCAAAATAAATAATATTTTCAATTTTCAATTTAAATAATGAACATCTTAATAAATGTTTTAATTTCTTAAAAGAATTTGGCAAACCCAATTAGCAAATTTAATTAAAATTTGAAAATAGAAAATTTTCAGTTTTCAATTTAATTTTTTTTTCAATTTTCAATTTTTTTTTTTAATTTCAAATTCAAGACAAATCCCTTTTCAAGTTAGAAAATGTCCCAGACCCCGATTCGATCTTTCAAATCCCACAAAAAAGGATCTAAAAGGCCCCACAATTCGCACCTAATCCCATCCCAACACAAAAATGACTATCAAGTCAAGATGGATTCAAAAAAACACTTATTCTTAACTTCAACCCAGGTTCGATCCATAAAAAAAAGACCCAAACAAGCTCGAACTTTTAAAAGATATCCTGCCCGGAGCACACAAATAAAGGCCCTGCATGGACACCCTAAACCTAAACCCACTAATTGAAGAAGGCCTAACACAAATCAAAGACATTCTCAAGACTTGTTCACAATCTTTGACCCCGAAGGTACTCTTAGCATCAACTAATGCCCTCAACAACTTATCCAAACTACGTCAACCACGTAACCCTTGAGGACATGGCCAAACAGGTACATGTCATTTAAAGACTTTAATTATCCTTATCTTCAAAAGTTTTGATGCATTCAAAAATCTTTTATACAAATTCTACTTCTAAAATCTCAAAGTGGATCTAAATCAATAAATTAAAAATATATCCTAATTTTGATAGACCTTTTTGAAAAACTAAAAACCCTATTATTAAAAAAAAAAAAACACTTAATTTCTTTCTTTACCGTCATTATTATTCTTTTCCAACATCTTCCCACAAACTCATTACTAACTTTCTTATCAGAAGGTTGTCATTATTATTCTTTTCCAACATCTTCCCACAAACTCATTACTAACTTACATATCAGAAGGTTATCGTGAAAATCAACTTTCAAGATGACCTAACTGTATGTATGATTACAAGAACACTCTCAAAGTCCAAAGCATATCAAGAAAGACCATTAAAGCCTAATTTAGAAGGATCAAACCCATCGTCCCCTAAGAAAAACAAATTCAGCTCGTAGACTCAACATCACCCAAATTCTATGATCAGTAGATTTATTTTATAGCCAAAAGATGATTACACCAACACCATACGTTCAATTCAAAACCAAAGCATCAAAAAGTCCTCATTGAAGTTTAATCCATCTAACGAGTTATTACAATTTTAAAATCTTTTCAAAGTTAACGAGACCACATTTCCAAAAACAAAAACATTTGGACAATCAAGCTTGCGTTAATTGCTGAGTTTAGAGTACAATTTGTACAAAAATGGCTATCAATCAGGATTGCAAAAATTGAAGAATGAAGCAACCAAAACAATATGAACAAATCCCTGTAACGCGTATTGCCTCCCGTTCAGCATGCACAACTACCTCTTTGCTCATTCTCTGAAGAAGCGTCAGGGATACCCTGGAAATATCTGCAATTTTACAAGTGAAAAGAATAAAGATCAAAAAGGTCATTGACCCATCTTAAATATTAATATGACATTTCCAGCTATATATCATATATAAGGATAGGTAATTTTTTGGAAACAAACAAATGGAGGCTGGCACCAATATGAATATATACACTCAATACTAACTAGGAAAGAAGACATCATAGAAAGAAAATGTAAATCATAATATGGTAGATTTTTCTTATTATAAAAGATGCTTGACGAGTTATGTTAAAACCCCTAGGAATATTTTCATTTGTAACAACTTAAAAGAAAAAAGGTCATCCCAAATGAAACAGAGCCAGACAATCTTTCAGATATCACCTTGAAACATGCTCATGATTCAGTATTTATGTAAAAATGCAATAACTTATTTACATGTTGCTGCAAAAGACATCACAAATTATAACGTATTGAACACAACTGATAAATATATCAGGAAATTGCATGAGCATATACAAGCTATAACAACCAGTAAAAGACTTGTTTTGCCCAAAAATACCCACAATTTACCATCCAGAACTTAACAAATAAGTAAAAATATAATAACTGTTCAAATGTTTGTGGCAAATACATCACCCTTCTTCAGTAAATATAATAACCTAAAAGCTATTAGCATAACATTCTTCATGCATCTTCAAAAATACCCCTAAAATCTCAGGTGACAACTGCTAAATCTTGCAGTAACAAAGTACTAGCTAAAATGAATATAAGCATTGGTAACTCTTGAACACCATTAGAATGGAAAATAACATTCTTCAAGAAACCTGAGCCTATAAAAACATATCTATTAGTTCAAAGAATGCACATTACTATCATCCATCTCTAATTTTCCTTAGTTTTCCTGGTAACTAAATGAAGAGTAAGTTTTCTTAACCATTCTAATTTGCACCTTGCCAAGAAAACATCAATAAACCCAAACAAATTAATCTCATAGAAATCCAAACCCAGTTTCACTTTCCAGTCTTTTCTCATGCTGCCACTTAAGAAATATTTAGATACTTGCATTTAAAAATAATAAGCAAAAGCCATATGAGGCCCATAAAATATGTAAATAGAATTGCAAATGCTATAGAATCAGATATTCAAGAAGTGAAAGCTTAGAATATCCTTAGCAAACATTTACAAGTTCAAATACTATACAATTGCAGATACAAGATTTCTCAGCTCAGCTGCTTTAATCACCCGTGACCAAACAATAAATACAAAAACTAAGAAAATAATCACCATTCTTTTCCCCGTTCATGGTAATATCTTTCTTGATACTGGGAAAAGGTTCAAAATATAAAATTCTAGTCATGTATATCATCGTTGCTTATTATCAACCTACTCAGGGCATATGATCATCCTAGCAAATAACTGTTAATACGATGCTAAGAAAATGAGTAAACTAAGCATACAATTATCATACTCTATTTTGAATAAAATCTGCAGCGTTAATGATCTCTACCCCTAAATTTTTGCTGTGTGATGGCTGATGATGCCATGTTCAGCATATGATGAACTTAGTGGTAAGAATTTATTAGGTCCAATTATATTTTTGAAGATCAGAATTTTGCAGGTATTTGAAATGTTAGTTACCTGTCCATGTAGATGACATATTACTTCAACGCCATTATCTATTTCCAATCCATGTAATGGCTCATAAATATGTAGTTAAAAGATCAGGTGAGACAGATGTAAAAGTAATGCTTCTCTTCTAAACCTAAACACCCTGATGAACCCATGTTTTTCAAAATTTTGTATCCAATAATGTCAATGATAGTCATATAAAGAGCATCCAAAATATTAACTTTGTAAAAGTAATGCTTCTCTTCTAAACCTAAAGGCCCTGATGAACCCATATTTTTCAAAGTTTCGTATCTAGTAACATCAATGATGGTCATATAAAGATCATCCAAAATATTAACTTACATGTCTTGCTCATTATCATTGGCTAAAGCAATTTTGGCAATAGACAAGAATGCAGCATCAACATTGACATCCTCTTTTGCGGAGGTCTCAAAATAAGGTATGTTGCCTTTTGAGGCACACCAGTCCTTTGCTTTTTTCTCAGACACCTGTACCGGCATCAATTCAATCAAACAAGAGGAAAGAAAAGATGAACTTAGCCGCCAAAGAAAGTGTATATTCTTACCACTCGACTGTTCCCCCCATCAATATCGATCTTGTTTCCAAGTAATATAAATGGAAACGTCCTTGGGTCAGCTGGGTTAGCCTAGGAAATAAATAGAATGGTAACAATGTTAAGAATAAAAGAGAAAAGACGAGCATCTTGCAAGAACATATAAATTCAAACAATCAACAACATAGAAAAGAAAATTGACAACCACAAAATAGCCATGAAATTGCATGATCAGCTGATATGTACTTTCTAGATATCCAATAGATTGAAATGTTTATTCAAAGAGCTTAAGTAGTTTGGGTTAAAATGTATTGCTTCCATACATAAACTAAATATGCACTCTGGCCAGCAGAAGTTCTGGTAAATGTCTTCATCAAATAAGCAAAAACAACTTGTAAAAGCCCAGATATTCGATGTGTAGGCCATATAGAGCAAATGAATTAAATCTATAATCAAAAAGATAAAGTGATCTTGTAATGTCAGAATTTTTTTCCCCTTGATAAGAAACAGAAACAGAATGTCTATAAATGGTTTAAAATACAAATGGACCAAAATTCCATTTAATCATCCAAAACACCTGGTGAGGGTACCAAGCACCATACAAAACAACAAAATTGTCAGATATATAAAAAGTGAATGCAACACTTGTACCATGATAAAAAAATTGATATTTGATAGCAATATCCACTAATACAAGCATAAGATGATCTCATATAGAAATTATAGTTCACTGGTAAACTGCAAATTGAAAATTGTAATAAGATATCGAGCTTACAACAAATTTCACGTAAGTTGTAGTTTTATTCATATTTCTTTTGCATACAATTTGATCTGAAGTAGGGTGCCTAAGTTATAAACTTTTTTCATGAAATCCAATTTCAATGATAAAAAATTTCAGTGTCACTTGGATAATCCAATTTCAAGTCAATTCCATGGTGGATGTAATGCCCTGACTACTGGTTCAAGTTGCATCAACATAATTTGAGCTGCCTTTCCTAGCCAATGTCAAAATTGCTTCCAGACAGCTAACTAGTATATCTAATTCTTATCCACAAGGGGGAAAAAAGAATGGAACAACTATATCCAACAATTTGGCATGTCCAGAATCCTATTGGTTTCTTCATGCATGATAGTTCTTTCACTGAGAATTAGATACTGTCCGAAATTATTTTTTCTCTGAGCTACGGAAAATTAATCAAAGAAAGCAGTGTAACAAAGTTTTTTATGTGAAAAAGAAAAGGATTTATATTGGATTATTAAAACAAAATTACAACTATTTGGAATTAATGGACCCTATTAAGCTAGTATACAATACCAGTTAAACAAAAAAACCATTAGCCAGGTTTAAACAGAAAAATCTAGTTATCCATGTACCTAATCAAGTTGGTTAAAGATGCCAACAAGTTGCCAAATCTATTTATGCCAAGGAAGCCAATTAATAAATTCAGAGCAGCACAGGTTTTCAAGGCTAAGAGTTTTAGACTAAACTGAAAGGGAAATGTTTTATGGCCCATAATCTCACCCCTCTAATAATGAGTAATAAAACTAATTTGATATCTAGGAAAACTAAAATGTCATCAATTTTCTTTTCCAACAATTAAGAGCTGTCTGAGGAACCGTGTAGCTATGAAAGCAAAGTTACCAACAAAACAGCTACTAATACTTGAAGATTTCCATAAAAGACGAGGGAACCATCGAGATTCCTGTAATACTCCTAACAAGATACTGTAAATTGCACAGACTGACTTTTCATTTAAGCTCAAGACACAGCTAATGCACTGATAGAGACCTCTTTCCCATTCAAAATATGTCTCTCTATAACTTCTAAAACATTTATGCTCAAAGAAGACAGAACCAGCAAAGTTAAAACTTCTCAATGAAGTGAGCTTTTTTCCACATTGACAGATATACTGGTAAATAACTAGCATAAAAATGTACAAACTGAGAAGTAATTTACAAAATCAAAGATCACCAAGGCAAAGTACCATCGAGTGAATAGTGCATAAGCCCTTCCAGAATCATACAATAGACAATCAGTATGAATAACTATGTACAAATTTATTACCACAAAACTAGGAGTTTTAACTGAAATTCCATGATCAAATCCTGCTTTTATCAGGTCTGAGAAAGGCAATCACCAGCAGCAGTCCAACCTCTAGACCCTTAAGAAGTACTCTATGAACCAATATTTCAATGGTCCAAGAAACAGTACAAGCTAAGCTAAGATATTCTAGTTTTAAATTTAAACAATACAAGTTCAAAATACATTGACTTAAAAACATGTTTTTAGCTACAAAATCAACGAAGGTAGCAAGTAAAGCAAGAATGAGTCAGATACCTGTTTAAGGAATTCCTCATGCCAATTCTCAAGAGTATCAAATGACTTCAAAACATTGACATCATAAACTAGAACACAGCAATCGGCCCCTCTATAGAAAGCAACTCCAAGACTCTGAAATCTCTCTTGCCCAGCTGTGTCCCATATCTATCAATACAACATGACCATTCAACATAAAGGACCCTCCATGACCAACTCCGAAAATCAACTTAGTAATTTCAATGGAACTATTAATTTTTCTGTTTTAAGAAAAACAAGCACCTGTAGAGTGACAAGCCTGTCATCAATTTGGAGTTCTTTAGTGACAAAATCAGCACCAATTGTAGCCTTATACTGCTGACTGAACTTCTTATGCACATATCTAATAAAAGCAGTTAAGAGTAAAAAAGCAACCATATGACATTAAATGAGAATTATTTAAACCAGCAACAAATTACCAGAGGAAAAAAAAACGACGCTACAGTTTTCAGAGATCTTATAGAAAGAATATTAGTAATCATAATGAGGTAATTGGTATGAGGATACTGGTTCATCAACGATGTCTTGCCAACCCTGACATTAAGAAATTATGAATAATTGCATATATAACACATTAAAACAAATGAAATAAATTTCAGAACAGAAACCCTAGAAATTAAAAAAAAAAAGTAAATATATTACCCACTGTCGCCAAGAACGATGACCTTGAGCAAAGTTCGCCTACGCAATGACATGGCGCTAATTCAGCAAACTCAATTTAATTTCTTCACTTTTCTCTTGATATTTTATTTTATTTTTTAAAATTGGGTTACTGTGGTGAAAATTGATGTGAAGAATCAATGGAATCTGTTTTGCTTTTATGATCTGAAAAGAGTTTTTTTTTTTTTCAAAGAGATGAGAGAAGTAAAGAAAAAAGGAGCGCCAATTTCGATCTACCTCTTTTAACCTTCAATTTTTCTGGGAAAAGGAAAATGATATGTTAACTATTATGTTTAAATTTTTTATTTATATTTGGATAATAAATTCTGTCTATTTTAATGATAAAATAAGTATTATTAGTGAAAGTGCGATTATTTTATTTATTCTAATAATAAAATAAGTAAAATTAGTAAAAATATAATTATGCTTTCATTTTAACTGAAAAAAATTTATTTATACCCTACATTAATAAATTTCATTTATTTTAATACAAAATAGATAAATTTGATGAAAGCATAATTATTTCATCAATAAACTATATAAAATTAGTGAAAGTATAATAATATCTTTATAAATTTAATTAAATATTAAAAAGATAACTTAACCCTTTAATTTGATAGTTAAGGGTCATATACTTTTACCGACTAACTTTATATTTTAGGTATAAGTCTATAAATTTACACTTTAATTTTAATTTTATTTTTATGTATAAATTTGTAAATTTATTAATATATAGTGTAATAATTTTAAAAATATTTTTGATAGAGATTGAACCCTAATTATCAGTATATTAATTAAAAATATTTACTATTGTATTACAATAAATTTTGTTAAAATAATATCAAAATAAAATATAAAAACTTAAAATGATAGAACCTTAATTACCTTTATGTCACCATCTACCGCTAACCACCGTTTGTCACTGTTAGCATGACTGTCACTACGCCCGCCCATTGTTCATTGTCAATCATTGGTCAATATTTTAATCAGCTCAAAAATGACCGACCAATCAATAGTCACTTACACAAATGGTAGTTAATGATAGCAAATAGCGACATAAAGGTGACTAAAGTTTTGTTGTTTCATATTTTTGTATTTTGTATTTTAACATTATTTCAATAAAATTTATATAACATAATAATAAATACTCTTATTTATCGTATAGTAAATAAAATTTAATCCTTGTCAATAACGGATTTTTTCTATTTCAAATTTAATTTTAAACTGAAATTTTATTTTTATCTCTTTTTTTCTCTAGTTAAAATTTGTGTAACATAATTGTTACCTTTTAAAATAGTCATGTTCTGAAATTATACGAGTTTTTATCATTTAGATCACATTTCGAAATTATAAGACGATGTACATTGAAAATCTTAAGATTTTAAAATTCTTGAAAACAGAGACAATTCTAATATTTAGATTAATTGATTTAGGTCCTTGATTAATAGTAAATAAGTGCATTCACACTCACTTAAGAAAACGGATGGTTTGTTGGGCCTTGAGAGGTCTGCACAATAAATCTCGTGAGGCTTTGGGTCTTGCTGAACCTTCTATGGAAGTAGGCTTGAGCCCAAATCTCAAAGAAACATTTCTTAACCATGTGTTTAATATGCCTATTGTTTTATATTCGCGCGAGCTCCACGTGCATTTTACATGCAATTTATTTATTTTTTATGTTCATGTGATCAACATGTGCTTGCTTTGGTTTATAGATTGATTTTGGATATTTCTTTAACGCACGAATTTGATGGTTATTGATTTTAACTTTATATCTTTATGTGACAACAATTAAAGAGTGACAAGTTTGTAGATCTATATATAAAAATAAAATAAAAATAATTTAATTAGTTAAAGTGTATTGTCCTTAATTATAAGATTAAAATTTTAAATTTTTTTTTAACATTAAATTAAATTTTGACTTTTTTAAAAAATTAAAGTAAGGTGAATTTTTAAGTTTATCTTTTAATTAAAATTAATAAAATCAATTACTTATTAGGTGTAAATAAAAATTTTAAAATTAATAAAATTTACATATTTTTTTAAAAAAAACTTTAAACATCCAAATGTTCTTTTCTCTTTTTATTATTCACTTGTATTATTACGGTGCTTGAACAGTTGAACTACTTATTAAGACAATTTGTCAATGCTTTTGGAAATTCTTGCTCAATCCTAACGTGGATAGGTTTGCAATTGCTTCCTCTTTTTAATTGTTTTCATGCTTTTAGAGATTCTTCATCAATTCTAACTTTGGATAAATTTTATTTTTTATAGCTTAACTTAATGTTGAATTTTTCGTCATACTTCCATCGTGTTTTAATATTATATTTACTCATGAATTATTTTTTGAATTGCAATTTCTCTTTCTTTCTCTCTTTTTTTTCCTTTTTTTTTTTTTTTGCGTACGACAAATATGATTTATCATCTTTTGGGTGCAATATCGCAAATTTTTTCATCTATTCTCTCTCTTTCTTTTTCCTTTTTTCTAATATATACACTTTGTTGCTCTCTTCTTTTCTTTTTTTGAATGCAAAGGATGCGTGCTTAATTTATTTATTTGTATATTCCTCTTTTCTTTTAGCACAACAAGTATTGCTCGCTATATTTTTTTTTAATGTAAAATACATCTCCCTCTTTTTTATATGATAAGTACGATTTCTTGTGCCTTTTATGAGCGACGTTTACTGTTGCCTTTTGGGTGGGGTGTTTATTCTCATCTTTTCTTGGTTTTTTTTAGAGCAACAATTATTATTTAGTCTCTTTTGGATGTAACAAATATTATTTTGATATAATAATAAATAAACAACTAGCATGCAATCCTTTATGATATAATCGTAAAGGAATAAATCATCCTTTAATGTTTTTTGCTTCTTTATATACAAAAAGAGAACTTGAAACTGCTTTGCTATGGATAAGAAAAGATAAAGAGATCTGTTTATATGTAGACACTAAAAACATATTCGTGTAATATTTTTTAAAAATATATTCGTGTAATATTTTTTAGGTAAGGAACATTCTATGGTTTGGGTACTTTTTTTTTTTAATGTTAACTAGTTTATATGAATTTTTCTCGCTTACTTTATTCGTGTTCTTAAAAGTATGTGTAATAATATTTTTATTAATGTAATTTATTCATATATTTGAGCATATATTAGTAAGCTCATATTTATAAATTATGTAATTTATGTATTAGGCATATGATGCTAATACAAAAGATATAAATTTTAAATTTTATATTAATTAAATAATATTTATAATTATTAATGAAAATGGTATTTTATTATTTAATACTATAGTTTTTTATTTCATATAATGAATTATTTATCTTGATCATTAAAATAGAGACTTCGAGTAAACAAAAAAAATTAATGTATATGATACATTAAACTAGACTAATGCAAATTTTAATCTAATTAACTAAATGTCATTTATCTTAATTCACAAAAAATTTTAATAAACTTGATTGATCTTAATTCTAAAAAGTAATAAACTTACATTTATGTGTTATGTCTTTTGAATTACCATAGAGTGAGATTCATATAAATAGTCAAAACCTTAATGGTTTGGAGATAAAATTTTATGGGTCGTAGGAACATATGCTTACAAGATAGAATCTACTTAATAATATTTACTTAAACTCTTTGCAGCGTTTAATCATTTAAATTTGTAGTCACAGTTTATTCAACAAATTATTTATTGAATAATAATATTTAATTTACAAATATATACATCATAAAAAAAATAATCATTAGAACATTTAATGACTTATGGGTAAACAAGCAATTAAAAAGGCAAGATTTTTTTTTTCTAAGGTTAGCTTTAATTATGAACATTAATCAAATGATCAATTACATAGTAATTACTGATCTAACACCAAGCTAATTTAGTTAAAAGAGTTTTAATTGAAATAAGCTTTTATCTATTTACATATATTACTAGAGTACAGCTTTTGACTTTTAGTTAAATAGTTTGAGGTTAACTTAAATGATATAATAGATTATGAGATAACTTGGACATGGGCTTTTAAGGTGGAACTAAAAAATTCATAGATGTGTTAGTCCCTTTAATAGTTTAAATTCTAATTAAACTCTATATCTATGGTAAAGGTGTCTATATAAGGGAGGTAAAGAGTAATAAAAGTAATTTTTTTATACGTATTTTATGTTAAAACAAAAAAATTAGGTTAATTCTTTTTTCTTAGTCTATATCATTATTTAAGAAATTCACATACCCACACACATTAGTTTGAGAATTGAAACATTACTTATGGAGATCCACATACTTATACATGTAAATTTAAATATATTAAGAATAACAGAGAAGATTTATCAAACAAAAAATTGAAGTAATTTTTTAACTTTATACATATAATTATAAATAAAATGATTTAACTTCACATAAATTTATTTTATAAAATAAAAAAAGATTTTCCAACATTTAGAGCTCATATTTTACTTATATCTGTTTGTCCAAATGTTCAGAAGTGAATATATTTTTTTAATGCAACTCAACTCAAGTTTATGTTTAAGAAGTGAAAATTTTTTAATATCAACACCAAATTATAAGAACTAATATCACTCTTTAATTGTTGTCACATCAATACTTTTGAGATCGCTAATTCAAATGACCAACTAGTGAAGAGTTCGCCTTAAGTCCTACTCAAACTTAAGATTTTTAAGTTCGTCCGTAGGATCATTGGGCAATTATTCATTCTCAACCTCCTTACCCATATTGAGGGAAAAATCGCTTATAGGCTGGGCACCATCTCTAATCTCCATAGGCCCAACAATGGTTGAGGCTAGCTTAAGAGCTCTCATGCCCCCTGAAATGAAGGCCCCGGTTCTAGAGCCCCTCCTACTAATCTTATTGGTTCTTTTAATTAGAGGGAACTCCTTGATCTTGGTTTCCTCTTCCATGTCTATTAACGGAACACTAATATTCAAATTCTTTTTATTTTCGAGAGCCATAGAAGAAAGTGTTTTGGGGAAAACTAACATATGCGCAAAAAAGAGAAGTAAAATGCACACCCATTATCAGAAAACTTCTAAACAAACAAAACACCAACAAAATAATAAAATGCATCATTGACCCAGACAAAGTAGGAATAACAAGTGAATGAACACATAAAGAAAGAAAAACAAAGGGAAGGTAAAGCCATTGATCAGAATGTGACATTAGAATAGAGAAAATCTTTGTGTGAATGGTGAAAAGTACGCCTCTCTTTCTCTTGCTTGCTAAAACGTCTCTTGCTTGTTAAACAAGGAAAATTAAGTGACAAATAAATGTTAAAATAACATATATAATATGTTTTTATAGCCCCAAACTAGCAAAAATCCTCATCGTTCATTCAAAATAATGGACTACATCTCGTTACTCTTAAAAACGTCCCCCCGGCTAACTAAACATGACAGTTCGAGTAATATAAGTCATTAGATCTAAGCCTAGGAATATGATACATCATTCAAGACCTTTCATCTTAGAGATTTAAAGGATATAGAAAGACAACCAGGAGGTATATGATTTTTAAAAAAACACCAACATTAAATGCAAATATCCTAGGGAAAAGAGATCACCTTAGGGTACAATAATAGGTTGCAACAAACACTGTGTTAAGCAAATCTCTCTTGGGCATCCTTAATCTATCTCCCCTATAGAGACTTAAACTTGTTAGATGCCTTAAAAGAATTAGTTTCCATCTTTGAGTAGTCAAAACTAAAAGCCGGTAAACCATTGTTCCATTTGGGAAATCGGCCCAAGTGTAGATTCATATTCCCATGGTAGGCTAGCAGGATGGGAATTATCCACTAAAGTAGGCTGGATCGAGGACACACTTAGAACTAAGAGCCATGCCCCAAGCCTTGAGTAAGTTGCTTAGGGAACAATAGCCATAGCAAAGAAGCCCCTCGATACCCATGCTTGAAACCCAAAGAGGTGGTCAAGATCTCCTAAAGTAAAAATAGTCACTAAAATCCCTAAGCACATACTGGGCCCATAATTGTAAATCTCTATATATAAGGAAGGCCTTAGTAATTATAGGATTGGAGTCAATATTCATTCTATTGGGCAAGTGCAAGTCTCGAGATGAGAATCAATCTAATTACCCTGATCTCACTATCGATCACAATAAAGACAATCGAATGTCTCACTTATGATTCTCAAGATAAAATGGTAATAACTAACTATAAAGAGGTAACCTACAACGGCAAAAGGGCAATGAAACTCTTTCTAAAATATTTTAGACTAATCCCCCCCTTTTCCTATACTTAAAATTGCTTACAAACTTAAGCATTAAAGGGTCCTTAATGGAATAACTGCCAGTATGGTCTTGAGATTATTTTGTTCTTTTGTTGCAAAAAAAAAAAACTACAATCACCAAGTAAAGGCTTATTCTTAGCGTAGCCCTATAGTGTAGGCCCAAGTTTATTCCCTCATAAAATAAACATTTAAAACTTATTGAATTAGAAAATTAGATTTTTTTTATCAACAATTGTAATTAGGATGCTGCTTGTGGTGGAAAAAGGATTCAATGAAGATTTTTGAAAGTAAATCTTTTAACAAGAAAGCATATTTGCTTTATATCCTTTGATATATTTGTTAAAAGGTCAGACATTTTATTATCAGCTTACTTTATTACTTGTTATCAACTTATTTTTTTATGAAATGAAAGTTACATATACTCTGCCTGCAAGTTATGTTTATTAAATGAAATATAATACTTTTTGTCTCTTTCTTTTTTTTAAAAAAAATTATTAGAGAATAGGACATTTGGACTCTTAAAATTTTAGAAAAGGAATATATAGATCATAATAATTTAAAAAATCTAATTTATACCCTTATTAGGTAACAGATTCTATTAATTTTAACGAAAAAATGAGCAAAAAGGAGCAAGAATATTCACCATTAAGTTACAACAAATTTTATGACATAATATCAAAATAAGAAATAAAAAAAAGGTGAAATAATAAGACCCTAGCCACCGCCCGCTATTGTCAGTCATTGTCCCCTACTGCCGGCCACCGGTGACAATGACTGATAGCGGCAATGATCAGCAGCAGGTGATGGCCACTGGTGGCACCGTGACCAACAGTAAGCAGTGGCTAGTGATAATGATCGATGGTGGGCGGTGACTAGCGACAATGGGCAGTGGTCAGTGGCGGTGACGAGCAATGGTCAACGATGAGTGATGGCTAGAGTCTTGTCATTTTACCATTTTAAAGTTTCTATTTGGACACTATGTCACAAAATTAGTTGTAGCTCAATGGTGAGTATTCTTATTTACATTTTGGGTGACCAATGTCCAAAGCTTGTCAATGAAATTTTTTAAATCATTAATATGTGGTCTTCTAGATAATATGTTAATAAAATTGTAAATTTATATATAAAAAAGAGTTAAAATAGCTTAGTAAGTTAAAGTGCATGGGTCTTTAACTATGAGGGTAAAGGTTTAAACTCTCTTTCTAGTATTTAATTGAATTTTGACCTTTTTTTTTTCAAATAAAACACGGTGAATTTTTATTTTTATCTTTTAGTTAAAGTTAATAGAATCTGTTACTTAATAAAGGTGTAAATGAAATTTTTAAAAATTATTAGAGTTTACAGTTTTTTTTTAAAAAAAATAAAGATCCAAATATCCTTTTCTCTTTTTATTATTCAATTGTATTATTAGGATGCTTGAAAAAGTTGAACTACTTGTTAGGACATTTGTCAATGCTTTTGAAAATTCTTGCTCAATCCTAACATGGATAGGTTTGCAATTGTTTCCTCTTTTTAATTGTTTTCATTCTTTTAGAGATTCTTCATCAATTCAAAAAATATGCTTACAAGATAGAATTTACTTAATAATATTCACCTAAACTTTTTACAACATTTGATCATTTAAATTTGTAGTTGCAGTTTATTCAACAAATTATTTATTAAATAATAATATTTAATTTACAAATATATATCATAAAAAAATTATTAAAATATTTAATGACTTATGGGTAAACAAACAATTAAAAAGGTAAGACTTTTTTTTCTTCTAAGGTTAGCTTTAATTATGAACATTAATCAAATGGTCAATTACATGGTAATTATTGATCTAAAACCAAGCTAATTTAATTAAAAGAGTTTTAATTAAAATAAACTTTTATCTATTTACATAGATTACTAGAGTGTAACTTTTGACTTTTAGTTAAATAGCTTGAGATTAACTTAGATGATATAATAGATTATGAGATAACTTGGACATGGGCTTTTAAGTTGGAATTAAGAAGTCTATGGATCTGTTAGTCCCTTTACTAATTTAAATTTGAATTAAATTCTATATCTATTGTAAAGGTGTCTATATAAGGGAGGTAGGGAGTAATAAAAGTAATTTTTTTTTTACATATTTTATTTTAAGAAAAAGAGAATTAGGTTACTTCTTTTCACTCTATCTATATCATTATCTAAGAAATTCACATGCCTACACACGTAAGTTTGAAAATTGAGACATCACTTATAGAGATTCACATACCTACACATGTAAATTTGAATATATTAAGAATAATAGAGAAGATTTATCAAACAAAAAATTGAATTAATTCTCTAACTTTATACATATAATTATAAATAAAATGATTTAACTTCACATAAATTTATTTTATAAAATAAAAAACAAATTCCAACATTTAGGGCTCATATTTTACTTATATCTATTTGTCCAAATGTTTAAGAAGTGAATATATTTTTAATATCAACACCAAATTATTAGAACTAATAAATGCTCAGACATATCACTCTTTAATTGTTGTCACGTCAAGATATAAAGTTAAAATCAATAACCATCAAACTCAAAAGCGTGCGTTAAAAACATATGTAAACTCTAATAATTTTTAAAACTTTCATTTACACTCTTATTAAGTAACAAATTTTATTTACTTTAACTACAAGATAAAAATAAAAATTCACCATGTTTTAATTGAAAAACAAAGGACAAAATTCAATTAAATGCTAGAAAGAGAGTTTAAACCTTTACCATCATGGTTAAAGACCCATGCACTTTAACTAACTAAGCTATTTTAACTTTATTTTTATATATAAATCTACAAACTTTATTAACATATTATCTAGAAGACCACATTTTAATGATTTAGAAAAATTCATTGACAGGCTTTGGACACTGGTCACCCAAAATGTAAAACAGAATACTCACAATTGAGCTACAACTAATTTTGTGATATAATGTCCAAACAAAAACTATATAAAGGTGAAATGACAAGACTCTAGCCATCACTCGTCGTTGATCACCGCTCGTCACCGCCCACCACCGATCATTATCATTAGCCACTGCTTACTGTTGGTCACGTTGTCACCGGTGGCCATCACCCGCTATTGATCATTGCCATTGTCAATCATTGTCGCCGGTGGCCGGCAGTAGTGGACGGTGATTGACAACATATATTATAGCATCAGAAGCAGCAAAATAAGCAGTTTGGATACGCAAATTTGTCGTTGAACTTGGAATAGTTCCAAGTTCAATGGATCCTATACTATTGTTCTGTGACAACAACGGAGCCATTACACAAGCAAAAGAGCCAAGAGCACACCAAAAGTCTAAGTATATGGAAAGAAAATACCATATCATAAGAGAAATCTTGGCTAGATGAGGTGTAATAGTTCGTAGAGTAGAATTTATGAATAATGTAGCGGACCCACTTACTAAGGCCTTAACTCTAAAATATTTGAAAGATATATGGAGTCAATGGGAATTAGATACCATTGTGAATGGCACTAAAGCAAGTGGGAGTTATTGAAATTTGTGCTTACGTGTCATCCCTTTTTATATATAAATATTTGCTTTATGTTTATACTATTATGATTTCAATATATCACTAATTATTTTATATACATATATGGTAAGATGCTTATAACGTTTTAGATATTGTATAATTTGAAAGAGTTCTAATCTGATCTAAATGAGTTTAGATCAAGACTAAGAGTTAGAAACGCTAAAAGATATAAATGCTAAAAGTTAACACTAATAAAAGTTACCAGGTTATAAGAGTTAGCAAAATCTAAAGAGTTAGAGCCTTATCTAAAATAGGATAAAGATCTAAGAATATATTAGTAATAGCGTAGTTGTAAAGAGTTGCAAATGGTGCTAGGAAGTGTTGTTATGCAAATATGTTCTTAAACTTAACGTTCCTGATCTATCTTCACTAATGCGGGTCTGTCAGTGAAAACCTTATCATATATATAGGTCGGTGTATGTTCATATCTGAATAATCCAGATGGTTAGTCTTAGCAGACCATGAGTTTAGTAGAAATTCGTATAGAGATACAAGTATTCAGTAAGGACTGAATATTGAACAAACTCATAAAGATCTCTGATAGACATCCCATAAAGCCGTCAATGGAGGATCTTTCGAGTTGAGTAGTATTCGTGGTCCTTAGACTTGAGTGCCACGGTGGACTTGTGAGTAATCCACCGTACTTTGGTTCCACACATGTTAGATACCTTTTATGGTCCGATTGCTGGGTGTCGCTAGATATGGTCCAATGCTCATGAAGTTCGGTGTGTATAAATATGGGATCCATAAACTTAATTGGGTGAGTAAAATATCCTGAAACTCCAAGATTGTATTTCAGAAAGTCTTATGGCCATAAGTAAAAATATCCGAGAAATTAGTTTTCTCCTTGGGGTAAATATCCTAAAAGTGTTTACGGATATTATTTATTGAGATACAAATCTAGAGATAAGTTTATGGTTGAGCATGTGGAGACTTGACGGTGTTGATCTATATCTCTGCTCTTCTAGGATATTTATGATGGAAGGATTATACGAATATGTTATAACCTCAACTTGTATGTATATTATAAATATATAACCTCCCATACATTACGGATATTACAAATCAGCGCGTTAGACCATGCAAGTTGAGGTTATTGTGTATTTGTATAATCCATCCATCATTTATATCTTGGAAGAGCAGAGATATAGTTCATCATCGTCAAATCTCTATTTGCTCAACCATCAACATATCTCCAGATTTATATTTCCTTAAACAATATCCACAAATATTTTTGTGATATTGTTTATCCATTTGGAATATATTTTTCGAGACTTATGCTTGTGGACACAAGACTTTCTAAAATACAATCTTATAGCATCAAGATATATAATCCACTCATATGAGCTGATGGATCACATATCTATGCACACCGAACTCTATGAGCATCAGACCATACCCTGTGATATATAACGGTCAAACTATAAAAGGTCTCTGACATGTGTGGAACCAAAGTATGGTGGATCACTCACAAGCCTACCGTGGCATTCAAGTCAAAGGACCATAAATACTACTCAACTTGGAAGACCTTCTATTAATGGTTTTATGAGATGTTTATTAGAGTTATTTGTGAGTATGTTCAATATCCAGTCCTCACTGAATACCTATATGTCTATAGAAGCTTTTACTAAGCTCATAGTTTGCTATGACTAACCATCTGGATCATCCAGATATAGACATACACTAATCTATAATAATGGGTTTCACCGATAGACCCGCATCGATGAAATTAGATAAGAAACATCATGTTTGAGAACATATTTGCATAATGACATTTCTTAGCACCATCTGCAACTCTTTGTAGCTATATTATTATAAATATATTCTCAAGTCATTGTCCTATTTCATACAAGGCTCTAACTATTTAGATTTCGCAAACTCTATTAATGTGCTAACTCTTAGCACTGATCTAAACTCCTTTAGATTGTATCTGAACTCCTTCAGATCATTCAATGTCTGAAACGTTACAAGCATCTTACCATTTATTATAAATAATATTAACGATTTTATGAGAAATGATAATTGTATATATACTATCATTAAATATTCATACATAATAGGATGACACGTAAGAACAAATTTCAACAAACTCTCACTTGTTCTAGTGTCATTCAAGATGGTATTTAATATCCATTGACTCTAAATATTTCTGAAACACTTTAAGAGTTAAGGCCTTAGAAAACGGGTCCACTATAATCTGTAAGGATGTTTCCTAGATTCTCTTACATCTCCATAAGCCAATATACTGTCAATTATATAGTATCTCAGCTTGAGCAGTTACTCTGTTAACGTTGCATTTTTAGTGTGATAGGATTCATTGAGCTTACTTATTTTGAGCTCTGCAATTAACTTGAATATCTACAAAAATTTCTTTGCAGGCTTCTCAAGCTGCAACAAATTCTATCTTTACGGTAGAACCAAATATGGACATTTGAATTTCACTTATTCTATAAGATGTGGTACCATTCAAAAGAATACTTAATCAGATATAGATTATCTAACATCCAAATCAGACTAGAAGTTTAATTCTACGTATCCTCTCATTTGTTAGCAACGTTCTTCATAAATGAGAAACTTATCCTTCATACCTTTCAGGTATTACTTGGATATGTTTCACGGTCATTCGATAGTCGTTACTTAGATCAAACTGTTACAGGCTCATAACACTTATAGCCATCAAAATTCAAGTCTCGTACATAACATGATATACATCAAGCTACCTCTAGCTGATGTATATTATATGTTAGACACCCTAACTAATTCATTTTCTACTTGAGGATACTCCCTCTTAAAAAGATGAATACCATGTCCAAAATATACATTAACTATCTCATAGTTATTAAAATTGCACATTTTTCAAGACTTAGTCTATGTACGAAGATTTGAAGAGTCCTATCTACTTCCTAACTTTATCTTAATAAAGCTTTATACGTAGTATGTAAGAAGCCTTTGCCAAATCTTTCATGAAGAAGTTCTTACTCAGTTAACTCTTAACTGACTGACTTGTAACATACCATTGTCATTTCTGACGATGAGTATGTTATATATATATATATATATAGAGAGAGAGAGAAAGAAAGAATTAGAAAGATAATTTATGCTTCCACTACTCTTTTTGAACACACATACTTTCTCTTAGTTCTTAATAAAACCAAACTTTCTGATTACTTCATTAAAATAAAGAGTTTAGCATACTACAATATCCAATAAAATTCAAATTAACTTTAGTATGTTTATTGGTAAAAGGTTTCCTCATAATCGATCTCAGATCGTTGAGGGTAACCTTTAACACCAATTAGGCTGTTAAAGGTTTTTACCTCCTTTTGGGCCCATGCTTCTATGCGTAAACTCTTTTACAACCAATAAGAACAATTCTTATAGGAAGCATAACCAAGTTCTAAACTTGATTGTCATACTTAAAGTTAATCTTGAATTTTCTGGTATTTGTCAATTTCCCTAAACGATGTCTAACATCGTTTTACTATAAGTTATAAGATCTTTTTTCTTCAACTAAGAAAAACATCAAAAAGCACATTTTTAGATATGTAATATACCTAACATGTAGCCTTCATATTTATATTTGACTTATAGAAAAGTGTGCTAAAGGGTTTTCACTTAATTGATTTTTAGGTTCTATTTTCGGTTCATATTTTATCCTGATTGAATTTACAAAATTCAATCTTTTTATAATCTCCAAAACCCATAAGAAACTATTTCTCTGGGAAAAAAGAAATACTATCAACGAACAAGTTTCGTTCATTTAGATTATTAAACTGATATCCCAATGAATATTAGGGATATCTTTTGAACCATCACTTGTACCCCTTGGGTCCAAGTATATCATATTGCACAACTCTTATGCAAATAGAATAACCCTAAATCTTAACATACTTTAGATTTAGTTTCCTTTCACAGCATATCTCATATGTAGTAAAAAGAACAACTTATGATGGAACTTTATTCAATAAGTATGTAGTAATTTCTTGAGCATAACTCATTAGATACATTAAAAGATCGATAAAACTTAATATCGATCGGACTATATCTAATACAGTCAGATTTCTTCACTTCAAAACATATTTATGTTAATGAGTATCTGAAAAACTATATTGACCTAAAATCTTATTTTTCTTTAATAATTTATGAATTTACTGCTTATGTATAAACAGTCTCGATCTAATCAAAAGTGTTTAACATACATATAGGTTTATTTCATTTTCTTCTAGTCGAAATTCTTTGAACACTTCAAAAAATTATCGACCTATATTTTTCTAGAAACACATATCCGTATCGTGACAAACTACGACAGAGACATCGAAGTATTAAAATTTACCAGTGGCAGTATGATTCATTAGATCATATACATCAATATGTATTAGTTCTAATAAATCAATGGCCCAGTGTCTAACACCAACAAAAGAATTTAATCAACTTCCCTTGAATACAGGATTAATAAATTGGACAAGATTCTATAGTCAGATCAAGTATTTGACCATCCTTAACCAGACGGGATAGTCATCTCATGGCTACTTAACTTAATAACTTATGCCATAATTCTTTATCATTCAAAGTTTCTGAACTACTATATGTTATGATCACATAGACATTTTATGCATTTGTTGTTGTATGTCATATATAATGGATATTTAATTGACTGACATTCAATTAGTAAAATATTATCGATATCATATAACATGAAGAACTATTCTTAATGTATGTATGATAACCTCATCTGTCTAACTTAGAGAGCAATATATTTTGCCTAATTATTCTTGGCACAAAATAACAATGATATAACATAAAGCTTTTTACTAGAATGAAGAAGTGATTTAAAAGTCCTAATAGCTACTATGTCTAAGTAATCTTTATTTCTTACGTGCAACTGTACTTTTTATTTTATTATTTTCTAGTATTGCTTAAATTATGCAATATTTTGTAGATATGAGAAGGGAAGACGATATCTCATATCCTTATACTTATTCATATCACTTGTTTATGAAATATCAATTATCAGTAAACAGATATCTAAAAGATTTATCTTTACTAAGTAAAATTTATTTAAATAGTAACTCTTACTATTTTAAACCTTATTAATAATGGAAACACTTTCATTGTGAATTATTCTCCATATATGTTTCAAATATATATAATAAATTTCAAATGAAGCATTATATAACTTGTACATCTTATGTACATATGCTCATACTGTAGATCATTAGATAGGTCAGGATATATAATTTGACTTTCAAATTATTCTTAATCCTTTTTCTGATAATCTATCATCTCTTCTCAAAAGATATTATCAGAAACATCTTATATTATATCTATTGATCTATTATATATTTGAGTATTTTTATTAATTAAGAACAATTCTTAGATTTATAAGCAAGTCTTAATATTTATCGGTATCCTATAGATTATGTGCTTAATCAAGTATACAAACGGGTTGCTCATAGTCATCTTATCTCTGTAAGTTATTTATCTTATCACTATAAGATAAATTGGAGATATAGCGAAATATTTCTAATCATTAATTAATAACGCTTTAAATCATAGATATAAATTTATACATTTTTTAATCTAAAGACACCCTCCCACTGCTTTACATAATTTCTTAAATCTCTCAAAAGAAAAAAAGACAGTTTAATCTTTTAAATTGTACAGCGAAAAATAGACCCTATTAGCATTTTACTCCAGCTGCATACTGTTGCGATCTAGGCCTTTGTAAACCTAAAAGGTAGACAACTCTTGTCAATTGTATCTCATACAACTTTTACTACTGACCCTAAATACACATTATCCGTACATTGTAGCAATCTAGGATGACTGTATTTCAGATCAACTTGTCAATCATCAAATATATGCTACCGATACTACCCGCACACTGTAGCGATCTAGGATAGTACTTTCACATATATTTGTCTCATCTCATGTTTAACCGGCATAATCAAAATCACCCTGACTAATCCCTCATACTGTAGCGATCTTCGGAGTGATCGAAATAACCTGGCTAATACCGTATTGTCAAGGCGGATCATCGTATAATATTATCTTATAATATCATACTATTCAATTTGATTAAGAGAGATTTAAAATTTTAATTATTATTTAATAAATATACTATTAAAAAAAATAATAATAATAATAAATTTTACATCTCATACGAATCTAATTCATAATTAGAATATTTATTTACGTAAACACAATTAACCCTCACCAATAGGGTTCCTATTATGGTTAACAACGTAAACAAATGATTTGTAATTTAATACAATAATATAACAATTATAATTGTATTAAATATACTTACAAAATTTGCAAATAAAAGTATCATGTTTGGAATGATCAGCGTTAAAAATTGAAGGTTCTAGCATTATACTATATAATGCTCCAAAAAAAAATTTGTACTTTTTTTTTACAGTGACAAATGCCACGGCGCTCAATAGCCAGTGCTGGAGTGCCGTGTGTCATGCTTGGCGCTGGGGGCACGAATTCCAGAATCGGTGCTTTAAGCGACTATGACCTAGCGTTGGGGCGCCCAGCATCTGGCGCTGCAACGCCAGGGCCTGAAAGTCCTAGTACCACTGCACCTGCTATACAGTGCTGGGGCACTTATAGCCTCAGCGTTCCGGTGCTCCCTATCTTCGGTAAACTTATTTTAACAACTTGAAATGCACATTTTTAGCATCGGAACATCACTAACAATAATTTTGTCTTGGGTATCATATCCAAACATCATAATGCATTAATTCTAAACACTAACATCTTTAAGAATATCACAATATGTTTATCATCATGCTTAAACATCAAATATCACCATGTTGAAATTTAAACATTATCAAGTTGTTCAAATATACAACATCACCATGTAAACATATTAAACAACAAAAATTATCACATACTCAATTTAACATGCTCTGATACTATTTGTTTAAAATCGAGTATGTAACATACGAGTGTATACGTAATTTTAAAATTACTACACGCATCGGAAGCATGTTAATAAATACACCAAATTTAACAAATTTAACCACATATATCACATATATGCTCGAGTATAACTATTATACAACAAAATATATATGATGAACAATTGTATACATAAAATTAAAATATAAAGAACACTTACCTAATGAAGGTAGCTTTACAAAATCTTTAAGTCATCCAACAATGCAATTGAAGAGCTCATCTTGAAGTGAATTGTGAACAATTCTAGTCTATAACGGTTTGTGGGATTATGGAGCTAGAATGGTAGCTTAGTTTTTAGAATTTTCAGTAACATATATTCAAACTCTTTGAATTCAATTTTTGTTTCTTAAATAGAGATGATAAATATTTTACATACAATTCTTGTATCAATTCTTAGAAACAATTTTCATAGGATAATTATTTTGAATAACTCTTGTCTGAAATAATTATCTGTTCTCTATTTTCTTTTCATTCATTTTTAGCCATCATTGAAAGAAGAAGAAAAAGATAGGTTTTTCATATTTTTTTTAACACTTGAAAGAACAAAAACTAATTTTTTCTTACCTCTCCATTTAATGACCGAATTTTTCTTCTCTTTCAAATTAAATGAATCAATTCAATTGTTAGCTTAATCTCTTTTGTTTTTGTTATTCAAAACCTTTTGATAAAATAAAAACAAGTGCTCCACCAATTTAGTTGTTGGTCTCCCACTTAAGATTTATTTATTAAGCACTAGAATAATGGTCACCTAATTAAATCATTACCTAACAAATATAATTATATTAATCATATTAGATAAATAAATGACCAATTTAGGCCCCTCATTATATTAAAATATAATGACCATGATTAATATATATTATCATATTATCTAATAATATAATCATAATATCTAATTTAATTATTTAAAATAATTTTGAATAATTACTTTTTACCTTACTAGTTTTTACTATCAAGGTTAAATGGTAAAACTAAGGTAAAATAAAATTATGGACCAAATTGTGCCACTTGTCAATCATCCTATTAATTAACAACTCTTATTAATTAATTCAATGATGTACTTAATAATCAAGTCTTGACAAATGTACATCCTAAGGGATCCCGAAATAATTATTCTATTTTACTAAAATTTATTAGATTAAATTATTCAATCCAGTCTGCTACCCTAATGCTCAACGAGTAAACTTTATATTGTGAGACTCTCTAGGTCTACACCTAATTTTTCATATGGAGCTCTTACATGCGTTTGTGAACGATGTCCCGCACACACATTATGGATATTACAAATCAACGCGTTAGACCATGCAAGTTGAGGTTATTATATATTTGTGTAATCTGTCCATCATTTATATCCTGGAAGACCAGAGATATAGTTCATCACCATCAAATCTCTATTTGCTCAACCATCAACTTATCTCTAGATTTATATTTCCTTAAATAATATTCACAAACACTTTTGTGATATTGTTTATCCATTGGGAATATATTTTTTGAGGTTTATGCTTGTGGACACAAGACTTTCTGAAATACAATCTTAGAGCATCAGGATATACAACCTACTCATATGAGCTGATGGATCCTATATCTATGCACACCGGACTTCATGAGCATCGGACCATACCCAGCGACACACAACGGTCAGACCATAAAAGGTATCTGACATGTGTGGAACCAAAGTATGGTGGATCACTCACAAGCCCATCGTGGCATTCAAGTCAAAGGACCACAAATACTACTCAACTCAGAAGACATTCTATTGACAGTTTTATGAGATGTCTATTGGAGTTTTTTGTGAGTATGTTCAATATCTAGTCCTCATTGAATACTTATATGTCTATACGAGCTTCCACTAGGCTTATAATTTGCTAAGACTAACCATCTGAACCATCCAGATATAGATATACACTAATATATATTAATGGGTTCCATCGATAGACCTGCATCGATAAAATTAGATAAGGAACATCATGTTTGAGAACATATTTGCATAATGACATTTCTTAGCACCATCTGTAACTCTTTGCAGCTATATCATTATAAATATATTCTCAGATCATTACCCCATTTTAGACAAGGCTCTAACTATTTAGATTTTGCTAACTCCATTAATGTGTTAACTCTTAGCACTGATCTAAACTCCTTTAGACCATATCTGAACTCCTTCAGATCATACAATGTCTGAAACGTTACAAGCATCTTACAATTTATTATAAATAATATTAAATTTTTTATGAGAAATGATAATTGTATAAATACTATAATTAAATATTTATACATAATGGGATGACACTTAAGCACAAATTTCAACATTAATATGGTGGGAACCTATTGCATTCGTGTCTTTTTAGCGATTGAATATTGAATATCACTTGGTGTCTTACCATGGAGTACCTTAAGTAATTCTTCATCTGCCAATTGAAATCCTTTGTTAATATAGGTCCTCCCGAGATGATTATAGTGGACTTGCATAGGTTAATCTCATTTAGGGCATTTGTTAATTGCTCTAGGTGTTAGCAATTGGCCTGAAACTCATTCAGATAACTATTCCTTACCAGTCAGTCTACTGTCGTTTTTAAGGCTTAATATTCTCTCGTGAGGTGCCTTATATCCTGGTGAAAATTACACCTTTTCTTTGGGTTACGTCAGTCTAAAGACGATGTTAGACAAGTGGTTTGGTGAGTAGGTCTTAATCTTTCATTGCATTGAAGATGACATCTAAAAGGGCTATAAATGGGATAAACCTATCGATCTCAGCTACCAAGGGTTAGGTCTTTATTGCCTTATGTCTTAAAATAAGTTCCCCTGGCTTTTTAATGGTGATCTGATAGATCTATCCATGGATATGATTGATCTAGTCGATCCATCTGTGCTATTTAGTGGTCTGTGGCAGTGTTCTTTCTCTTCTCCCCTTTGGGATCTAGCTTTTCCTGTATCCCAAGGTCGTGTCTATCCTCAGGTAACATCAGCTAAAGCTGATTTCTTCACTTTCTCTTTCTCTTCAATAGAGATGTATTTTGGCACCTTATTATAAGCAACCGTATAGATTGGGACGTGATTCTCGGAGAGTTAGTAACAAAACTAATTCAACTTAAGCCCTACCTTTAAAGTTTGTAAGGTAACTAGCAAATTAAAAGCCCCAAGCTAGATTACATAATATAAAATCTTTTTATCGACTCTTTCGGGCTTTCAATGTGCCCTGCTTGATTTCTTTCAACTGTTAGAGGTCTCTATCAGTTTTATAAGACCCACGAAAATGTTGTACAAACTATCTGTGAGCCTCACTATATGAGAAAATGCTTCTCTACTTTAATCCCCGATACTAAAGGAGAGTAGGCCATTCTAAGCTCATATAGAATAGTCAACGCATCTATTCTTGCTTTAGGCTTACAATGGATAATAGATTCGTGACCTATAATGTTTAGGCTCGACATGCCTCGATATATGGGGAAGCCAAGCAATCTAAACCTCATTGGTAGCTCCATATCCTTAAACTCGTCTATTACGGGGGATTTTCTACCCCTCTCGATCTTTTTAAAGAGAGGTTTGTCTTTTTCCTCGAGCAGGTCACGCACCCGCTTTTCTAGCCTTCATAATTTCTCTTATAATGGCATATCTACTTGGGACATTCTTGGGACCCTCCCATCTTGATTTTCTATTATTTCTCCATGACCCTCAATCCTTTTTTCCTCATGCCTGAGCATATGGTCCAAGTCTCTAATATAAGATCGGCCACGTTCACGTCTGACATGATTGTACGTGAATCCGTTTGCCGATAGCTCTTATGTGATAATTGTTGTATTTTATCCACCCTTCCTCTTTGGGTGTTTCTAGTTACTAGTATTTTGTGGGTTTGGATCCTCAGGGTATAAAAGTCTATCACATTAATTAACTTCTTAGGTCTTGTCTACCTCGTTTGAATCCCTACGCTACTTCAAAATCTCGATCAATAGCTACTTTATCTCATTTCTTTTTTCTCTCAATATTTATAACTCCTCATCAACTTCTCTTTTCAATGAAGTTTCTACCTGTGTCATTAGATTTTTTAGGATTTGCCCATCAAACCCTATTGTTTCATTTCGGATACTTAGTTAGTCATGCATTCAAGTGGTTTTCATTGCTACTTCATGAGTGGTTTTCCATTTTTATTTTGAGCAGCGTCTTAAAGGATTTTCATTTTGTTCCCCACAGACAAAGTCAAAAACTATTGACGAAAAAATTTGGTTCTCTGGGCTAACAAGTTTTAGATTTTTTTTTATAAGGGAATGGACTTAGGCTTCCGTTAAATGGCTATGCTAAGAATGAGCTTTCACTCGATGACTATAGTTTTCTTGCAATAAAAGAACAAAATAATGTCAAGGCTACGCTGATGGTTATTCCAGTAAGGATCCTCCGATACTTAAGTCAATGGCCTATTTTGAGTGTAGAGAGGAATTGGTCTAAAGCGTTTTAGGAAGCATTTCATTACCTTTTGCCATTGTGAGGTTACCTCTTTTTATAGTTGGTCCTTACCATTTTATCCCGATAATCATAGGGCAAAAGATCTTTTTTTTTAATTGTGATTGACTGTGAGATCGGGGTAACTAGATTATTTCTCATCCGAGACTCTCACACTTGTCTTATAGAATGAATATTGACTCTAATCCTATGATTTTCGAGGCCATCTTTACCTAGTTTAGATTTAGGATTGTGGGCTCTATAGGTGCTCAAGGATTTTAGTGGCTATTTCTACTTACGTAAATCTTGGTCACCTCATCGAGTTTCAAGCATGGGTATATCGAAGAGCTTCTTGACTGTGGCTATCATTCTCTAACCACTTAGTCAGGGCTTAAGGGCTGGCTCTTAGTTTCGAGTGCGTCCTCAATCTATCTCATTCTAGTAGGGTAATTCTCATCCTACCAACCTATTGTTGGGGGTACGAATCTACACTTAAGCTAATTTTCCAAAAGGTAACAACAACCATCATCAATATCTTCCTCATTACACTCAAAGTAATGAGAGGAGAAGATAAATATAAAATACAAAATGTTCCTTAAATAACAAGTATATTCCCAACATATTTTTATACATATATAAACACACATCATCATTAAGAGTCAATTTCTATTATCTTAAGGTGCTTATGATTTCCTATTACCCTTACCAACATTTAATACTATTTAGTAAGGCATTTTTTTAGGGTCTAAAGCTGTGTGAGAAACAGTTTGATGAAACAACATTAGGGTGTTTGATTTGATGAGAAATATGCGCCCCTACTTCCAAACCCAAAAAAAAAAAAAAAAGAGCAAACTAAGAGGAGAAAGCAAGAAAGTAAAAATCACTCATGGCTTATTAGAAATTAGTCCATCTTTGCCACCACCTTTCTCATTATCACTTTTGAAGCTTACTTGCTCTAATAGCGATACCTTATCACTCAAAAAAGGATCATATAAATCACGGTCATACCTTGAATCCAAGTTTGCATGAACCGCCATTTCACAATTCAAATCATCATCATTAAAGGACAATTGCTCCAATGGTAAATTTTTTGCTTCATATTAGACTTTAAATTCTAGGTATCCAACCCTTTCTCACATCTTTTAGTATAAGAATAAAAGGGTATTGCTACTATTAAATGAGATCAGTAAGGCACAAGAAGATGTTACCAAGTAAATTTAAAAGAAGGATGAGATATGTTGAAAAGTGTGTAACCAAGGAAGCTTGATACAGAGACATCTTTATCACCTTCTACAGCTTCAAGTGCAAAGTTTTTCCAAATAGAAATTACAACTAGTTATAGAAGGATCGAGAAAGAAGAAGAGTAAAAAATTGTACCAATCAAATCAATTTTCGATTGGAATGAGTAAAAAATTAATGAAATAGAATTTGGTTTCCAATTTCACTCTTAAAATTAAGAACCGGGCCGGCGAAATTTTTAAAAAATAATAATAACAATGATTCGCGGCAAATACTTAATGAAGGTTGCACTTTCTTACCAAGTTCCTGCCCTTACCAAATTACGCACTACATACAACCACTATTCCTAAATCTCTCTAACGTATAACACTTTGTTAAGTGGTCACCACCGTCGATCCTCCCTTGAGTATGTTTAGGGTTGGAAAAATAGGTTATGATATTATTATTTAATATAAATTTGACATGTATTAAATAAATATAAATAAAAAATTGATATAATTAATAAATGAGTTGAATTTGTATTATTTATTTATTAATTATGTTAAATATATATTTGAAGTTTACTATTTACGTATCCATTCGTTTAAGTCACATTTAATTAAATTATAATTAAATATTTATATAAACGAATCAAATTTAGTGTTATTATTCATTTAAACGAATATAATTATAAAAGAATCGAATTGTATATAATAATATAAAAAAATTGAATTTAATCTATTTATTTAAACGTGTCTAATCATATCGTATCATGTAATTCGTATATTAAACGAATTGAATTTATATTTAAATATTTAATTCGTTTATGTAAACGAATCATATATGAATATGATAAAAATTTATTAATATTTTATATTAACATAATACGAATACAATTTATTGACACAAATTGTCACTCTTAAATATGTTGTGTTTTTTGTTTATACTTTCTTTTACCAATAATTTGAACTAAAAATATTAATCTTAAACTAAAATCTGTTTTTAATTTCCTGTAAATTGATTAGCCTCCTACAGCCGTACAACCTTCACCCTCCGCTCTGAGTCCACCGTTCCCAACAATGACAACAAATTTTTTTGATAAGTGTTACTCTTTTCTTTTCTTGTAAAATTGTTTATTTATTTTTGTAAGGATAAAAATAATTTTATTTTAATATTTTAGATATAAATATAATTTTACTTTAATTAAAAATAAAATATCTAATTTTGTCCTTATTTGTTAACTTTTACTTTTAATTTTAATAGTAGAAGAGTAAAAAAATAATTTAACAAAAAAATTAAATTAAATTTTGGACACGTAACACAATTTATTCGTACACAGTATTTGAAGCGTGTTATAATATGATTAGTTAAAATAACATGTGTCATCGAATAATAGATTATATTATTAAAAATATTAAATTAAATAACAAATAATTTAAAAATGTCTGCAACTTCGTGGAGATTTGCTTGAAAACGAAGGCTATTTTTCAGCCAAAAAAATCGTATTTTATATTATTGGACTCTATTTTTTTTTATCTACACAATGATAAAATTATTTTTAACAAAAATGATCAAAAGATGGCTAAATGTGGTGATGAGAAGCGACAGTGGCCGTTAGCTGTTAAATCAAATCGCTAGGCGGGAGGGTGACTTCGCTCCTCACCACCATATTCGGTTGTTTTCTTGTCTTTTTGTTTTTTGTAAAAATAACCCCACCAATAAGTAAATTAAGAAAAATAGAGTTTAATAATATAAAATTTAATTATTTTTATCGCTGAAGTGTCACAAGAAAATAACGCCTAACACTCGGCCGGCGCCTTTTTTCGACTCCACTCTGACGGACAGTGGTAACTCTTATTTAATTATTTATTATTTTATTTATTTTTAAAATATTTATTAAAAATATTAACTAATTGCAGAATGACACATATAATTTATAATTAATCAGTGTTTGACACGTATCATTTTATAAAACATATTTATTAATTTATTTTTAAAAATATTTATTAAAAATATAAACCAACTACATAACACGTGTCATTTATTACTAATAACATTATGACACGTGTCCTTTTATAATATTTTTTAAAATTATATTAAATTACATAAACAAATAAGATTATGCCATGTATTTAATGATAATGAATGAGTAAGATTATACCATGTGTCCAAAATTAAATGATAAATAATGAAAATAAACTAATAATTGTACATTAAAATTACTATTTTCATTCAAATTAACGAATTAGAATAAAATTAATTATTTTATCTCTAATTAAGATAAAATTATATTTATACCCAAAACATTAAGAGTAAAGTTAACCTTATCCCTTTTTTCTTATTACATTTTATTTTGTTAATTTTTTAAATTCAAATTTAATTAACATTTCTAAAAATAAATTTAAGTTTTAATGTATTGATTAATTTTAACATATGGTAATTTTGAAATTCAAAAGTGAAGTCTAAAATTGAAAATTGTTAATGGGCTCGGAAACAACTCCTATTAGTCCAAACAAAAACTAACCTAAATTATTGGCCATACTAAGGAATTAAATTGAACCACATCTAATTAAACCGAATTTGAAAAACAAACCGATTAAATTCGGTTTTTGGTTTAACCTAAACCAGCTTTGCACATCCTAGTTTGAATAAGAATAAAATGAAAGGCAAAAAAAAAAAAAAATTGTACTCTTAAAGTTTGGCCAAAAAGGCATCTACACCTCTATAATTTCGAAAATACCCAACGAAACCTCCTTTCTTTATTGAATTCTCTTTGTTTGGACGACCAGATGCTTGTAACAATGAACGATGGCATATAATGTCAGATCAATGATAAGTGAACTCGAACTTGTAACATGCTAAAAATTTGATATTAGATATCAATATCCACTGATACAAACATAAGATGATACATATCAAAAATGTAGTTCATTGGGAAACATCAAATATAAAATGTGAGCAAGACATCAAGCTTACATCAAACATGCATAAAAAAACTAAACTATGCCCATAACATAAAAGTAATGCGAAAGTTAGATGATTTGGGAGTAAAAGACCAATATCCAAAAGCTTCTCAGCCCTACCAACAACCCCGACAAAAGTAACATAAAAAAAAAATCATATTGTCATCTATTCACCAACCATACTTTGTTAAAAGGTCCCTAGTTCTCTTCCTCATACGAGTAAAAACTATAACAACGCAAGCCAGGATCCATGGAGGGAAGTTCCAACCTGAAATGTTCAATCTCTTCATCCACTCAGGAGTCTCCTTCAATAAGAGTGTGATTAAAAAGGTTATGGCTGTTATTCCAAACAAGATCTTGGTCACAGGTTTAATCAAGGAATCCTGCAATTAGAGAACATCCATGAATGAATAAACATGCAAGCAACATTAGCAATTAGAGAAAAGGAACATTTATTTCAAATGAAAGTTGTCAACCATCAGGTTTAGAAGAAGGTACAAAAAAGATTTATGCAGTATATATCTAGGAATGGTGTCCTGCCAAGAAAAATAATTTATATGTTGCCCAGTCTTCTGAACATAAAAAATTTATAAGGCATTATTATTTAGGGAAAATTTCCCTAAAGAAAATTCCTTAGCAATCCCCATCTCCTATATTAGTTCAAAACTAGTATCTTGCCTCATAAACTGAAAAACTGCAGTCCAACAATCCGGAGTAATTTTTGCTCTGGCTTATTTCTGGAAAGCAAAATCAGTTATCATTTTCTCCTATGTTAGAACAATATTCTTTATTCTGCCCTGCAAGCTTAAAAATTACTGCTGTAATGAACCTGAACAATGTTTTGCTCCAGCTTATTGCTGGAAATGAAAATAATTCTCAATAACTAAAAACAGCTATTGGGGAGAAAACACAACTTGATTCAGGTACAAGGAGATAAAAAACTAAGCAATAGATTTCAGAGTATCTGTAGGACATAACTTCATGTACAAGGTAGCTAACACCTTCAACCTCGTAAAGGTATACACATTGGTGTACTCAATCATGAGGATGATGCTTTTACTACTTTGTCTCTGTCGACTTAGAAATTTGGGCAACTCTCAAATCAATGAGTTAAATTTATTTGTATTTGTTGGGAACGATTTGACAAAGATCAACAAAATAAAGATAGAAGAGAGAGAGAGATGTATAGTGGTTTAGCCCAATCCAGGTTTACATCTACTTTATCGAGCCCCTTGATCTCTTAGGATTACCTCCTTTTATAGCTGTTATAGTAGTGTCCTTTTAAGAAGATATTTAATCTCCATCAATCCCATAATTTAATTCCCTAATTTAGGGGACTATAATTCCCTCATAAATTTTGTGATTTTAGGGATACTAATCCCTACTTATATTGGTTATGATTTTAGAAATATAAATCTCTAATTAATTTGGTTTTCTTAAAGGGATGAGGATCCCATTTTTAGGCTTGGGTTTGACCTCGAAATCTAGGAGGGAACATGGGTCTTTTAGTTTTCAGTATTAACTTGTTGATATTGAAAACTTTATTATAGTTTTGGCTGGATGATTTACCCTTGGATTTTGAGTCTGTCTTTGTGCTTAGTGAGATTATTCAACCTCGGGTAGGTGCGGGTCTTCGATATGATTCTTTCCCTTAGCAAGCTCCGATTGTAGATATAATCCTTTCCCTAAGCTTCGATCATGGACGTCATCCTTGCCCAGGACTCCGATCATTGATGTGATCCCTACCTTAAGCTCCAATTTTAAATATGATCCCTACCCTAGGGGGCTTAGAGATTAATAATTTCAAAGATAAGTTCTTGATTTTGATTTACGTGCCAATATTTGGTTCCACAATGATATGTCTAAATTTTATAAATTCTCTTTAAGTAATATAAAATTGATACATTTTAGATGCTAATCCCCTGAATTTTTGAATTGATTTTGTGGTAAAACAATCTTTGCCACTAAAACAAAACAGGGCAAGTTACTAGTGTTCTTTGAAACAACAAAAAATAAGAGAGGAAGAAAGGGAGTTGTCTGGCTACCATGTTTGCCGAGGCTCTACAGTTTTTTTTTTTGTTTTTTTGAAAAAAAAGACAAAAAGCTACCTAGGTGAATAAAAAGCTGCTCAGGTTAAGTTCTGTCTCTCTCTCGGGTAAAAGGGAAAAAGAGAAAAACTGCTCGGGTACAAAGAAGCTCTCCTTGAGAAAGAACACAAATGGTTTATGGCTTATTTCCTTTATGGTTTAATTCCTTTTTTATTGTTAAAAAAAAAAGAAAAAGAAATGACCGAGCAAGAGGATGCATGGGTGGAGAAGAATGTGCATGCAACATGGGCAACAGCTTGCATGCAAATCTAAAAAAAAAAAAAGATGGCGTAAAGAAAGAAAATATCTCCTGAGGGAAGAGAAGAAAAAAAAAAGAAGCAAAATATCTCTTCAGGGAAGAAGACAAAAAAAAAGTTAAAGTAGGATAACATCTGCATGTAGTGCACGACTTACGTGCCTATGCATTTTTCTCCTTTTGTTCAAAAAGAAAAAAAAAAAGGAAGGGGGGTGGGTGGTGTGGTTGGGTTGTGGGGTTTGGTGATTGGCTTAAGATGAGTGAATGGTTGTATGAACAAAAACTTGTCTTTGGTGAAAGTAAGAGAAAAAGACCAAAAAAAGGGGTGAAAGAAGACAAAATAAAAATGTAGAAGAAGACAAAAAAAAAATTGATTAGAGGTATAAGTCCCCTAAAGGCTTTTCTCGTTCAGTCCCCTATAGTTTCAAAAATTATAGTTTTGGCCATCATAGTTTTAACAATTTTTAAATAGGGCCTCAATAGGAATTGGCTTTCTACAACTTCCTTATCATCTACCTGAGCCCGACCACTTAGGCTCTCAAGGAGCTCAACTACCTAAGTTCCCACCAAGGACCTTGAGCAGGTCACTTAGGATCTCAAGGGGTTCAATTACATAAACTCTCACCAAGGACCTCGAGCTAGTCACTTAAACTCTTAAGGAGCCAACTACCAAAGTTCTCACCAAGGACCCTGAGCCAGTCACTTAGACTCTTAAGGAGCCAACTACCAAAGTTCTTACCACGGACTCCAAGTTGGTCACTTAGGCTCTCATTGAGCGCAACCACTTAAGCTCTATCCAAGCCCCTGAGGGCAGGGATCGTATTTAAAATTGGAGCCCAAGGCAGGGATCACATTTATGATCGAAGTCTAGGGCAGGGATCACATCCATGATCGGAGCCTAAGCCAAGGATTATATCACGATCGGAGCTGCCAAGGGCAAGCATCATATCGAAGACTTGCGCCCACTCAAGGCCAGATAATCTCATTAAGAAACTCTCAAGTCAACGAGTTAAATTTATTTGTGCTTATTGGGAACGAGTTGGTGAAGATTAACAAAATAAAGATAGGAGAGAGAGAGAGAAAAGGGACACCAAATGTATAGTGGTTCAACCCAATTCGGGCTTATGTCTACTTTACTAAACTTTATAAGCTCACTCACATGCACTATTCAACAATCTTCTTACAACAACAGTATAAAGCATCATGACTATTACAAAAAAAAGTAATAATAATAATAATGCGGGGAGACAAATCATGCAAAGCTCTAGTGAAGAGAAATTTGCGCTCCTGATCTCTTGGGATGGCCTCCTTTTATAGTTATTGTGGTAGAGTCCTTTAAGGAAGATATTTAATCTTCATCAATCCCATAATTTAATTCTCTAATTTAAGGGACAATAATTCCCTCATAAATTCCGTGATTTTAGGGATAGTAATTCCCTACTTAAATTAGTTCCATGAAGGATGTAAATCCCTAATTAATTTAGTTTTCTTAAAGAGATAAGGACCCCATTTTTAGGCTTGGGTTTGACCCTAAAATCTAGGGGGGAACAGTCTCCATGTTACTTAGAAAGATGCCAAACATCACCATCTTGATGCTGACAGAAACGGGTCTGCAGCCAAAATGATCTGGGCATGACAGAGACAGCAAGTTCAGAGGAGGGCCAAATTTGGAAGGTTTAAATAGATCAAAAATTAATCAACCCTCATCTTCAATGATAAATGTTAGCATTCTCTTATGTGTCAAAACAAAAAAGAATTGGTCAGGAATTCCTAAAAGTTCTCATAAGCTGGTTTTAACCTCCAACCTTTGGTTATCAAGCTGATCCAAATAATGTGGATTTGTCCACCACTTTATGTGAAAGCAAGTTGCCAGATCAAGGATTTTGCTCAAGTGAACTCAAGACATGTTAAGGGAGCTTCAATGCTGTGAAAAAGAAAAGCTTCTATAATAGAAACCTCCTTTCTAACAGCACGAGCAATCTGTATAAGAAGTTAAATAATTGAAGTCTTATGGCATCTTATCTGCTCTATTTATTTGTGTCTTAAATTTGGAAACCATAGTGATGAAGTAGGATGGATTGGCACGAAATTCAGTCGTGGCAAAAGTTACTCCAATTAGAAAGAAATTAAGTTGAAGGTGATTAGCACACACCCAAAAGAGAAAAAAAATCTGCATCAAAGTAGGGGGACAAGAATTTCATAATCTTTTTTAAGCTTATGTCCATGCCAAAATTGAGAGTAAACATTTGGAAAAAAATTGGGAAATACCTTCATTCTCCTCAAAGTTGATCATTTTAGTGATATACTTATGTCAACTTAGGCACTATTATGTTTCTTTTCAATTGTGTTAGCTCCTAGAGAATGAGGGTAAAACAATTTAAATTTTCCTACATTTTCGCAGTAACCAAACAGCTTCCAGGAGTATACATCAAAAGAATTAACTAAAACAAATATATCGCAGTTCAAGGCATTCGATAACTTCTTTCCTTTTTCACTTCAATTCAACTCACTCTAATACGTCATCTATTTAGCTGAAACTAAAAATTAAAATTAAATACCATTTGAAAAATAAATCAAAAAACTTCACCTGCGGTTCTCCGTCGATGTAAATAACAGATCCATCCTTGTATCCGAGCACAGACCGTCCATTCCTCCCATTAAACCGGATCGGAACGCCGCGACCCGACCCGGGAGAGAAAGCGAAAACCGACTTGAACCCGTACTTGTCGAGAATTTCTCGGACGTCAAGCTGGTCCTGGTCCCATCCGCCCAAGCTCGTCTTGAACACATCGATCGGACCCCTGCCCCGACGGTACAAATGGATCTCGACTTCGGGTACTTTCGCCTCCACGGCCTTCCGAGTCGGACTCGGATGTGATCCGTTTGCTGTCGGGCTTTTTTCTTCTTCAATTTCTCCGTTAATTAGTTGTTCTTTCTCTAACTCCATTTTTTTCTAAAACGAACCGCTTTTGGTTTTATTCTCGTTTATATAACAAGTTTTTGAGTTTGTTGACATTGTTTTTTATTTGTCTACGGTGGGTCAAGGTGCAGTGAAGTAAGGTTATGGGTGTTGATTTTTGACACGTCAGATTTAGCTGGAGATTGGCAGCTAGTTGCCGTCGGATTCAGTCGGGACTGGCCAAGGAAAATGGATGATTTCACTAGTGTTGATATTTTTTTCTTGCCGAATCATGATAGCAAGTCCAAATTTTTAAGGAAATATCACTTCAGCAAAAACTTTTGTCAATTTAGTCACTCGTATCCTTATTTCCAAAATGTCATCATTGCTCCTCCTTAGACGCCAACTCTGCATTCTCTACCAATTTTTGTATCAATGCTATACATCTCAAATTTAGATTTTAAATTTTAGATTCCAATTGGGGTGTTAAAAAATCATTAAATAATTAATTTTTATAATTTTAAAATTATTTATTACATAATTTTTTTATTCAATAGTTGCTTAACATCTTATTTAAAATATAAAATTTGAGATATAATTTAAGAAGTGTAATATTATTTTTTTTGTATTCCATTTAGTTAAAATGATCCCTATTGACTTCTTTAATTGAATTTTCCATTTGCCATATTTTCCTTGGAAGAGTCTATATTCCCCTTTTTAAATAATAATTTTAAGAAGAACCAAATTGTTTTGTGCAAATGGTAAGATTTGTGCATTTTCTAATTTGAAATTAAGGGTTTGATCTCTAGTAGTTGGTCAAGAAATTGTAAATATTTCTCTCCTTCTGTAAAAATAGTTAATCCCTCTATTATGGAGCTATGGGTTCAAACATACGTAAGTGTTAAGTGATGTATAGTCTTAATAAATGTATATATTATATAATAAATATCTAATATAATGTCACTATTTAAAAAAGTAGTAATTTTAAGAAGATTGTAGGAAAAGCAAAAACATTGAGATCAAAAATTATGTTTTGTAGCTAAACATTTTATCACAATCTTTATAGAGATGAACGGTTTAATATGATTGAGCATGAGATTTTTGCCATATACTCTTAATTATAATTGTACTATAGGAGTCACTCATCTTTATCATATTGATGCAGCAAAGTGAAGTTAGATATCATTTTAGCAAACGTCTTAAATTCACAAGAAAATATAACTCTCATAAGAGAAAGGGTGTCAAATTCATAACAAAATAACTCCAAAAGGAATATAACAAAAATATTATTGATGAGACTAATAATATTGTTTTTTAAAATTACAAATAATAAGTTTATTTATAGTAATAGATTAACTAATCCTAAATATACCATAAATCCTACTCAATAAATAATAATAACTAAATAAATTAGTCTTATTTAAAAATTATGACCAAATAAGAATAATAACCCTATTAAAAAAAATCAAATAACACTAAGAAATCCTAAAATATTCTATTCTTTATTTTTTCCTACATCAAATATACTATATTTTCTTTAAGCATCTTTTATAGTATTATGTGTCTATATATAACAATGTGAATAAGTGAATAAAGTTGAGGATGAACACAACATTTGAGCAACTTTCCTTGAAAGAAGCAATACAAATTTTGTTGTAGAGGAAAATATCTCTAGTAAGCATGGGACAAATTGTTTTATGAAACATGTAAATAAATTTATTTTTTAATAAAAGCTAAAACCTTCCTACATCTTTTGAATTTTGCATTGCAAAATAATTATTAGTTATCTAAATCAACCGCTCATAGATGGCCCGGCCAAATCCAACATCGCTTACTTGTACGTAATGTGATGATAGTATAGATAGAGCAATGGGAGTATTTTGATCTAAAACTTTAAACATAGTATTTATATAGAAAAATGCATCATATGGCACATTAACAAATTTATGCATATCAAAGTTGCAAAACACAAAAGATCTCAATTATAAACATTTAGAGCTGCAAAACACAAACGATCTCAATTATAAACATTTATAAGGAGATTACCAAATATTTTGTTTATATTATATTCTAGTTATTTTGAGCATACTCAATTGCTTAATAGAAGCTATACCCAACTTCTATAAACTTCATGTATTCTATAATCGTATTTATCCTCAAATTAATTATACAACTGGAATTATACAATTGGTTAATCAGTGAATACATAAGTCAGATGTAATAAACAGATCTTCTTATTCCATTTATATCTTTTGTATCCAGACTAACTATTTTCTCAAATATATTTCATAAACCACATAATATCATAGTCATAGATAATATACTAATGCAGTTAATAGTAGTTCTCACTTTAAAATGCAATTAATGGTAATTAAGGATACTTGTCGAGGTATTATCTAACCTTGAAGAAACTTACACAATGAAGAAATAAGAATTCATTCACTTATTTTTATTATATTAGTCACAAAAGTAACATATGGTATGATTCATGTGTTATTGTCAAATCCCTTTTCATGGAGGATATGTCTAATTAATTCATTATATAGATCTTAGTTCAATCACCACTTAAATGCCTAACTTGAGTTCTCAATAAGCTCATCTTCATAAAAGCAGCATGTGATATAATTCACTATTACAACCAAATTTATTTTCAAAAAGGAGATGTCTGATTAATAAGCTCATCTTTATAAAACATCAAACTATAGAGTTTTTATTATGTCAAATTAAAATTAAGTGCTTCATTGAATTTGACATCTAATATATGTTTTATTAAGGTGTATAAAATTCATCTAACTTAGCGTCATTAAGTTAGAACATAGAATCTCTATAGCGTCATTAAGTTAGAACTGAGAATCTCTGTTAGGATCTATTGTCACTAAAATAAAGGCATAACATGACAAGTATTAGGAGTCCACGTAGAAGATAAATAAATGATTGATTATTACTACTTTCCTTGATCCATGATGTAAGATGCAATTTATAGGCTTACACTGGTATTTTTTATTTGGTAATGATGGAGTCAAAGTTGATGAAATAAAAAATATATATTTATTATGTAGGCTTTATGAGGTTTATAATCCATGGTATGGTAAACCAAGCTGTGGTTGTTGGCATTAATTTTTTGTGTGTTTAATAAAATAAATGCATTGGATGTTAGATTGTCTTGTTCATAATTACATGTATAAGAATAAGAGATTATAACAATTTCTCATTTTGATCAACTCTGAATTGAATGGCTGTAATCTTTTCATCTATCCTCAATCTTCAAACTCACGCATGGCAGCACATAGATCTTCTCTTAATTTTCAAACTCACATGTACCCAAATATGAGATAACAGGAGTAACTTAATTCTTTTTCCATGTTAGAATACATAAAAGAATTATTCTTGTTGTTGTATTTTACTACTCCCTACCTCTGTATTGAGATTACCACAATTCCTCATTTTGATCAACTCTGAATTGAATGGCTGTAATCTTCTCATCTATCCTCAATCTTCAAACTCACACATGGCAGCACGTAGATCTTCCCTTAATCTTCAAACTCACATGTACCCAAATATGAGATAATATGACTAACCTAATTCTTTTTCTATGTCAAAATACATAAAAGAATTATTCTTCTTGTTGTATTTTACTACTCCCTACCTCTCCTATATAAGAATTTCTCTTGGGTATTTAGAGTCTGGTTAGAATTTGAACTAGTAGAAGAACTAAAAGACTCATGAGCTTCTTAAATCCAACTTAAAAGACCTAGTTAAGTCATTTCATGATCCATTAGTTCTTCTATGTTAACTCCAAGTTATTCTATTAAAAGCCAAGGGTTACACTTTAGTAACCCATATTAATAAATAAAAACTCTTTTAATTAAAACGCTTCTAATTAAATTAGATTTGGTCTTTAGATCAATAATAACTATTTAATTGACCATCTAATTGATCTCCATAATTAAAGTTAGGCTATAGAAAAAATATCTTACCGTTTTATTTACTTATTTACTCCTAAGTCACTGAATGTTTTAATGATCATTTTTAATATATCTATATTTGTAAATAAATTTACAAATAAATGTTATTATTCATTAAATAATTTATTGAATAAACTACAACTACAGATTTAAATGATCAAATACATACAACTTAGTTAGACATTATTTATTAGATTATATCTTAGAAGTATATGTTTCTACTGTTTGGATTTGTGTTTACATGTCATCCCATTTTGTATAAATATTTAAATATAGTATTTATACAATTATCATTTCTAATAAAATGGTTAATATTATTAATTATTAAATGGTAAGATGCTTGTAATATTTCAGACATTGTATGATCTGAAAGAGTTCAGATCTGGTTTAAAAGAGTTTAGATAAGTGTTAAGAGTTAGCAACGCAAAAAATTGTAAATGTTAAGAGTTAGCAAGTTAAAAGAGTTAGTGAATCTAAGGACTTAAAGTCTTGTCTGAAATGGGACAAAGACCTGAGAATACATTAGTATTGACGTAGCTGTAAAGAGTTATAGATGGTGCTAGAAAATGTCATTATGCAAGTATATTCTTAAACATTATGTTCCTAATCTAATTTTATCGATGAAGGTTTATTGGTGAAACTCATTTAATATAAATTAGTGTATATCTATATCTAGATAGTCCAAATGGTTAGTCTTAACAAATCATGAATTTAGCGGAAGCTCGTATGGGTATGCAGGTATTCAGTAAAGACTGGATACTGAACAGACTTATAATGACCTTTAATAGACATCTCATAAAGCCATCAATGAAAGATCTTCTTGAGTTAAGTAGTATTCGTGGTCCTTTGACTTGAGCGACATGGTGGGCTTGTGAGTGATCCACTATACTTTGGTTCCACAAATGTCAGAAACCTTTTATGGTTTGACCGTTATGTGTCGTTGGGTATAGTTCGATGCTCAAAGAGTACGGTGTGTGTAGATATGAATCCGTCAGCTCATATAAGGGAGTTATATATTTTGATGCTCCGAGATTTTATTTTAGAAAATCTTAAGACCATAAGTATAATCCCTAGAAAATAGTTTTCGTAGGGTTAAACAATATTGCAAAAGTATTTGCAGATATTATTTATGAAAATACAAATCTGGAGATAAGTTCAGGGTTAAGCAAATAGAGATTTGATAGTGATAATCTATATCTCTGCTCTTCCAAGATATAAGTGCCAGAGGGATTATACAAATATACTATAACCTCAGCTTGTATGGTCTAATGCGCAATTTTGTAATATCTGTAATGTGTGTGTGAGGCATTATTCACGAATGTATGAAGGAGCTCCATATGACAAACCAAGTATGGACCTAAAAAGTCTCACAATATGAAGTGTACTTGTAGCGCACTAAGGTAGTAAATTGGATTGAATAATTCAATCCAAGAAATTTTAGCAAACCAAAAATTCGTTTCAGGGTTCCTCAGGATGTTTACTTCTTAAGAATTAAGAGTTAAGTACATCACTTAATTAGTTAACAAAAGTTGTTAACCACTAGGATGGTGACAAGTAGAAAAATCTAATCCTTTAATTTTGTAACATGCAATATTAATAAAATAAGTTAAAAATTAGTAGCCAACCAACTCATGTGATTAATAGGATAACCAATTGTGATATTGATATGAATGGATGCCACCAAATTAATAGGTATGCCATTAATTTAGATGATAGATGGTGGAACACTTAATGAAGTGGTTGAACCACTAAAGAAAATGATTCATTCATTCATTTTCTCTCAATTCAATGATCCGACCATGAAAATGAAAATACAAGAAAATTTAGAAGCAAAAATGAGTTTTGGATAAGAGCTTAACAAAACATATATTTCAATGAAATTTATTTCAAAGATTATATGCAAGAGTTGCATAAACACTCTATTTTCTTGAAAATAAATATTTGTGTTGAAAGAGTTTGAACACATGAACACTTGTTATCAAAGTGTGAATTTGTGAGAACACTTAACTTTATCCATAAGGTATCTCTCTATCTTATTTAACTCGTCTAAGTCCACATCATCCTCTGCAAGCCATACGAATTTTTTCTAAGGGTCATCATCTCTGACAATCTATACCATATTGCGTACCAAAGCCAATAAGCCACTAGATTGTTGTGATTGTGAAGCAAGTATACTACTACTAGCATTATTGTTGGTAAAATGTATACTGTATGAGGAATATAACACAAAGATACAAAACAAAACAAGATGAAGTCAAGGCGTGCTTTGTACTGTCCTTAAACTATTTCTACCTCTCACTATTGATAATAATCAATGGTGCACTTGGGTTAAAGGTAGGATAGTTTCAGAATTTAATGACTTATTAGAAAGTATAAATGTGTACACCAAATATAATTTTTTTGGACAACAAGTGTTACTTTTGTATATGATTGATAAGAGAGAAATAAGAATTTTAAAGATAAGAAGAGAAGTTCATCTTCAATTTAAATGTGCTTGCAGTATTTATAGAGTTATAAGTGTCTCTTTAGGGAGATACGCCACCTCTTTGAAAGGTCAGATCAATTAGAAGGAGTAGATGACTCTTTAAAGAACGTTGGGAGTTGCGATGCTCAGAGCTAGAAATGTGACTTTTTAAAGAGTCACCTTTCTAGCTCTGAGCATCATAGCACCCAACGTTCAAATTGCACACCAGTCCGAAGCATTAGGATATATGGCCCAACCATATGAGTTGAAAATTTTCATATCTATACACACCGGACTCCATGAGCATCGGACCATACTCAACGACACCCAAAGGTCAGACCATAAAAGATTTCTAACATGTGTAGAATCTAAGTGTGGTGGATCACTCACAAGCCCACCGTGACGCTCAAATCAAAGGACTATAAATACTACTCAACTTGAGAAAACCGTCTATTAACAGCTTTATGAAATGTCTATTAAATGTCTTCATGAGTCCGTTCAGTGTCAAGTCCCTACTTAACACCTGTATACCTATATGAGCTTCCACTAAACCTACGATTTGGTAATACTAATCGTTTGAACATTTCAGATATAGAAATAAACTGGTCTTTTTAGTTTTACCAATTGACCTATATTGGTAAACCTATAATCAGGAACCAATTTGGAGAATATACTTCATAATGATATTTCTTAACACTATTTTTAACTCTTTGAAACTATATTACTACAATAAATATTCTCAGATTTTTTTCTCAATTCATATAAGGTTTTAACTCTTAAAAATACTAACTTTTAGTATTAATCTAAATTGTATGAAAAAAAATAAGATTAATACCATATTATAAAATAATGATTATATAAATGCATATTATATAAATATAAATATAATTTATATAAAATTAAAATGGCGCTTGAGCATCAACTGCAACAAAATTTAGGCATAACGGTTCTAATTGTCGCTATATTTTACATTCTTTTAAAGTTTAACACTAGCATTCTAAGGAATTGCCATTGGTTTATATGCTGAATACCCAAACCTCTCAAAAAACTTCTCTATATAGTGCTCTTATGATAAAATGAGACAATTAGATGTTCTCATAATCTTTACCCTAAGTATTACATCAGCTTCTTCTAAATCTTTCATATCAAATACATTTGATAGAAATTTTTTAGTCTCAATAATCACTTTCATACTAAGACCAAATAGACGCATATCATTCATATATAGACATATAATAATATATCTATTAGTATCAAATATTTTATAGTACACACACTTATCAAAATTATTTATCATTAAATCATTTGATGCTAGAGAATTGTCAAACTTTTTATGCCACTGATTTGGTACTTATTTCAAGCCATACAAATATTTGACCAACTTACATACTTTATGCTCTATAACAATGCCAATACAACCTTTCTGTTGTTCCATGTAAATTTCCTCTTCTAAATCACTATTTAGAAAAATGATCTTTACATCCATTTGGTGTATGAACAAATCATATATTGCAGCTAATGCAATCAAAATTATAATAGATGTAATTCTAGTTGTAGGAGCATAAGTATCGAAAGTAATCTAAGTCTTTCTTTTAAGTGAACCCAGAGGTAAACCAACTAATTCCTATGCATGATTACTCATGATATAGTTGATTTCATCATTTATTACCTCTCTCTATAAATGAGTATTATGAGAAGTCATAGTCTCACTAAAAGTCTTAGGGTCCTCTTTTATAAGAAAAATATAAAAATCATTACCAAAATTAATAGCCATGCTCATTCTTTTGCTTCTCCTAAGTTTATTGTTAAAGTTTTTGATAGGATGTACATTAATCTTTACCTGAGTTATATTCTTTTTATCTACATTGATTTTCTTAGGAAAGACTCAAAGAACTTTGTATTTTTAGATTCTATTATATTGTTTGCATCAAACAACCCTATGATATCCTCTAATACCAAGAATTTATATGCAGCACTATTCTGGGCATAACCTATGAACAACAGTCTATAGTCTTAGGTCTCATCATTTTCTTTTTACGGTCATGAATAAGAACTTTTGCAAGACACCCCCACACTTTGAGGTATGAAAGATTATTAGCATAACCTTTCTATGACTCATAGGGTGTAATTTTCATTTTCTTAAAGGGAACTCTATTTTGTATATGACCAGCAGACAAGATTGCTTCTCCCCACAAATTCATAGGTGTCATAGAATTTATCAACAATCAGTTCATTATTTCTTTTAAAGTTCTATTTTTCCTTTCAGCCACCCCATTAGATTCATGTGAGTATGGTAGTGTAACTTCATGTATAATTCAATTATTCTCACAATAGGAGCTAAACAAGTTAGACACATACTCTCCCCCTCTATTTGTTCTTAATTTCTTAATTTTTCTACCAAGTTAATTTTTTACTTCGTTTTTATAGATTAAGAACTTATCATATGACTTATATTTATTTCTTAACAAATATACCTTAGTATATTTTGAGAAATCATCAATAAAATTTATGTAAAATCTTTTTTTCCCTCTAATAATGACATCTTTAAAATCACTTAAGTCACTATAAATCAAACCAAGTAATTCATTTTCTCTAAGAGATATAGGTTTACAACTTTTTTTAGTGGACTTTTCTTCCACACATACATCACATTGATGTATTTCATCTAAACTCATATTAGATAATAAACCACATCTTTTTCATCTTTCTTAAACAAAAATAATTCAAGTAATCTAACCTATCATGCTATAAATTAAAAGACTCAACAATATACATAGAAGAAATATTTTTATTAATTAGAACATCAAGTACATTGAGTTTGAACAATTTATAGGAAGAATATCTCTTTCCAATGAATGTCTCATCATTGGTCATTACAACTTTATCCTTTTCAAACGAGGCTTTTACATTAGCTTTCACTAATATAAACACAAAAACAAGATTGTGTCTAATATTGGGAATATAAAGAACATTATTTAATACAAGAGATTTTCCAAAAGTAAGTTTAAGGAGAACTTTCTATTTTTCTACCATTAGTGCAGAATGGAAATTACTAAGATAAACTTGTTCATCTCATTCTCTTATAGAAACATACTCCTAGAAGGTGCTCTTGTCTCCACAAATATGTCTTGTGGCTCTAGAGTCGATCACTCACTCTTCGTTGCCACTTGCTATCATGTTCACCTGTGAAACAACTATTATAGTAATAACATCTTCTCCCTCAACCAAATTGGCCTTGGGAGTTTTGTTGTTTCCTTTTTTGCTCACATGCCTACATTGATAAACAAAATAACCACCATTTTCACAAGTATAACACTTACCCCTTTTCTTTAATGAGGTTTTATTTTTCTTAAAAGGAGTGTTGCTTGTAAAGTCTTGATGTTTTCTATCATAATTATTATCATCTACTAAATTGGCCTTAGAAACTAATTCTTTGCCCTTTTTTAAGTTCTCATTTTGGCAATTATTTTCTTTTATTTTAATGTTTACAATAGAATCTTCCAAAGTTAAACTTTTTCCTTTTTATGTTTGTTACTTTCCTTGTAATCCTTCCAGGATTCAGGCAACTTTTTCATTAAGCAACCAACTATTAAAGGTTCATGGAGAACTATATTTTCAATTTTCAAGTTATTTAGTAAGAAATGAACATCATAAATCTGTGTAGTGATCTCTTTTTTCTCAAACATTTTGAAGTTTAGGAAATTTACTATAATATACTTTTGGGCACCAAATCTTTTATAACATATTTTTTTCTTAAGTTGTGCCCATAATTCATGTGCATCCTTATACGTGGAATATACATCAAACATTTTATTTGATAATATGTGTTGAATTATGTTACGGCATACCTTATTTACCCTACTCTATTTAGGGAACTCCTTCTTATAATTTTCTACAATAGCCTCAGGAGGAGGAGGAGCGAGAAATTCGGCCAAACCCATTACATTAAGAGTATCAAACACCCAATCTTGCCATCTTTTGATATGCTTCCCATCAAAAGGGTAGATCTTAAAAGCCTCTGAAAGAGATTTGAAAACTGCCAATAGTAAAGAATTGCTTGTAGTATCCATGTGTATATATAGAAACAGTTTAAGATTGTTTGTAAAATGTGTGCTGTATAAGGAATATGACATAAGGATACAAAAAAAAAGATGAAGTCAAGGCATTCTTTGCAGTGTTCTTAAACTATTTCTTCCCCCATTATTGATAATAATCAATTGTGCACTTGGGCTAGAGGTAGGATAGTTTTAGGATTCAATAACTTATTAAAAGGTATAAAGATGCACATCAAATATACTTTCCTTGGGCGGCAAGTGTTTACTTTGTTTATGGTTGATAAGAGAGAAATAAGAAATTTAAAGATGAGAAGAGAAGTTCATCTTCAATTCAAATATGACTACGGTATTTATAAAATTGTAAGTGTCTCTTTGAAGAGACATAACACCTCTTTGAAATGCCACATCAATTGGAAGGGGAAGGTGACTCTTTAGAGAGTCACCTTTCTAACTCTGGGTGTTGCGGAGCTTATCCTGAGTACTAGCCCAACTGGACGCTGCGGTGCCCAGGGGCCAGCGCCATGGCACTTCTAGTCTAGCGCCACAGCTCCCAATCCTTCTACTGCTTTGGCACTTCCCCTTTGACCTTCTTTCTCTTCTCGACTCTTTTTCTCCACTTTAAAACTTGATTTTACACTTATTTATTTGAAATACACTCTCAAATACTAACAATTACTACTTTCACTTTGTTTGACATTTTATGTTATTTTATATTTTTAAAATATATGTAAAAAAATACTAAAGCCAAAAATCTATTACAAATAATCTATTGTGACATTTATGATCCAATAAATGTAAGGGCTAGGAATAGAGCTATATGTTTCATCACATTCATTTATAACTCTTAGCATTTTTATCTTGACTATTTGATCTCTCATAATACAGAAATATTAAATTGCTTTAGATGATTTCTTGAGAATCAAATTAGATATAAGAATTAAAGTTTTAGGAATAGATTGAGGATGTGAATTTCTTTCTAAATAGTTCAAGGAAATACTACAAAGAGAAAATTATTAATAGAAGGTTATCTATTCTTGGGAATTTGTAATAAAATAGTATGGTAGAAAAGAGGAATAAAACACTATTGAAGTTCATCACTACATGAGCAAATCTTCTAGTTTTTTTACTGGGAAGATATATTACTAATTGTTGCCTATATAGTTGATCAAACTCCAAGTCAATTAGTTCTATGTCATGTAAGTGAGGGATCAAAAGGAAACTTGATCCAACTCACTTGCAACTTTAGAGGGGCTTGTAGCATACGTTTATGAACCATCTAAAAGACATGGGAAGTTGGGTACAAGGGAAAGAAATAACATGGGGAGTTGGGTACAAGGGAAAGACATATATCTTTATAATATGTTCTAAACACTCCAAAGGGCATGAGTCCATTAATAAACAAATAGATGGGGCTGTGATTAAGTTAGAATCACGAGATATCACATCCTTTGAGAATGAATTTCTAAAATCAGACAAATTGACTAAGACATTCAATAATATAAATTGAATAATCCACATGATGTTATCACTTCTAGCTTATAACTTAAAGGAAACTCATATTTGTCTAAGAGTTCTAATCCTAGTGGAAGTAAAAAACCTAACATTATGACTCTATGGAATACTCAATTTAGTTATGAATTGAGTAGCCAAATTTGCCTAAGATTTTTTACACTAATGGAAGTTAGATACTTGATGTTATAAATCTCAAGATAACTTAATTCAACAAAGTAATATTAAGACTCATCCAAGTTGTTATTTTACGATTGAAAGAGAGATTCTTTGATACTTCATATTATAGTTATAGGCCAAGAACTTTTTAATGAGGCTATTATATTATCTGCCAAAGAATTATCAATGAAAATAAGGGATAAGGGAATAAAATCTATAAAATCTAACCATGTTTAGGACTAAGTTGATTCACTGTCTAATCACAAAGCATTAGAAATAAAAGGATTCTACACATCAAATGTAAGGGATATGACACAATTGGAAGGTGAAAGGCATGATAAAATACGAAAGGGCTATACCCAACAAGAGAGTATAGACTTTGAAGAAATCTTTTTTCTGATGGAAATGTTTGCTTTCACATGCTTGATTCTAGTAATTATTGTATATATAGACCCAGATTTATATCAAATATATGTTAAAATTTATATTATTGTTGAAGAATTAGACAAGAATGTTTGTATTAAACAACCTATAGTTTGTAATAACAAAAGCTAAGAGTGTAGAATTTGTAAGATCAAAATTTTTATTATCATATGTGGATGATATTTTTTTGGCAAAAAATTAGGACTAGGGATTATCAGGTTTGGTTGAGGTTTAGAGAGACTCGAACTAACCAAGTCCCAATTAGGACACATGGATAGGGGAGACTCGAACTAACCAAGTCCCGATTAGGACACATGGACAATTCTTGAATTGTCCATGTGTCCTAAAAAACTATTTGGTTTGGATTGAGACCCGAGGACATAGGTCTAATTTGAGCCTTTATTCTTTTATTTTGAATTTTTTTTGTTGGACTTGTTGGGCTTTTTTTTTAGGACTATTTTGCTAGTTTTTTTTTCATCTAAATTATGTAGTACATATTGTATTTATGACTTAAGCCTAAAAAAAAAAGAATTTTCTTTACTTTACCAAAACAAATATGTTAAATGCCAATTTAGATTCATTCCCAATTACATTTACAATTTTTATATATTAAAAAAAAATAGTTATTATTTTAGTATTAAATATCAACAACCAAGTAGTAAGAGAAGTAACCAAAACAAAACGAAAGGTCCATACACATTTTATTATTTTAACATTAAAAAGACTAAAAAAAAAACTTATCAACCAATTAAAAATTATTAACTTAATCACAAGCACATTTTATAATATTTTAAAAAATATAGTAAAATCTCCCTTAAAATATGAACATTACCTTATATATGTAGACAATTAAAAGTAAAATATTATCACGCATTCATAACACTCAAAAATAATGAGTCAACTACTACAACTATGCATCCACAACACTTAAAAACCTCAAATCAAAACTTAACATAGGCGTGGCCTTGACCTTAGGCACCTTTTTAGTTTACTACATAAAAAGTTTAATATAATTTCAACAAGATAAATTGGTAACAAACACAGAATATAAATAAGTAAATTTAAAAAAAAAACACATAAACTCCACCATGCATAACATATAATTAAACATAAAGGTTAACATCTTATATCTAAAATTTGAAATCATCCGTAATAAATCTAAAATCTCCAGTAATCCTCAAACTTCAACTCCAAAATCAAGTCTTGAGTTTTCCATTTTGTCTTTGTAATTAAAATAATTTATTACAACAATTAAAGAAAAAAATGTTAACATATGATTCTAAAAATTCATATAATGAGAAAATTAATTCATGATTATCTACCGATTTGAAAGCTGAGAAATGAGCAACTAAGTCTTCAAAGATTATTTGTATACTCCGGTGGTGGTGGAGGTTCATAAATCATTAATCGCACAAACTCTATAAGAAAAATAAAAATATTACTGGAAATTGAAATTTACATTAAGCAAATAATATTGAAGAACATGTGTGTTTCTGTAATCTTAAGTTATTAATGATTCAGTTTACATGTGTATATGTTGATTATATGTTTAATTCCACTGCAAATTATATATGTGAGAGATATATTTAATATTTTTAACATGTACACAATCACATGCAAGTACCCCAAAATAGGTTAACACCTACGACCCATGAAATTATATTTTTAAGCTATCGAAGTTTTGACTATTTATATAGATCTCACTCTATGATAACTCAAAAGATATAATGCATAAATATAAGTTCATTACTTGCTCAGGATCAAGGTCAATCAAGCTTATTAAAGTTTTTGTGAATTAAGAACTATAACATTTAGTCAACCTAATATAAATTTATAGTAGTTTCATTTAATATATCATTTAATCTATTTTTCTACTTGAAGTCTCTACTTTGATGATCAATGTGAATCATCTACTATAAGAAGTATAAATACTACAATCTTACATAATGACATACCCTTTTCATTAATAATTGTGAACAATATTTATTTTATAAAGAATTTATGATCTATACCTTTTATATTAGTATTATATACATATTAGATAGATCACATTTACATGTTCTAAAGCTTAATGGAACTCTATTGAATACTATATTTTGATGTTGTTAGTTGGTTCATGACTATATCTTGTGTTGTCCATTTATGTTTTTTTATGAGTTTAATGCTTCTAATTAGATTGAGAAATAGATTAGATGATTTAAGACTTGTGGGTTATGTGTTTAGAAAAGTTTAACCCATTTATTAGAATTAAAAAGTATAGTCTTGACTTTATTGAGTTAGGAAACTAATGGACTTAGGATAATCACTTAAGGGTCACTTAATGTATGTATATGTTATAAGTTAGATAGGGATATCAACTTAGTTATGTATGCATAAGATATCATTTGACACTCGGGAGAGGTAATGAGATTAATTCTAAACCCTTGATTAATAAATTCATAAGATTAGTTGTTAATCACTAAAGATAAAGAACATAAGAACACTAAAGGGAAATCAAGACCTAAGACCCTTTATTATAGAATTTCCATCTTCTCATTATTATATCGTTCATTTTAAGCATTTTTAATTTCATAATTCAACTTAGCCTTTAGATTAGCCTAGATAATATTAGGTTGCCAACACTATAGTACTTAGCATTAATTTAGGACACTAATCCTCGTGGGAATGATACTCACTCATCACTTTATTAGTTGATCACAACCAGTGCACTTGCGGTTACAATTCACGTGTGTATAATTTTACGAACAACAAGTGCTTATTCCATTTTTATTACTGACTATACTATACAAAATGTTTATAGTTTCTAGCTAGTCTATCTCTTAATTCTATAGTCTACTAAGGATGATATCAGTCAAAGAAATGAAGCTTGTATTATTATAATTGTTTAATGTGGAGTTTGATTATACCATTTTTTATAGTGCATTCGCAAATAAAATGGACCAACTTGTTACATTTATAGTGAATTACCTTAATCTTGTCCTCTCTTTTACTAACACACCTTTCATGCACTTTTCAATAATATAAATTCATTATAAACTAAGTTACTTCTATGACATACATTAAGTATTTGAGATGTTTTGCCAAACCATAAGGCTTATTGAAAAGCTACCCTAAATCTTTGTTGAGTTTTATAAGGCTTACACTAGAGACTTGGGCTTATCTCTAAAATCGAAGTTACTAACATGTTGAAGGCAAATTCAACCTTGACTATAGGGTGGCTAGTAAAGCTTTTATACCTTACATTGTCATCTCTGGTGGTAAGTAGAGTAGTTAGTTTAGAGAAGCTATACAAGCAATAAGCTTGTTCTCTAGTATCGAAGCAGTATTCTTTGGTAATGCTAGTCTCTTCTCCATTTCTATTTATTTTTTTTATTGATCTATTTTCTCTAACTAATAAGAGGAGGGTGAATCTCTTAAGGATGTTATTAAAAAGTTGTTAAAGAGTGGCAAGAAAGATAATAAAGGCCATAAGAGTGGGTAAAAGGTTACTGAAAGGGGAAAAAGTCCTTTATAGTATTAACCAATGTCCATTTACCCTCTGTGGTAGAAAAAAGAATGAAACATCACAAACCATTTTGTAAAATTCTGTTAAATCATAAAAAAAAAAACTTTACTTTTACCTAATTATCCTTATAATGGGTTTAATCTGTCAAACAATAATGTGTCTTGGAAATATATAATAATAACTTAAGAAAACTACCTTATAATTTATACAAAGTGACAATTTCTTGCTTTTTTTGTTATTGGAAAATATAAGCATTACATGCCAACAATCCAAAATGGTGCCTATTTAAGCACAAGTAACTATATTCTCATCTAAAAATAACAAATCAAAACACAATGAAAAGAGTAGCACTATTAATGTCTATGCAAATCACCATAAATATGAAGAAAGCACCTTTAAACTCAATTGATGGGATGCAGATCAATAAAAGAGCAATCAAATTGAAGAATAGAATATATGAATATGAAAATGGGTTGGAATAAGGATATTTAAGAGTAAAGAGAATCCTAATAAACTCTACTTTGTTTTTATATTCAAAAGTCTAGTTATGGGTCTTACACCTTTTAAAAGCCAACCATTAAGGAGTTAAGCCTTCATGAAGCATCTAATTTTTTAGTGAGGTGCAAGGTAAGCATTAGAGGTATTAATAGGGGTTTAATCAAGTTTAAGAATAAGACTTGTCTTTGTGGTGAAAAAGTCAGGGTTAAAATTCTTGAAATAGCTAGAATCCTAATAAACTATACTTCTTCTGCAAACAAAAACCAAAATACAATTATTTTAGATTTTAGAAATCTAGAAGTGAAAAGTGCAACACTCGTCGTACCAAAGGAGAAAGGCTCAATACTCTATGCAGTGAATGATCATGCAATTTTTCAAGTAATGAAAATCTAAACACATTGAATGCTCATGAATTTTAAAGCAATATTAACAACAAAACACTTGCAAAGATTGACAAGAAGTTTGCAATAGTTCTGGTGACATTGATTATCACCATGATGATATTATGTTTTTATATAATGCTAATATGAAATAATACAAAACAATCATGTATACTTTCTTAAATGACATTAAAAATAATGTAATAATATTAGAAGTAAAGAGATTCAACAAAATATAATTTATTCATTAAATAATCATAAGAAAACTCCACTAATGTGAATATGTATGCATTGTACTCATATTTTCTTCTAACTTCTACCATAATTTTATCATAGATGAAAATAATGTTAGGGTTGATGCTTACATGCCATCCCCAAATGTACATATACTTATGTATTTATATAAGTGTACATTCCCATTAAATCGCTAATACCCATTAATATGGTACTATGCAATGTAACGTTACAGACATTGTACGATCTAAAGAAGTTCAGATTAGATCTAAAAGAGTTTAGATAAGGGCTTATAGTTAGCTACGCTGAGAGATATAAATACTAAATGTTGGCACAGTTAAGTGTTAGTTGGTTATAATATTCAGCAGATCCGAAAGTTAGAGCCTTGTCTGTAATGAGACATAGACCTGAGAATATACTTGTAACTGCATAGTTGTAGGAGTTGCAATCGGGTGCCAAGAAATGCTAGTTGCGCAAGTATGTTCTGAAATAACTGTCTCTGATCTATTTTTGCTGATGCGGGTCTGTCGGTGGATATCTATATACATAGATCAATATATTTTGTACCTATACGGTATAGATGGTCGTTTCTAGTCGATTGTGAGCTTGGAGCTCGTATTGATATATAGGTATCTAGTTAAGACTGGATATAGAACAGACTCACGAGGGCCTCCGATAAACACCCTATGTAAGCTGTCAATTGAGGGTCCTCTCGAGTTGAATAGTATACGTGATCCTTTGACCTGAGTGCCACGGTGGGCTTGTAAGTGATCCACCATACTTTGGTTCCACGCATGTCACAGACCTTTCATGGTGTGACTGCTGGGTGTCGTTATGTATGGTCTGATGCTTATGGAGTCTGGTGCTTACAGATATGGGATCCGTCAGCTCGCATAGGGAGTTAGATATCCAGGTGCTTCGAGACTGTATCTCAGAAAGTCTTGTGGCCACAACATTAATCCTAAAAAGAGTTCTGGCAGGGTAGAACAATATGGCAAAGGAGTTTGCACATATTGTTCAGTGAGATACGAGTTTGGAGATAAGACATGGATGAGCACTAGGGGATTTGACGGTGATAATTTATATCCCCGCACATCCAGGATATTATGACGAAAGGACTATACATATGCATTGTAACCTCGGCTTATATGGTTCAATGCGCTGATTTTTTTATATTCGAGACGGTGTGTGAGGCATTGCTCACGAACTCATAGAATAGTTCTATTTAACGAATCGGACATAGGACCTAGAGAGTCCTGCGATATGGAGTGTACTCGTTGTGCACTAGGGCAACGTGCTAGATTAAAGTATTTAATCCAGCAATATTCAGCTCTACCATGGGAATGTATGCGTGTCTGTATTTAAGTGTTAAATGCAACAATTAGACAATAATTGTTATTTGCTAATTGTATTATGACACGTAGCGTATTGTAGACCCTCAGTTCAGTTTACTCAAGTATAGGATTTAGTAGAATCCACTAGGGATAAACTTGATAACTATTCACGAAGGGCAAAATAGTTATTTTACACTTTAATTATTTAATGGATAAATAATTAAAATATTTCTCTTATTATATTATATAATTTTATTATATTATATATAATAATATTATATTTTGGGTGCCAAATAGTTGGCACCCATTATTCATATTATATTATTATTATAATATATATTATATTATAATTATATATATATATATAAAGAGAGAGAGAGAGAGAGAGATGAGTTTGGATGAATGGTTGGCCATGAAATTAATTTTTTTTTTTTTATGGTTTCATTTGAAGCACTGGTGGATTGCTTCAAACACTTCATTTCTTATCCTTTTGGAGAAAAAGATAAAAACACACCTGGTCATTTTTGAGTTTAAGAGTTAAACCCAATGTTGCGTATAGGGCTATTGTTCTAGCTCACCAAGCCCATCGTATTGATGACCCGAATTGCTTGCGAGTTGGTCTCTATGCAGAATCTGAGAAATTACGTGTATAATGTTACACGTTGAGGTGAGTTCTTTGTACTGCTAATATATTAATGTGATTAATATATTTTATTTATTGTAATTTACACACTTCTGCCGCGTAGAATATGTATAAGATATATATTTTAGGCAATAAATAGAAGAGGACATGCATACACTCACATGTACTAGATCTCCGACAAAAATGGTATTAAAGCCATTTGGGTGTAGTTTGAGTGAATGGATGTAAAATGCCCATTGCAAATGGCGCGTTTCAAGTGTTGAAACAGGTATGCCAAAGGGGAAGCACGGGGCGCTGTAGCGCCAGTGGGCTGGGGCTACAACGCTGAGGGTTTGATCTCCCAGCATTTCAGCGATGCAATTCGACGTCGCGGTGGCGTACTGTTCACTTAAATAGTAGCATATAAATAGTATTAGTATTGTTCATAGCTATAATTATTTTAAACAGTGTTTCAAAATTAATTTTGCATGTGTAGATTTATGAGATGTAGTGATAAAAGTTATCAGTCTACATTATAAATCGAGATTTATGAGATGCAGTGATAAAGAGTTATCGGTCTATATTATAAACCAGAATTAATTTTTCTGTGCTAGTAACCACAATGGGAGCCCTACTGGTGGGGGTTAATTGTGCTTGCATAGAAAAATTAATTAATTGAGAATCACTTTTCCTAGGAGAATGGAGACCAAGGATACAAAAATCTCTCTTAATCAAATTGAAGAATATTATATTATGTGATAATATTTTATTCTGATCTGTCTTGTCAATACGGTGTTAGACGAGTCACGTCAGCCTTTTCCAATATTACTACAGCGTGAGGGACTTGGTCGGTTGGGCTTAGACTATACCAGTTAAATATGAGATGAGGCAAATATATGCAAAATTATTGCCCAATATTGCTACAGCGTGAAGGTAGTATCAGTAGCATATATTTAATCATTGACAAGTTAATTTGAAATACACTTACCCAATATTGTTACAACATGAGGATAAGGTATATTCAGGATCAAGTGGTAAGAGTTGCATAAGATGCAATTGACAATTGTTGTCTACCTGTTGGGTTTACAAAGGCCAATATTGCTACAGTATGAGGCCCGAGTAAATTTCAATGGGATCTACTTCCCGTTGTATAGTTCAAAAAGTTTAAACCATCATCTTCCCGTTCGAGAGATTATCGGGATTATATAAAGCAGTGAGAGGGCGTTTTAAATCGAAAATGTATAATTAGTATACCTATGATTTAAAACGTTCCATTAGCGATTTAATGAATATTTCGCTTACATCTCCCGTAAGTTTGGCCTGTCAAGAATAATGGCCACTACGATCCAGTTGGTGTGCATAGTTGATGCAGTCTAATGCTAGGGTATTAGAAATTACTTTGACCGGTGTATGAATCTCAGAAATATTCCAGATTCAAAAAATTCTGGATTTATTGTTGATCAGAGTTTGGCGTAAGGTAATTCTGATAACACTTCTTTAGAGGACTGAATAGAGAAAGTGTTACCTTGTTTGTTTAAGGTGCTTTATCTTTTACTCCAAGTATATCTGGTGAGACTAGATGTGTAAGGAGAAGAAGATGAGGCAGATACCCAGGATAAATCCTCAAAGGCAACATTATCCAAAGATCAACAAGAGGACGTGTAGATAGAAAGTGTTTCCACTAAGTAAGGTTGGGTATTGGAAATCCCTCTACCCTACAAGCCTTATAATTGTCATGAACACTCTCACAGGTTTGTGTATAACACAATATATTTGCAATATGTTGTAGGGATTGAGAGAGACTAGAATGCAACAGCTTGATAAAGTAAAGTTGAGAGTAGAAAATTGTGATTTCTTGTAGGTCCAATTTGTTAGGCAGCTTGACTTACTTCTTGTATGCAATACAATAGTTGTACTGCATAATAAGTATGATATTTTATTAGCTGAATATCAGTTAATAAATTGACATTATATACAATTAGAAATGTCCGTAGATCAGAATCCTTAAATGATACGGAGCTGTGGTATATAAGTTTTGGTTATATAGACGTGAGACGCATATCCGTCTGGTTAAGGATGGTTAGATTCCTAATCTGACCATATAGACTTAACCAGTTTATGAATAATGTATTCATGGAGATGGCCAAATATATACCAGAATGTATATCACATCCCTTCGATTATATAGAGGAAGTGAATACATAAATAGCAAATTTCTCGTTTGTTTAAAGGAGAATGAGATTCTCACTCACTATAATCTTCCGGGCATTCTTCAACATAATGATGTTTAGGAAATGAGGAATTGGACTTTATTAGATATGGTTTGATTGATAATAAGTGTTACCGATCTATATCTGAGAGTATCTACTCTAAAGACAACTGCATATTAAGTAGAGTTCCATCAGAAATTGTTCCTTCTATTTCGTATGAGATACAGAGAGGAAGGAATCCGTATCTTAAATATGTTAAGACTTGGGATTGTCCTGCTTATGTAAGAGTTACGCAGCAGGGTATCTTTTTTTGTAAGAGTTATTTAGTAGGATAAACAACACCCAAGAGGTATAGGAACAGGTTCATTGTGTATTATGTGAATACTATAGGATACTAGTTTTATGATTCAAAGAAGCGAAGTGTGTATGTTTCTCTGTATACTATTATCCTTAAGGAAGAGTTTCTCACTGATCGTGAGAATCATAAAAATATTGAACTTGGTAAAGTCAATCTGGAAATCAATAAACCAAGGATAGGAACTCTAGCTTAATTAAGCAAGACCTTTTAGCACACCCCAAAGGGTCGGAAAGGATGTCTATGTCACTTTTTAGGTATGATTGATGCCTAAAGGTGAACTTGAAATTTTCTTAGTAGAAGAAAATCATTCTTGACTTACAGGCAGTTGATGTTGGACATCGATTCGGGAAGCAGTCACAAGCCAAGTAAACATAATTGACTCTATGCATCAGAATCAAGTCTGGGACTTGGTTAAGCTACCCGTGGGAATTGTTCTCATTGATCGTAAAGAGTTTACAAATAAGTAGTGGGAGCCAGATAGAAGGTAGAGACCTTCTAGGCTCAATATTGGTTCTGGAAAGATAATCCTCAGTGATCTGAGATTAATTAAGAGGAAACATTTGGACCAATATAGATGTTAAAGTCAACTAGTATATTATTGGCTCTTGCAGTACATTGTAACTTTGAAGTTTGACAGATAAATGTAAAGGACAGCATTTCAGAATAAATATCTCAAGTAAGAGATATTCATAGAACAACTTGAAAGTTTTACGTCCAGTCAGACTTTTGATTTAGTGTGTATGAAGGGTCAATAAGGGCATGATAGTCTTTTTGATGCTCTTTGTTGATGACATACTGGTCATTGGGAATGATGTCAGTATGTTATAATCGGTCATAAGTAACTCGTAAGTGTTTTTCCATTAAGGATTTAAGAGAGGCTTCATTTATACTAAGTATAAAGCTTTATAGAGACAGAGTTAAGAAGCTGATAGGACTCTCTCAAATTATTTCACATCAATAGACATAGTATTCATCTTTCGAGGAGAATGTCTCTTTAGATGGAAGATGAGAGAGTTAGAAAGTCTAACACACCAAATATGTCAGCTCTTCAAAAATTGATGTATGCTATGATGTGTTTGAGACTTGAGATTAGTTTGGCTATAAGAGTTACGAGCCGATTTTAGTCTGATTTAGGTGACCACCATTAGATGGTAGTCAAACATATCCTAAGGTATCGTGAGGGGACAAAGGATAAGTTTCTCAAATATAGATTAAATAGTATACAAATAAGAAAATGCACGAAGTCAGACTTCAAGTTTGACCTAGATGATAGAGAATCTACATCTGGGAATGTGCTAATTCTCAATAGTACTAAGTGAGTTGGAATTCCACTAAACTAGGATTCACTGCCAATTTATAAGTGACGCAACGAAAGCAACAGTGAAGATTTGTAGGTTTATTGCTAGGCTTGGAAGAGTTCCAACACAGATGAATCTTATCCCATAATTTTGCGGTAAAATTAGGCTGTAGTACAAGTCAAGGTGCTAAGAGGACACCAGTACTCTAATTATGTTGAGAGGAGTCTCACATGACTAGAGAGATTTTGGCTAAAAGAGATATGATTATTTATAGAAGTGTTCCATAAATAATTTAGCGAACCCACTTTCTAAGGCCATGATTCTAAAAGTGTTTATGTAACACGTGGAGTCGATGTGTATGAGATGCCATCAAGAATGGCACTAGAGCAAGTGAGAGATTGTTAGGGTTGATGCTTATATGCCATCTCTGATGTACATATACCTGTGTATTTCTACAAGTGTACATTCTCATTAAATCGCTAATACCCATTATTATGGTACTATATAATATAACGTTACAGACATTGTACAATCTGAAAGAGTTCAGATTAGATCTAAACGAGTTTAGATAAGGGCTTATAGTTAGCCACACTGAGAGATATAAATGCTAAATGTTAGCACAGCTAAGTGTTAGTTGGTTATAATATTCAGCAGATTCGAGAGGTAGAGTATTGTCAGTAATAAGACATAGACCTGGGAATATACTTGTAACTGCATAGTTACAGGAGTTGCAATCGGGTGCCAGGAAATGCTAGTTGCGCAAGTATGTTCTGAAATAACTGTCTCTGATCTATTTTTGCTGATGCGGGTCTGTCGGTGGATATCTATATACATAGATCAGTATATTTCGTACCTATACGGTATAGATGGTCATTTCTAGCCGACTGTGAGCTTGGAGCTCGTATTGATATATGGGTATCCAATTAGGATTGGATATGGAACAAACTCACGAGGGCCTCCGATAAACACCCTATGTAAGCCGTCAACGGAGGATCCTCTTGAGTTGAGTAGTATACGTGGTCCTTTGACCTCAGTGCCACGGTGGGCTTGTAAGTGATCCACCATACTTTAGTTCCACGCATGTCACAGACCTTTCATGGTGTGACTGCTGGGTGTCGTTGTGTATGGTCTGATGCTTATGGAGTCTGGTGCTTATAGATATGGGATCCGTCAGCTCGCATAGGGAGTTAGATATCCAGGTGCTTCGAGACTGTATCTCAGAAAGTCTTGTGGCCACAACATTAATCCTAAAAAGAGTTCCGGCAGGGTAGAACAATATGGCAAAGGATTTTGCACATATTGTTCAGTGAGATACGAGTCTGGAGATAAGATATGGATGAGCACTAGGGGATTTGATGGTGATAATCTATATCCCCGCACATCCAGGTTATCATGATAAAAGGACTATACATATGCATTGTAACCTCGGCTTATATGGTTCAATGCGCTGATTTTTTATATTTGAGACGGTGCGTGAGGCATTGTTCACGGACTCATAGAATATTTCTATTTGACGAATCGGGCATAAGACCTAGAGAGTCCTGCGATATGGAGTGTACTCGTTGTGCACTAGGGCAACGTGCTAGATTAAAGTATTTAATCCAGCAATATTCAGCTCTACCACGGGAATGTATGCGTGTCTGTATTTAAGTGTTAAATACAACAATTAGATAATAATTGTTAAATACGACACGTGGCGTATTGTAGACCCTCAGTTCAGTTTACTCAAGTATAGGATTTAGTAGAACTCACTAGGGATAAACTTGATAACTATTTATGAGGGGTAAAATAGTTACTTTACACTTTAATTATTTAATGAATAAATAATTAAAATATCTCTCTTATTATATTATAAAATATATTATTATATTATATATAATAATATCATATTTTGGGTGCCAAATAGTTGGCACCCATTATTCATATTATATTATTATTATTATATATATTATATTATATTATTATTTTATATTATATATATATATATAAAGAGAGAGAGATGAGTTTGGATGCATGGTTGGCCATTTTGGCCGAGAGAAAGAGCAGAGAAATAGAAAAGAAGAAGAAAGAAGAAAAGAAAGAAAAAAGAAGGAAAAAAATGAAATAATTTCATTTATTCCTATGGTTTTATTTGAAGTAATGGTGGATTATTTCAAACTCTTCATTTCTTATCCTTTTGGAAAAAATGATGAAAACACACCCGGGCAATTTGGGAATTAAGAGTTAAACCCAATGCTGCGTATAGGGCTGTTGTTCTACTCACCAAGCTCATTGTGTTGGTGACTAGAACTGCCTGCGAATTGGTCTTCATGCAAACTCTGGGTAATTATGTGTATAATTTTACATGTTGAGGTGAGTTCTCTATACTGCTAATATATTAATGTGATTAATATATTTTATTTATTGTGTTTATTATAATTTACACGTTTCTGCAGCGTAGAATATGTATAAGATACGTATTTTAGGTAATAGACACAATAGCACATGCATACACCCACATGTAATAGATCCCCGACACAAAAGTCTCATGCATATATGATTGGGCTATGTATATCAACCATGACCAAAATATGAAGTTTTGTAATATCTTATAGAAGACCCTATATAAATAAAAACAAATGAGTGTTGCATTGTAAATTTCAAAGAAGGCTCTTTAAAAGTTAGTTGCATCCCATCAGTGCTGCAATGGTAAACATAAAAACAATTTAGAATAAAGATGAGGGTCGATAAAATAATTTATAAGACATACATCATACCTTGAAATACCATTCACATATGCCTTTACTATAAGGTTGAGAGGTTGATAGTTATGTTGAGTATGCCTTATTATATTTAGTTCTCTTTATCTTTTTTTTTTTTTTTTGTCTTTTTTGCATGCTTTGGTGAATTGGATCCTGAGACATAGATAAGTTAGTAATTGTGTTTTAAAAAGAGTCATAAGAGATAACCTTAAACACTAACCTTTATTGGAGAAACTAACAATATTGGTATGGTCATTTCACCTATATACCATTGAGAAAACACAAAGCTAGAAATAACATTTAATAATAATTAATCTATTAAAATGTTTAAGTTTAAATATTCCTCAACATTTTTAGTGCATTTTCTTTGATTATAGGCCATTCCACCACACTTCCCATATCTTAAATTGTACTTGGGCTTCTTCTTTTTCTTAGGTGTTTGTTCTTTTGGTTCTTTCTTCCTATTGATTTTAATTTGACAATCTTTACTTCTAACAGGAGGATGTAACTCAAACATTTCAACCTTAGGCTAAGTAATTTCGATAAGTAATGGGTGAATAGTTTCAAAATAAGTAGAGTAATAAGATTCTTTTAATAGAATTTGTCAACAAATTCTATTAGATCAACATGTTTTTGAACAATGCAAGCCATTACATGATTGCATGGCAACTCATTTTTCTCTCAAGCCCCACAATCACAAATCATCTTCTTAAGGTCCACAATATAATGCCTCTCCTGATTCAGGACATTATCCAACACTTTAAACTTGTGTGGACTAGCTATAACAACATTGACCTTTCTTGATGCTTAGATATTTTTCTAAGCTTTTTGTGTACTCTTGATGATAGTGATGTGTCCTAATTAGTAACCTTCTTTCTCCTTCTAATAAGTTTCTTCATAAGCTTCATCCTTATAAATTTTAGCAAATTAGTGATAGGCCTATTTCTGTATGCATTTGGCACCTTATTCCATGATTCTGTCATGTTATTAGTAATATGATCAGATTTAAAAATGGATGAAAGTTATATGTAACCCAAGATTCATAATCATTCTCCATGAGCCATTTATAAGCTTTAGCTTCTCGCTTCTTGATTTTATTAATGATTATTTCAAAGCCTATAGTGTTGGTAGATCTTGCTACTTTTGAAAATAACTCTCCTCAATTGTCAACTGATTTATTGTTCCCTAAAGTTGGCATATGCACGCTTTCGACAATACTTGATTGAGGATTGTTGTGGCTTTTCTAAGCATAACACAAACTTAAGTATACGTATCGTAACAAGTAATATAGTGTAAAATCAGATGTCAAACCTACAAGGAATTATATATTTTCAACTAAGTACTTAAATTATATCTTCTTATTTTTATCTAGAAAATCAATAGTTCAATTTTAATTAAAATAAAACTAAATATATAAATATAATTAAACTAATATTATCACAACTACGCAATTTATAATAGTAACAAGATAGAGAAAGTCTGTGATTATAACTATCCCTTAAAATACTTTTCTAGAGATAATACCCGTTAATACTTAATCCCTCAATTTTATTATTGGTCAAGACACTAAATTCTTCACTAGTCTCTTCCAATGGTTAGTGAATATATCTTAAATTACCAATTACCTATATTCCTGTAATAACACGATAAAGTTAAGACTCATTAAGTTCAAGTAATTTTAACTATATATATCATATAGGTATATTCTTATCTTATATTGAAACTTATAAATACTACTCTGTAATCATATATCAAATTTTCCTAGGCTAAACATAAGGATGTCTTTTCTAAGTTTATCAATGTGTTCCTAAATCAATCAATAACTGGTCAAGAATATTGAAAAGTATAACAATTAATCTCATATATTGAGTTCAAGTTATAAGCCTGGAAAAGAAAATTAGTTTATAACCACAAGAGAATAAAGGTTAGAAAAAATTAAAAATACGATATAACCAAAAAGAAAACCATAATTGATGCCTCAAATTCTGCCTTGCAATTGGTTGATTTCTTCAAGAATTCCTTGCTTCTCTTGTTAGGCATGAAAATCTCTCTCTAAATTGCTTTGAATTGTGTTATTTTTACTCTAAAAGACCTAAGTTGTGAATATATCGAAGGCTGAGACAAGAGACATTTTTATAGGAATATCTTAGAATCTCGAAGCTGTATTTAGAATCTGATTAGGAATCGCATTAAAGCTAGGGCATTTTCTACTTAACGTAGGGGCGTTGCCTCAAACAAATTTCATCGCTATTGCGATAATTACTCAATGCTGGGGTGTTGAGCCTTAAAAAATAGTGCTTTGGAATTAATCGCATGGTTACAACAATGACTTGCTATCGCTGGAGCGTTCTAGGTTCTAGAATTACTGCTATAGCCTTCTTCATGTATCACAAGAGCATTCTTAAGCTTTATGAATACTGAAGCGTTCTGACACTTATCACTGCAGCGTTCATCAAAAACTTTCCAATCTTTGCAGTTAAGTCCTAATTAACTACAATTCTTGCATTTTTTTTTTATCTAAATTCTTCACTTTTTATCCTTTAATGCTAAATTCCTATAAAATTAACATTAAGCATGTAAATAACCTTTATATTCACTTAAAAAATAATTTATAAATAAATTGGGGATAAAAAAATATATATCTATTTCACTTCTATCAAGGACCCGTTGAAATGATTTTTAACTGCTAAAATGACACTTTTTTGCTTGTTATACATAATGGTCATGGACATTTCATTTTGTATATTGTTGTGAATTTACTAAACTAAGCGCAAGTATACACTGTCGCAATAAGTAATATAGAATGAGTCAAGTATAATTCCCACAATGACTTTTTTAATCTATTCTTCATGAAGTACCAAAATTAAAACTTCTTAATTTTATTCAAACAAAATAAAAATTATGTAATTAAACTAATCTAAAATTAATCAAGACAAAAATGAATTAAATAAGAATTAATCACCAAAAAAGAATGAACCTAAGGTTATAATTATCCCTCTTATCATTTTATTGCTCTTACTGCACTTATTCGCTTATTCTTTTTATTAACGCACCCTATTAATAACAAATTCGACATGCATATGGCAGAGGGCTCATAGTACCCCTTCTTTTGATCCAATATTGTCTTCGCTTTGATAGTGATTCACCTACTAAAAAAAGAGGCAGGCTTGCCTTAATACTTTATTTGAATCAGCTATTCTCTTATCTTAATCCCTTAATTATAAATTATTGACTAGATATCTAATGTTATCATAAGCCTCTGTCAATGGTTGAATACTATATCTTACCTTAAAAATTATTTATATCTCTATGGTAATCAAATCAGAATAAGATTCATTAAGAATTGGTCTATTAATACCATATATGCCATATAAGTATATATCTATTTCATATGAAACTCATAACTGCTATGTTATAATCATTTATCAATCTACCTTAGGGTAAACACATAAATCCCCTTCGTCAAGTTTATTTTGGCTCCTAAAACAATCTAAATATTGGTCAAATAGATAGAAAGCATTAAATATAGATAGATTGAACAATTCAATAAAGTGAGTTTATAAAATAAGAGGAAAACTAACTTCAATTACATATTGAGTTCAAAGTTGTAACCCTATATGTAAAAAATTAGTGCATGATGATTGAAAGAGTACTATAGTATAAATTTAAAGACATAATGAAGAAAAACAAAGGATTTAAGAAAGAAAACAGAAAAAAAATAAGCATGTAGTGCCATGAATCTTCATTTTTTCTCTCTAATTTATTGTGCAAGCTTCTCTTCAATCTTCAAACTTTGCTTAAATCCCTTTTGAAACTTGTTCTTCTTTCTGCTCTGGCTTGTTTGTCCCTCTAATTGGCTTCAAAAGGCTTTTATTTATAGGTTTTTGACTTCCAAGTTATGGCAACTTCGAGTCTAAGGGAAAGTGGAATTTCCTTAAATCGCATGGGCATTGCAGAATTGAACACTTTGACTTGAGTACCACGGTGCTAGCTTTTGGTTGCCACAGTACTTAAACCTGAAAAATCCTTCTTCTGGGGCTAATTTGAGCATCACAACCTTGAATGTTGGGCACTGCGATACTGGAATTGCTAACTTAAATGCCATAGCATTAAATGTTGAGCATCATAGCGCTGACCTCAATTTTTTATTCTTATTACTTTTCATTTGATTTCTAGTATCTTCACGTTAAAATTTTTAAAACCTATAAATCAACAATAATATGTATAAATAGTCAAATAATTAAGATTAATTGAACAAATATTAAGCTAAGAGGATAAAAATATTAAGCATAATTAATCCTTATCATATCTATGTGTTCTTTCAGTAAACCTAAAAACCAACTCCAAGTGTCATTTTCCTCCTTGTCACATATGCAACATGCTAGTGGAAAAAAGCCATTTATGGCATTCAAGCTACTGCAGAGAGTAATACCCCACAAAATGCCCTTTCAAGTGGCAACCATCAATCCTTAAAAATCTCTTGTACCCTCTAATGAAACCTTTCTAAAAAGCATCATAGCTCACAAACGTACTCTTAAAAAATTGGTCTTCCTCTTTAATTTCTTACTTGATCTTCACAATTGCTCTACGGTTGGTTTAGAAGAATGTTCTCATAGTCATGCAATTTTGTGTAAGATAGTAGTACATAATCTCCAATAGCCATGTTTTCTTTTTCTTCTCTTTTTTTTTTTTGGCATTATATAGCCTTCTCTTTACTGTTGCAATTCCATACATTCTAAAAAGCTCAGTTGCAATAGTTGAGATCTTTATGTTAGGGTTGTTTTTAATGATAGTGAATAGTTTCTTTGAATCCAAGTGCTAGTGAACCTTAGGTTCTTATCAATCTTCAGACAAGTGTGCAAATCTCCACTTAATGTCCTAATTATGAAAGAGACATTGTCAAGCAACAATAAAGTATGAATCCTCCATTCATACCATTTTAGATCACACTCAACAATCACCATATTCCTCTTATTCTTTATGCTCTTCAAATAGCTATCTTTTTTGATGGCTTAGTCTTTTAGGAAATCTCTAAAATGGTGTACATTATTAAAGACTTGCCTAACTTCAAGTGTGATTTCTTCATCTTAATTCCTGCTAAATGACCTATCTCTCAAGGTTTTGGCTATCCTGACCACTACATCTTTATACTTATCATCTTTTGTTGATACAATTATCATCATTACCACTTTTATAATATGATAAGTTGTCATCTTCATCAGACTCATCCACATTAACTACCTATTATACATTAGCCTCATTATTTGTCTCAATAGCATCTCTAATGTCATTATTGTCTAGCTTATTGAATCAAAACCTTTGGCATAATCATCTCCCTCATAACCATATTAATCACCTCTCTTGGAACATCTTGACCACCAACCTAAACTTTTGTTATTTTGTTGGTGGTTCTCCTAGTTTATTTTTATTTATCATTTCTTGTGCCTTAAAATTTTTGTTAATTGTATCCATTAACTCCGTATCAAAATCATCTTCCCATTTTCATGGTTCTATTGATGAAGGAATATATGAAGAGTTTGTAGGATAAGCATTATTTTCTCTAAGGGTAGAAGACTGTGTATAGGCATGTGTTACTTATGAGATTGGATCTTCAATAACATATAGCATATCAAACTCTTTTGTTAAGAATCATCTATACCACCTTTACGAAATATCCACATTGCCTAGAAGCCTCCTTTAGTTAGAGTAGGGGATGATAGCTGTTAATTGAAACTCTTAATCGTTATATCTGCGTCTTCTATTTTGAGAAAACAAGACATCATTCACCAAGCTAGCCAAACTAAGCAAACTATATTATGATCATCTAGCTTAACTTCCCTTCCACAAAACCTGACTTAGATATTACATCTATCACTAACTTGTCCAACATAAAAATTAATTTACTAATTCAAACATATCAGATATCACATTCTAATGTTAAATAAAAACAATTAAAAAAAACACACAATTTGGCAAAGAATACTTTATAAGTCATAAATTTCAAAAACTAAGCTTTACCTTGCAAGAAGCAATATCAATCACTAAATTTTTTAATTGATTTTTTAAGACTATATCCACATATCATCCTTTAATATTTCAACAAACAATTTTGCCACAAAAATCACTAGAAATATCCATTAGTAAGAAAATAAAATTCTAATAAATAAGCAAAAGTTGTATAAATAATGCATAAATGATCTAAATTAGCCAATATCTAACAAGATTTGAAACCCATTACTCCCATGTTTTTTGTTAATGCAAACAAAGCTCCTTTTTTTTTTCTGGCCCTTCTCAAGCGTCATATGATAAAAACCCACAATATCTATTTATCCTTTTACCGATTTCTTGCTCACAACAAAACCTATACTCTAATTTCTACAATAAAGTTATAATCTTGCACTCATACTAGAATTTTTTTCATGCTCATATCACTGTTTAAATACCTCACTTTTAGACACAATTGCACTTTAATGCGCTGGTTTCATTTATTCAATCGGGTTTCTATGAGTTTTGACATAAAGAGTTTAATTGGTAGGCTTTTCTAGGCTTAACATTTTCTTCTTCAATCACTTTGTTTATTTTATAAGGATCAAGGTTTAATGGGTAGACCTTTCTGGCACAAAAATAAATATGGTGAGAAGTTAAAACGTCAGCAACAAGTATTATTGCCAAAAAAAAAAGTTGCCTTTTCAATAAATTTTATTTAATAAAAGAACATCTTGTTATTGTACTTTGGGATTCGGTATTTAGCATTGTACATATCCTCTTTATACTATTTTGACATAATTTCATATTTTAACATTCAAAATACAAGATTCAATTACCTTTTTTCTCTTTAAAAGTTTTAATTTACGATAACTTTTATAACGATATGGGTTTTAGTCCTTTTTAATAGTGTAGGTAAATAAGTATATATTGGTTGATACCATAATGAGATAACAATTGTTTTTTCCAACTAAAGGTTACGGAGACTTTTAAGATATGAGCTCATGCTACTATTATTGTTACCATAATGTCTCCCAAGTCTATTGTTGAGCTACCACTCAGGGAGTCTTAGGCTTTTAAAGAGAAAAACTACTGCTCCTACCAATAGGATGGAGGCTAGAAGGCTTTCCGAAGCTAAGCTGATAGCCTCTCGAGGGAAGGAGAATATTGAAAATTCTAGTAAGTATGTTGTGTTTGGTTTATAGTATTCTCTTTTGTTCTTATTACTATTTTACTTATTTTTTAGATGGTGATTGTTTGATGTTGTAAAAGATTATCCTTTAGATGTCCCCCCCCCCCCCCCCCCTCCCAAAAGATAAAATGTTCCATCTCTTATTATTGGCATTTTGAATTTTTTTATTCTTGATCTCTATGTTTGTAGGGCCCAGGAGTAGTTTATCTTGGTGCATGTGAGGTTGTAGTAGGAAAAAATGTATTGCAGACAGGGAAGTATAGAAGTGGCATCACGTGGTTCATCAGAGATACCACTGTAGCATATGGAATATATTAGGGTGGGATTTGCAATATAGAGAGCCTAGTAACACTTAGGAACTCCAGAATCATTAGAGGGAAAGAAAATCTAAAACACTCTATATGACGGCAGAACAAGGGAATATCACCTTACTTTACTGTATAAAGGTTTGTCTTGTCATCATTTTTGGGGAATGGCTTGATGTCAATGTCCTCAAGAACCTTGAAAGTGGTCTTTAACTCCTCCATAGATAAGTTGTCCAAACCTTCAACCATTGTTGATTCGCTTTTTCTAACTCAAAAAGGAAAGTTGATGTTTTATGAAAAATAGGAAACAAAAACTTGAAAGGACAAAATAACGTTCGAGTGCTCTTTTACTCTTAATGGATAATGAAAGTGAAGAGGTTGTTGTAGAGTGTATATATATATATGGTTGTTGTAGAGTGTATATATATATATATATATACACTAAAAAGGTTGCACAATGGTCAAGCAAAAATATCATCAACATTCAGAAATACACGACGTCCTTAAACAAGTATGAAAAATAAAGCCAAACGGAAAAGTTGTGACTTAAAAACAAGATGTGTGGCACTGGGAGATCAAAGCAAAAGCAGAGAATTATACCCTTAAAGACACTAGGTGAGCAGTCATAATTCTTCACTTATCAAAAGGCATTTGTTGAGCCCAAACTACACAGCCCAACTAGCTCATTGTCACCCATCCAAAGCCCAGCCAGAAAAATGAAACTTAAGTGTAAAGATTCCAAATGGACTGAGCTGCAAGCAAATCATTCCCTCAAATAGAATGTTCTCAAAATAAGAACAACCATATCCTACCATGACTATGATAAATTTTTGGAGGGACGTGCTTAATCTAAAGGAAAGGAAGCAAGCATGCCCATCTAACGCAGGTTGTAGAATGTCTACTCTTCCCCTAGAGCTCTCAGGAGAAATTGACCACATCTAATACCTCTGTCCAAATAGCTCTAACAAACCTTTTAGAGGACATAGTTGATTCAACGATGAGGAAGCAGGTACACCCATCCAACAACGGAGGAGAATTGGGAGGAAACCTACGATTTTTCCTCCAATCCTCCTCTTATAAAAAGAGAAATTCTCTCTCTTGGTACGGATGAAATCACACACTCTTTTATCACTCTAAAATATTCTTAATTTAAATTACTATTCTTTGAGTATTTTTTTCTCTAACCAACACTTTACCTATAATTTGTTATCACTTAAATCTCTCTTCTCTCACTGACATAAGCATCGAAGCATTGAAGTTTCTTTTTCAAATACATGAGGACGCTTTGAGCTAAAAGGAGGGAAAGGACAAGGACCTAAAGATTTTGAGCCGAAAGTGCGTTGGACTTGAGACACTTCACAAAGAGTATATTGACCTGAGCTTGTTAACTAAATTTATTTTTAATATTGGTATTAAAAGCAAAACATAAATATTAAAAATTATGAAGATGAAGTTAAATTGGCTTGGATCTTAAAAAAAATGTTATGAGGTCATTTACTTGTGAGCAATAAAGTTGGCATTTTTTTTAATGAGATATGCAGTTGCAAAAATACATTTCTCTGCTAAAATTTGATGGACAAATTTGCTTGGAAGCAAGTGCGCGAGCCATTTCTTGTAGATGTCTATGCTTTTGCTCTACCACTCTAGTTTGTTCGAGGTTGCCACACAACCTCTTTGATGTATAATACCATGCATGCTTCTAAAAAAAAGAATGTAATGATTATGATATTATCAAGTGCATAACATTTTACCAAGTGCAATGAGAAAATACATCCATAATGGTTATGAAATAATAGATACTAGAAAATTATGGTGAAACGTCTTCAAATATCAGAATATATTAATTGAAAATGCTTATTGTTTAAATAAGACTAGTTGCAAAGGACAAGGGAGTTTGTTTTACCCATGGGAAAATATCACAAATATAATCTTCCAAATTAAAGATAGATGAATAATGCTTCATTAAATTTTGCAAATAGTTTGAAGATGGATGTGCAAGATACCAATGCCAAATGTTAATAAAGACTCTTATGAAACTTTGAATTAGAATCTTCTCATAAGTTAAATTTACTTATACTTTTAAAAATCTTCTGACACGTGTCTTATATGTCTTATATTAAGTATAAGTGGTTAAGATCTATTTTTTTTTACTATTTTTCCTTTTATCAAAGGTTAATTATATGCTTGTGTTTATTTAGGTTAATTATATGAACTTTACCCACTTTAATACTCTTCTTCATTGATAGGTCGTGAAAAACACAATGGTAAAAGAAAAAAGTTATGGAGGAATGGTGAAATTGGTTAGCTAAATACAGATAAAATATTAAATTTGAATGAGGGAACACAAAATATTGTCTAGCTTAAAGTGTAATGAGTAAATAACAGTTCCTATATCTGTAACCCTAATTGTCGAATCATCCGCTAACAACTATACTCAAGGATTTTCAAAGGATGGCTTATAAGAAGAAAAAAAAACTCCAAAAAGAAGAGCAAATATGGTTTGTAGCTTCTAAGTCAATAATCTGTGTAGAGAAAAATAAGGTACTCAGTGCCTGTCAGTCTAGTTGTTAAATTCAAACTACTTGTAGATCATGAAAAGAAGCTTATTGTATTACTTTTGTGTGATAAGAGGTGCATGGACCTTTCCTGCACCTGTGGTGAAGCAGAAGAAACGTGGTGGTTGCTGTGACTTTTCCCTTATCCGGTTCTGGTCGCTTAGATGGATGGCCATGTAACTTACAAACAACTTTGGCATGGCCCATTTTGCCACAGTAACACTAGATTACCTTATTTTTATTTTCTTTTGATCATTATAGTTGTCACTAGGTTGACGACCGCTATTGTTGATCTTATTTTGTGCCGCAAGTGTTGCAAACTTCAAAACACGTCACATAGATCTTGTTGAGGGATATCAAGTCATGCATTTTAATTTGACACCCCTATAGTATCAATTAAGCCACAACTTTGATATCCTATGCGCAGCAAAAAACCATAACTCACATCATAAGTAAGAACACATAAGATTAACACACCAATAAAGATAAAGAAAACAAACCAATCACAAGACACAAGATATACGTGGTTCGGCCCAAATTGCCTACGTCCACGGAGGATCCATGATCCAGCTTCTTCCCATTGAAATAGATCACAAAGTATCTTCTTACATCATCAATAATCCCACAAGACCCCTTAGTATCTCCCATAGAGACCTCTAAGCATCTACCCTTGATCATTATGACTCCTTAAGACCTCTTCGTATCTCCTCATAAGAGATTTTTACAAGAAACACAAGAATAGCCCGAGCATCTAAGCCTAAAGGATCTATGGTGTTTCTTTTTTATTCACTCAAAGAACCTAAAGAAGAAAACACCCCCCAAGGTTACACCCTAGTGCACCACGCATTTAGTGCCTACCTAGCTCTTCTATTCTCTCTTATGGTTACATCTTAAAACCTTAGATGCTTAATCTTAAACAATGGTTTGCAAGTGTTTATATAGGGTATATTTCGTGCCTACAAACCATATTCCTTGTTGGAGTAAGAGTCCACTTGTTTTAGAAGTCCAAAACTTGAAATCCCGAGCTAAAATGGACTTCTCCACGCGTTCTGGCGCTGCGGCGCCCGTCCCTGGGCGCCTCAGCGCTGGCTCTTCTCGCGTCCAGCCCTGCGGCGTTGGAGTGCCGCGGCGCTCAGTCCTGGGCGCTGCGGCGTTGGAAGTTCTCCTCGCGATTCCTTCTTTTCCTTCTCGTCTTTGAGTCCCGTTTCACTTTCCCTTTCGTGTCCCACATGTCCTAGACTTCTCCATACGTGTCCCACACGTTCTAGACTTCTTGTGACTCTCCACTTTGGTATTCATCTCAATTCTTGTCCAACCAAGATTGTTGAATCACCAATTTTCCAACAAATCCCCTCCTTGATTCAAAATCTCTTCCCATGAAGCTAATCACCGTCACCCCTCCTTGACCAATGCTCACTAGCATGATCTATAAGTCAAGTCCCCGACTTAACTAAGGCTCTTGCGACTACAGTCTCCAAAGATTCTCGAATGCTGATGTCTAGAGTAGTTCAATGTTGTGATCTTCTATGTCCCGAAGACACCATAACCACAACCCTTAATGGTGGAAAACCCATTCTCGCCATTGCTACTCTTCCCACACATTCTCTTTCGACCCCTGCCACAAAGTGATATATCGAAAACTGCTTTATGGTCTGTTTCAAATCAACCCCTATGTTGATCCCATTCTAAGCACTTTCCTACAAGCACATAGCCTCCCTCTGTGCTTTATCACTCCCTCGATCCTTTTGCTTCCCCATTTAGTGTTTCTTCTGTATGCCTTTCATGAATCTCCCTATTTCGATCTAGCAGTCCCGAATCCTCTAGGTCTTCATGAGATGAGGAATAAATCTCATACCTAATCCCTCCCTTGTCTTTTTTACTATGTAGTCTCAATCTTATTCTATCAATCCCCTATGACTTACCATAAGCCATATTACTCAAATTGGTAAATAACGATTCTCCACGACTCATATGAAAACACTACCCTAGATCCCAAAAATAATTCGTTCATCAGACACTGATTCCTCCAGAAGCTCTCATGCAATCAAGGTCTTTGCCTAGTCATCCAACAGACTTACAAATCCACCTTCCTTCTATCTTTGTCTCCCTCTTAGGACTATCCCCTTGAGTGCCCTAGACACTTTTTGGATCTGCCCTTCAATCTTGATTGTTCTTCTTTTTCCATCTTTATTTTGTGTCCAATCTGAATGATTCTTCTAACTAGGACCTAGATGACACCATCTTCTTGGAAGTCTTCTTCAAGAGTGATCTCTACTTCAAAACTCTCCAGTAAGGCCATCATCTTTTCCTCTTTAAGATAATCATCTTCCTTATTGTTCTTCTCTTATATTTGTGACTCCCCATGATTGACAACCTTTGCTCTGCAATCTGACTCTGCCGCCTATGCTCTACAATCTGGACTTCAACCCATGGCTCTAATATCAGTTTGGACTTCAACTCAAGAACTGTCATCAGTTTTTACTTCAACATACGCTTCCAATAGCAGTTTGTAGCTTCAACCTTACTCTGATACCAGTTTGTTGAGGGATATCAAGCCATGCACTTCAATTTGACACCCCTATGGTATCAACTAAGCCACAACCTTGATACCCTATGCGCAGCGGAAAACCATAACTCACACCATAAACAAGAACACATAAGATTAACACACCAATAAAGATAAAGAAAACAAACCAATCACAAGACACAAGATATATGTGGTTCGGCCCAAATTGCCTACGTCCACGGAGGATCCATGATCCAGCTTCTTCCTATTGAAATAGATCACAAAGTATCTTCTTACATCATCAATGATCCCACAAGACCTCTTAGTATCTCCCATAGAGACCTCTAAGCATCTACCCTTGATCATTATGACTCCCTAAGACCTCTTCGTATCTCCTCATAAGAGATTTTTACAAGAAACACAAGAATAGCCCGAGCATCTAAGCCTAAAGGATCTATGGTGTTTCTCTTTTATTCACTCAAAGAACCTAAAGAAGAAAACACCCCCCAAGGTTACACCCTAGTACACCACGCACTTAGTGCCTACCTAGCTCCTCTATTCTCTCTTATGGTAATTGTATTTTTTTTATTGTAATCCCTAAAACAATTCTTTTGTAATCACTAATCAATAATCAAATAAAGATTTTGATCCAAAAATATAGATAATTATCAATTACTTAAATTTTTATATTCTATTTTATTGATTCTTATTTTTTATTCTTCTTTTGATCTTTCAATTTTTAACTTCAATTTTTATGGGTGAATTCCTTAACAAAAATTACGCAGACAAGATGTTGGTCGAAAGATCTTTGGTGATGGAGTAAAGGATCTAGAAGCTAACCAAAAATCATGCCACTGTTGTCCTTATGCAAATTCGAAGAAGAGCTTGATTTCACAATGGTGCCATAAACAAACCCTAACTTGATTTTAGCGTACTAGTCATGGCTTGCACTTATGTATTGTATTTTTTTAATAGATAAAATTTGGTTTGACTTTCTGAATATTATTTAAGAGTAATGTTACCGTTTTTAAATAATATTTTAAATTAAAGTGTTAATTAATTATTAGATGATAAAATAATATAAATTTTAAAATTATTCGTTACATCATTTTATTATTTAATAATTATTTAACATATCATTTAAAATAAAAAAATTTGATATAATATTTAAAAAGTGTAGTATTATTTATTATTTAATAATTCTTTCTCTAAATAAAAGGAAGGTGAAAACGCCTAAGTGCAATTAGTCTAAATAAGATTTGAGTGTGTGGAATGAAAAGTAAAATTGAAATCTAAAAATAGTATAAAGTGTTTCTGTAAAATGTTATTTGATGTTATTATAAACATTTGATTTTTTTTTTTTTTAAATCTCTGAAGCTGCCATTTAGATATCTTAATTTCATAATCAATGAAGATTTAAATACATTTTTATTTTATTTCTACAAAATTGTATTTATAAACATAGGTAATCGTAGTAAGAACCACAATTTTTTATATTATTTTTTAGATTTATAATTTATAATTTTCTTTATTGTTTTTTTCAAACAAAATGTTACATAAATAAATAATTAAAAGAGTCAAAATAAACTTGAGGTAGATCACATAACTCTAATGTCCTTGTAGCTACGTTTGGCACACAATACAACACTTTATTGATTTATGGAACTATATTATTAGATTATGTAAAATATAATTTAGGTTCATTTTAAGAGTAGATGTTGTTGTTTATAAACCAAAAGTATATAACATTTACCAGCAATGCTGAATATTCCTTTTCTTAAAAAAAAAATAGTGCTTATATTTAATTATCTTAAATAATAAGATTTAAGTTTATTTGTTGTGTGAACTAATTATATCATAATCATTTTATTTCAAATCTCCTTTCTCTTATATTGAAAAAAAATTAATACATAAATTCACGCTTTAAAATAAGTTGAAAGTGTGAATTAAATTAATACATAAATTCACACTTCAAAATAGGTTGAAAGTGTGAATTCAAACCTCTCTTTTGCTCGTGTTAAGCCTATTATCAATTGGCTCAACTAACTCATGTTTATTGTGTTTATTTTAAGAAGTGGATCATATTGGAGGTAGGTCTAATTTTTATGAAATTAAAGATATTGGTCTAAAAACTAGATCCAATATATTTAAAAATTCAATCTGTCGACTTATTATTAGATTGTGTAAGTTTTAACGAGATAAAAAAAAAGACTTAAATTTATTATTTTATTTAAATTTAAATTAATTAATTATTATTTTATATAAAAAAAAATTTCACACAATAGACGAATTTTACTTAAATTATTTTTTTTTATTGATAAATTATTAATAAATTTAACTTCTTATTAACTCAGATTAATTAATTGTGAATGTTTATGTATACTTTAAGAATATTAGAATTCAAGCACTATAAATATAGTCAATTTTTTTCATAAATTATCTAGTTATCAACAATTAATTACTCAACGAAACAACAAATATCAAACTTAGTTATTTTTTTCTAGCACTCCTTATATATAAGTATTATATTTTTTGAATAAACATTAATTTAAGTCTCGAATTATTTTTCCTTATCAACACTCTAACAATGTATTCTCATAATTTTGACTTGCAGAGGACGGTGCAATATTATCATAGTTTTGAGTAGAGGTTAAAAAAAGGAAAAAAATTTAGTAGGTGATAATTTTTATAAAAAAAAACTTTCAGGCTACTCTATTAATTGTTAAAAGTCAAGGGGAGCAAATGAAATTCTGCCAAAGCAATTCGGTTACCGGACCCGCGATTTTCCCGGGAAAATTTTCCCGTTTCAAAAGGAAGGAAACAAAGACTTTCTCAGCCTAGAAGTTCTACTAATCTTGCGCGCTCAGTCATAACAAGATCTAAACGACAATTTTGCAACTGTCTTTTGAAACTTTCTCTCTTTCAATCAACTCCTTCGACGAACAAACCGATGAATAATAAAGGAAAAAAAGACCAAAAAAAAAACTAAACTTTAACCTAATTCCGCCTTCTAGGTGTAGCATAATCTAATCACCGGCGTGCTGAGTCGCTCCGGCGAGACTTCGTTTCAACCATCGAGGTTGGTCTTTTTCTTTTCCAATTTCTTGCTTTTTTTTTTTTGAATTCACAAACTGATATTTTGTTTTTGGGTTAAAATTCAATACATTTCTGCAACAATATTGATTTTTTTTTAGTTTTAGTGTCGGGATTATGTTGTTTGATTACGTTAGTGCATTTGGGTATATCTCGATTCTATTTTTTATTAAGATCATGGAGATGTAACGGAGAATTGGTTCTTCTAAATGTATATTTGATGACTGCAAATTTTCTTAATAGAGCAAATAGATAAACTCATTTCTGTTTTGACATTTTTATGCAGATTAATTGTATTAGATATTTCTTCCTTAGAAGCAGTGTGTGAGTGACTGGATCAGTTGAGAATTTGTTCCCGATGGATTACAGCGATGGGTTTGTGTCAAATGTGCATCGGGAGTTTGTTCTCTCAGCTTCAGAGAGTATAGATCCATTATCTGTTTCTGCGTTACAGCTCTCCACATCTCTAAAGTCTCCAATGTCTCCAAGGTCTCCAAAGTCACCAAAGGCACATGCCAAGCATGGCTCAAGTCGAGGAAGCCCTTATAAGGGAAGTCCGGGCAAGGGGAGTCCACTCAAGTATGATCGACGTCCACATTCTCCAAAACATGGCCAGCCTAAGAAAGGTACAACTAATTAGATTATGTTTTGAAGTTCTATGCACAGAGTAAATGACTAGAAAGGAATAAACTAGAAAACTGTGATCTGGAACTTTTTTCTTTAGTGGATTAAGTTTGTTTTAAAGACATACTAGAATTAAGATCATGGTTACGGTAAACAGCTATAAGTTACAAACAGTCGCATACGTGCTTTTTTTAGCCTTTCTTGGTTAAGAATTGTTGCAATGAAGTAGTCTCTATTCAATCTGAAGAGGAATTTTCCTGCTCCTCCTTTTATAAGTGATTCAATTATGCAGGTGGTTCTGGAGGAAAGGGTACCTGGGGAGGATTATTTGATACAGATGACAACTATTTTCTTGATCCCAATGACCCCAACTATGATAGCAGTGAGGTAGTCAGTTTCAGTTACTAGTGCATTTTTTTTATGCTCTATTATTCCTGTATCTAATCTGGAGATTAGTCTTTCAGCATATGTTAATATAGCTGGAGTTGTCAAATGAAGTTTTATTTGCTTATTCCAGGCTGTTATTACGGATTAATTATTCTGTATTTGTGGTCATAAAAATGTATTATTATTGTAGTTCCAAATTTGAAGAGAACTTATTTTCCTCACAGGAATATGAACATCCAAATGCAAGAAAAGCAACACTGGATTTGGAAGGGTACAAAAAGAAGGCAACGATAATTGTGGAGGAATACTTTGTCACCGATGATGCAGTCTCAACTGCAACCGACCTAAGAGAACTTGGAATGCCGAGCTATAACTACTATTTTGTGAAGAAGCTCATCTCCATCGCCATGGATAGGCATGACAAAGAGAAAGAAATGGCTGCTGTTCTGTTATCTGCACTTTATGCTGATGCCATTGATCCGCCGCAAGTTTACATAGGTTTCACTAAATTGGTGGAATCAGCAGACGACCTGATTGTTGATATACCCGACACAGTTGACGTTCTAGCTCTGTTCATAGCTAGAGCGGTGGTTGATGACATACTACCCCCAGCATTTCTGACGAAACAAATGGCTTGCTTGTCCAAGGACTCTAAAGGGATCGAAGTGCTGAAAAGAGCTGAAAAGGGCTACCTCGCAGTTCCTCACCATGCGGAAATTATTGAGCGAAGATGGGGAGGTAGCAAGCATAAAACAGTTGAAGATGTAAAGGTCGGGATTAACAATTTACTGATAGAGTATTTAGTGAGTGGTGACAAGAAAGAGGCTCGCAGGTGCATAAATGATATGAAAGTTCCTTTTTTCCACCACGAAATTGTTAAATGGGCTCTTATAATGGCAATGGAGAGACACCAAGCTGAAGAACGGTTACTAGATTTGCTGAAGGAAGCTGCTGAAGAGGGTTTGATCAGTTCTAGTCAAATAACTAAAGGATTTGGTAGGATGATTGACACAGTTGATGATTTATCACTTGACATACCCAATGCAAGAGGAATTTTGCAGTCATTGATCTCTAAGGCTGCATCCGAGGGTTGGTTGTGTGCTTCATCTCTGAAATCACTTTCACAGAGGCCAGAAAAGAAATCATTAGAAGATAGTGTTACAAAAAAGTTCAAGATGAAGGCTCAATCAATTATTCAAGAGTATTTCTTGTCAGGTGACATTTCAGAGGTAAGTAGTTGTTTAAAATCAGAGAACATTACTGCGTCGAATGAGCTGAACACTATCTTTGTTAAGAAACTGATAACCCTGGCGATGGATCGAAAAAATAGGGAAAAGGAAATGGCTTCTATCCTATTGTCATCTTTGTTTTTCCCAGCTGACGATGTCATTAATGGATTCATAATGTTGATAGAATCTGCAGATGATACTGCCTTAGATAATCCAGTTGTCATTGAGGATCTTGCCATGTTTTTGGCTAGAGCACTGGTGGATGAAGTGTTCGCGCCACAGCACTTGGAAGAGATTGGAAGCCAGTTTTTGGGGTCAGAATCAATTGGGAGCAAAGTGCTACAAATGGCAAAGTCATTGCTTAATGCTCGACTTTCTGGGGAGAGGATCTTAAGATGTTGGGGTGGTGGCGGAAGTAGCAGGCCTGGTTGGGCAGTTGAGGATGTCAAAGACAAAATCAGGAAGCTGCTAGAGGAGTACGAGTCTGGAGGAGATGTTAGGGAGGCTTTTCGCTGCATAAAAGAATTAGGCATGCCGTTTTTTCACCATGAGATTGTCAAGAAGGCATTAGTTAATGTCATTGAGAAGAAGAATGAAAGACTCTGGGGCTTGCTGAAAGAGTGTTTTGGGTCAGGACTCGTAACTATGAATCAGATGATGAAAGGTTTTGGGAGGGTGGAAGAATCTCTTGATGACTTGGCCTTGGATGTTCCTAATGCTGAAAAGCAATTTATGCATTATGTTGAAAGAGCCAAGACTGAAGGATGGTTGGATTCATCATTTTGTTTCAGCAAAGTGGGCAATCCAAAAGAGAATGGCACTCATCACTGAAGATGGGTAAGAGTTGGCCTGTCACTAGGTTGTAGTTTCACGAACCTTATTATTTTCTTGTATTTTATGTATTTTTGAAAAAAAAACACACACACACACACTATGGAGCCTGACCCATTTTGTAAAGTTGTTTTTATATTCACTATGATTTCATAGATATACTGAAATAGCAGAAAGTAGCTAAAATCATCACAACTGCATCAATTGTTTGTATATTAGAGAAGTCCCCTGCTTTCTAATTCTCTCTTTTCATAAAATCTATTGGAATGTAAGGCTAATGGTTATCGTTTGTGTAAGTGAAGGTAGAAGAATGTCAGGAACCTCTTATATTTATATAAATGCATATAACATTCTTATCCTAAAATTGATAAAGATTTGGGTTTCCTTAATTTATCAACTAAAAATATAAATATAAATTTTTATTTATTGATCTTATGCAATATAGCAGTTTAGATTTAAAGTAAAAAATAATATATATTGCAGTTAACTGTATATTATTAGGTTGCATGTGATTACGAAATAGAAATTTAAGTCATAATTTTAATTTTAAATTAAAAATTTAAATTTTGAATTAAATGAGATTAATAAATAAGAATTTAAATCATAATTTTAAGTTAAAAATTTAAATTAAAGGAATTCTATTGTGTTTAAAGGGTATATATAACTTTACCTAACATTTTAAAATTGAATAAATTATATTACGAATAATCAAAATGATGAATGTACATCAAGTCAGTATCAGCATCCACTTCATTTCTGTTATCTATGGCCATGTTATAAGGAAATATCGATTACAATAAATATATATATATATATATAAACATTTCTTTTGAATTTACAACCTTCGTTTTTTTTTTAACGAAAATTTTATAGAATAACTTTAGGCTTTTTAAATAGTATTTTAAATATTTTATTTTAAATAATATGTTAAGTAATTATTAAAATGTGAAATAATATAATAATTTATTTTAAAAAATATATTATTTCACTGCCATTTAATTCATTAATTTAAAATAATTTTTTAATATATATATATATATATAACATTACTCAATTTTATATTATTTCATTTCTTATTATTTTGTTGGCATGGTTCTATTCATTGTTGTTGATATTGATGATTCAACTTTATTCCATATTCGGATTTAAAAAAAAAATTGAAAATTTGAAATTAAAGAACATTGCCGGAAAAAAAAAAAGCCCTTTTAGGTTAAACTAAGAGGTTTAGAATTCAATCTATGCTAAAACCGAAATAGGAAGGAAGATAATTTAAATTTATTTATTTAAAAAAATTTAAAAGAAAAAAAGATGTTTTTATTCTCAGAATTTGCCTAATACCCAATTTTATTTTTATAGTTCTAAATTATTCAATTTTGTATATTTTTATTACTCAATTATTGACTTATTATTTAAGTTCACAACAGAAAAATAAAAAAATAACTCAATAAAAACACTGACATGCAAGATGTCTTATCATAGCCATGTGTCAAATAATTATTAATTATTAATAAAAGATCACGTGGCACAATGTAATATATTTAACTATTTAATATTTATTTTTAAATTTTTATATTAAATTTATAATAATAAAAAATATATTCTCCTTACTCTATCACTCAATTAATTCTTTCTCCTCGACTCCTTCGTCATCATTTACTTTCTCTTTCCATTTTCTAAAATATTTAGATTTCTCTTAATTCTCACCAAAATCAAAATAAATATGGATCACAATCCGCATTTGATAATGGAACAAACTAAAATCATCAGTTGAAATTCTCACAATAGTCATTTAATTACAATTGACTTTTTTTTTTTTTATCTTAAACTCAATATAAATGTTAAGTTTCCAACTTCATTTTCCTCCGGTTTCTCATTACCAAATACTCATTAATGTCAAAATTAAATATCCATTTCTTATTTTAAACTAAATATCCATTTCTTATTTTAAATTAAATATCCAATGTCAAAATTAAATACTCATCACAATTTTGCTAAGAGGTAAGCGGATTGGAATTGTTGGACTATGGAAACATTGGCTTATTACTTGTAAAAAGACTAGATAATTTTGGAATTTGGTGTTGCATATCTTACAACTTAAGGAAGAAACAAATGAAACCCGCCACATGGTTAATAAGGAAGTGATGCACATGGAAGTAATGCAAGATCCAAATTGCCATGTGTTTAATGAAGCTCGAGCAAATAAAAATGCAAATGCACATGGGTGAATTTAAGAGACTTAAAAAAAGAAGATGCAAAAGGTTTGCTTTTTAATGCAGGATGTAGAATCTTATATTTGGATTGAAGACGATAGAAGAAAAAATATATAATAAAATTTCAGCCTATCTACATATGCCACATAATTTTTGTATTTTTTTTATTAATAGTCAATTATTTATCATTGATTAACATGTAAACATAACAAATACAATTAAACAGTCAATGATTAACACATAAATTTTAGTAAGATAAAAATATCAATAAACAATAAAATAAAATTTTTTTATTAGATTAAACAGTAACTAATTAACAAAAATAGACAAAATTGAGTGTTAAATTAAAATTTAAAGACAAAAGCACCCTTTTCCCTTTTGAAAATCATAAACTTTGTAGAAGTTGAAAAACTAACTGTTGAAAACAAGATAAAGTTGAACAATGTCATATAAAGAAAGAGTAATTCTATAAATACATACATATATATATATATATATATACACATATAAGAGTAATGCTCAAATTTTTCTTTCCAAATTAGAGTAATGAAGTGATGTAATTTTTTTGACATTATTTAAAATAAAAAATTTAAAATACTATTTAAAAAATATAACATTATTTTAAGAGTAAACGATATGATTTATTTCTAGTTTTGTTTTGCCATACTATGAATCATCTTCCAATTCTCTCTAATTCTGCCCCAGTTCTTTTATTCTACTGTTATCACATCATTTTGGTTTCATATTCCTCGGACTTCCAATAAACAAAAGCACAAAGTTCATTTGCCCCTAATGATCGATCTTTGCTACTTAATTCTAACTGGCAGTTGAAGTTGAAGCCATCCATGGCATTCTATCACTTCATATATAACACGAAATAAAGCTGCTAATTAATTTAATGGATTACAAAACCAAAATTTTAAGTAGGCCAACTCTCTAATCCAAATAAAGAGAAAAGAATAGGCCAACTCTTTAACTTGTTGCCATTCATTTCATCACAAGGGACTTGAGTCTGAAGAGTGAAGACCGCTCTGCTTGCTTGAGCAGTCCAACTCAAGATTCCAAGTTATGTTCACCGCTAAGGTCACTGGACATAGCAGAAGGTATTCTGTGACGCTTCAAAATTCTAGATGTGGCTACTTTCGCTGCATTATAGTTCAATACAACTACTCTATCATCATCCAAATCAAACCTCAAACTCTCAGTGCTACAGTTTTCTACTTGTTCACAAAAATGCTTCAAATTTTCAATTTCCACCCCGTTGACCTTCTTAACCTGTCAACCAAATTGTTTGAGATGTTTCAGAAAACAATTGTAGCACAGGTTATTCTTCACTAAGGAGTATGCCGGGTAGAATCAAATTTGCTAGTTGAACTTTTAAAAGTGGAAATTAATAGAAGAACCAAGAGGCAGACAATCATTCTTGGCTTTAACAATGGCATTTGTTGGCTTTCTTTTGGCTGGGAACAAGGCATTTAGTTTATATGTAGACAAATATAGAACCATAAAATGTGATTACCCATCAAAGCATGCATGAAATGTGAATTCACAACTAAAACGGAAGCAATACAGCACCTGTAATTCAGCGAGACGCTCGTACCCAGCATTGATATCATCCATCAGCACCTGAACCAGTCAAGATAAAAAATATATTATGATATAATAAAGTAATAGTCGGAGGCTTGTCAGCATACTCTCACAATCTCAAAAGTGGCAGTCAAAATAGATAATAATACTCGGAGATACAAAAGAAGACTAATGAGTACATCCACCAAAAGCTAAAACGTAATTAAATTATTTGGTGGTACAAGTAGAATAATTTAATTGATTCTCATGCATTTTCCAAAAATTGCAGTTCAGTTTATGTAAAACAACTTCAATTAAGAAATTTTGGCCAAAAACAGTTAACTTCTACTTCAAGCTGGGATTTAGCTCTGTTCAGAAAACTTTAACCAAAAACAATTAATTTCTACTTCAAGCTGGGATTCAAATTTCTTTCTTTTCCTCTTTAGGAACTGAATCTTGATATTGTGAAAATCAAGGAGTGGGCTTTGGTTGGTCATATTAGAAAGCTTTTTCCAAATGCAACTATTCAGCAATTGTGTTGTCAAGAAACATTATGCAGACCTGAGAAAGGATGACAAGTTGTTCACCAGCCTTTCTAGGCAGCTCCCTCAATGCACGTTCACACAAACGACGCGGTGAAGTATTATACCAGTCTTCTCCATACTCATGAAGGTATGGCTGTGTAAGTGGAATAAACACCAAACCAGCAAAAATGTAGTAACTAGGAAGCTTATCGAATTGATGCACTGGCACCAGTGGTTGCAACTGCAAAATTAAGAAATTTTAAAGCTTAATTTGATAATAAAGGATTACATTTGTTCAATATAAAACAATGATGAATGTATTCATCGATAATCAGACAATCAGATAGATTTTCATTTCAATAACAATCCCCAGTTACGGATACTGGAAGTTTTCAGTTTCTTTTGAGTCATTAATGATTAAAATCATAAGAAATTTGCAACGAGGATCAAATGCTGCAAAAATGCAATGGCATCATTGAATCTGAAGATGCTTTTATACATAAAACTGCAAGCTTGAAGGCAAGGAGTGTCAACATAGATTATTCTTATAACACAAAATCTACTGCCAGATAAATGCCATTAACCACCAGTGGTCCCATATCTACTTGATTGGAACAGTAATATTCTATGTTATCACTAGATGTCCTTAATCCATAACTAACAAAGTGAAACTCCATTATCGTACTATGCACGTCAATGTCGATGCACAAAAATGTGTACAATGTCACCCTCTACTTTTCAGCACTAAAAATTAGTTTTTTCTTATTTTCATACAAACTAAGTTGTGTAAAAGATAAATCAAATAACTCTATACAAAACGTTCAATTAATTTAGTTTTTGCCTTCCATCTTACTAATAGAAATTACAGTAGCAATTTACGTACGGAAAGGTAATTCATTCCAAACGCAATAATCAGGTCTATGAATAAATATCTTGGAGACTCTTCATCCTATATATTTCTCCATGCATACTTTATCGTTTATCATCTGCAACAGCAACTGCCCATCACATTACATATCTTTTCACAACTAACACAAACTTTACTCCTATTTTGGCAATCAAGGTGATATAAATTATTGCAATCATATCCAGCAGGGGAGTAGACATGAAGTTATTTCCTCAAATTTTCAACAACTACATCTGAAAAAATAATAACAATAATAAACTAATGCAACCATATCCAGCAAGTGAGTAGACATATGGAGATCTATTAATTTTAATTTTCAGCAAAACATATAACAATAATAATAATATAGCACAAGATTACAGTTTGAGTTAGTCTTTCCTCAGTGAAGTTTTGTCTCTCATGTTTTCTTTTTATCCTTTTCTCTCTTTTACCACAAATAATAATAATAATAATAATTATTATTATTATTATTATTATTGTTGTTGTTATTATTATTATTATTATTATTATTATAAAGAGCGAGAGAGTGAAAAAGAACAAAAGTGCAACATGTTCATAATTCAACTTAAGAACACTTGGAGGGATTCTGCAAAAATGAATTTTCCTAAGCATATATCATCAAAGTTCAAGCATCAAGAGTAAATAAACTGTCTTACAGGTCGTAATGTGATGCAGAACTCTTGTTCCTTGCCATCCCTCAAAACTCTAACCAGAGACTTTTCATTGGGTTTCTTCATAGACACCAAATGATCAAATGTTATCCGTTCTCTGTTACGAAAAGGAACTGCAATGTTGTAAATCACAGTACAAATAAGAACATGAAGAAAACCACAGATATCAAATACAGGACCAAAAGGGGGAAAGAAAAGGAAACAGAAACTTCTTTATTCGTAGCAGCAGTGTTCTTTCTTTTTCAGAGGTTTCTGCCCAAGAATTTTTCACAAGTTCTTAAGAATTAATCATATTTTCATATGGGATGAAATTTTCCTCATAACAAGACAGAATATTGAGGGGATGAAACTGAAATTAACTTTGTCTAATATATATGAATCTGTTGACTTAAAAAATTTTAACTCAATTTCTCAACCACTAATCCTATTTAGTCCAAAGGAGTAATCATATAAATGGTAGCAATCATTGTTGCCGAATCAATAATACTCTACATAATCGATTATGTCTATAAAGTTAAAAATGTTAGAGATATACTTGACAGAATTAAAAGTTCAAAATCCAAGATTGTAAATTTCTTTCTATAACAGTAAATTGAAAAGAATAATATTTAAAATTTCAAATACTTTTATATGCTAATTTTTCATGATTGTCAATTCCAATTCCTTTGCAACTTTGCAAGTGTCATCTCAAAACAAGACAAACCAACAAAAACAATTACCCACAAATAATGAAAAGGAAGTAAAACAATGGCTCATTTTAATGTGCTATCTTATGGTAATTTCAACTTGATATTGGAGCAGCTTTATTTCAGGAGAGGATTCAATTGCCAACACATAAATAAGAAGAAATTAGCATTTTATTTAAAGTTATCACAAACAAAAAACAGAAAGTGACTACCTGTTCCATCATTTGCTATAGGCACATCATCAAATGCAAGAATAATATCATCCTTTTTCAAAATTTTGTGAGCATCTGAGAGAGGATTAATTTTGCTCACAAGTACTCCAGTCATTTCAGGCCTCATTCCAAAGTGGGTTCGGAGTTGAGAATTCTCAGTAATCTGGCATGATAATCCAAGAGAGCAGAACCCCACGTATTTTCCATTTTCCTCCACACCAGTTATAAAATGCTTTATTACTGGAACAGGGATTATATAACTACAAAGGACAATGCAATAAAATAGGTTAGCCATGGATGCAAATGTTTTTGCTCAATGAAAAGAAGTATATTTCAGTTTGATGAAAATCAAGGCAGTAACAATAGAAGCAACCATGATCCGTTGCACATTAGGGATGGTCCAATCACGAGGGCTAAAGCTAAGAGGATGCGTCAAGCTTTGCAGGGGCTTATTGAAGCTAGTTGGGCCAAGACACAATGGGTTATATTTGCACAAGAAGAACAAGGCCTGGTTAATTTAATTCAAGCCCAAGATTGAAGAATATATTTGTACTCAATATTAGTGGGCTAAGAGTATTAATAAAGCCTAATTATGTTATTTAAGATATATTGGGCGTGCCTATACTATTTAAGGCTAGGAAAAAACCTTATTTAAGTTGATTAATTTTATTTTCTTTGAATTTGTCAAAACGGCACAAAATAAGGATTAGGGCTGAACCTTATTAAGTTTAATCCTTATTTGGCAGAGAATAAGTAGATTTCTTTCTGATTTTTAGGCAGGCTATAAATACCTTGTTAAAAGCATAGAAATAGCAGACTTGGCTATTTTGGAATTTGAGAGAGAATAAAAACTATCCAGCTTTGTTTTTTTGAGAACTTGTGATTCTTTTATCCAATTCATCTTGTAGTGCATAAATCTAACTTATCACTCATCATATAACCTTGGTTCTTGTCTCTTTATTAGACAACGGGTCTTGGTTCTCTTTCTTGAATCTGATTTAGCAATTCTGGGTTTGTTAACAACGTATTGGTGTTGAGTTTCACCTTTTTAGATGTGGTTCGCATCAGTTGGTATCAGAGTTTGGCTTTAAATCTGGTTTTACTTATCCTTTGTTTCATTACTTATGCAATTAAATTACCTCCATTATTTTTTTTTTTTGCATCTTTATTAATTTAGTTTTGTTATTTGTATTCCCCACACCCATAAAAAAAGAGAAAAAAAAAAGTTTGTTGAGACAGATCTTGTTTGTATTAGGTTTACTTCCTACTTTATAAATCCTAATACTTGAAGGTAACCTTAGCCCAAAGAAAAGCTGTCAGCATAGATTTGCTATCAGTGCGCAAAACTTCTTAATTTGGTTGATTCGTTTTTTATGTGTTTCCTTGTGCAAAATTGATTCTGTGTCCTCTCAAATCACCTGGATTCTTATAATTTCTTTTGATCTTTGTCTAATTATTATTCCTTTACTTCTGAAATCTTGTTCCTTTCGTTTTCTTGGTTTTGTTAATTAGTATTTTATTGTTTCATTTGACTCTTTGTCGAATTACTATTTTTTAATTCTAAAATCATGTTTCTTGCATTTTCCTTGAAATTCTTGCGCAATTAGTCTAGGTTTTATGAATTGCTAGACTGATTTTGGTTTAATAAAGAACTTAGTCAAGAAAGTTGGAGAGGTAAAAGGCAAGAGTGTGTGAGTGCATTAAAGGGTAAAAGCCGAATTTAATTGAGTGTTAAACACGAGAGTTGAGTGTTGTTTATGAGGGAATAAGGTTAAACACGTGAGGGAGTGTTTGTAAGGTGTTCTAACCTTTTTCTCAGGTTTTTTTTTTTTTCCAATCATGTCACAAAACCAGGAGAAAAGCATTTTCGATGGAGGAAAAAATGAGCAATTCACCTTGCAAGCAATGTTCAAGCGTTTTGAACGTCTGGATATTGTTCTCAATAACGCTAATGACAGATTAGATAAGTTCGAGAAGCAAGATGGTGCGAATGCTAATTTGCCACAGGAACGACAAAGAAGGACTCTAGATCTACATGAGAATGATATTGATGATAATGGTGCATATTTGAGAGATGAGTATGAGGAGTTTGATAGACTTTATAATGTCAATATAGGGAGATATATGAGAGGTCGTAGAGGTGGGGGTAGAGGTGGTCATGGATATAGGCAACCTAGGATGGAATGGGACTAATATATGGGAAGATAGGCAAGATAGGTATTTCGATAGTATCAAAATGGAGATTCCATCATTCAAAGGGAGGTTAGATTTTGATATGTATTTAGAATGGGAGAGGAAGGAAGAATTGGTGTTTGAATGCCATCATTTTTTTGAGGAGAAACATGTGAGGTTAGCAACCTCCGTATTTGCAGATTATGCATTAGTTTGGTGGGATCAAAAGGTGCAAGAAAGGAAGAGAAATCGTGAGAGGCCAATTGACTCTTGGGATGAGATAAAGGCAAATATAAGAAAACAATTTGTTCCTAACCACTATTACCGTGAGCTTTATCGTAGGTTACAAGGACTTACTCAAGGCAGTAAAAGTGTAGAGGAATACTACAAGGAAATGGAGATTACCATGTGCAAGGCAAACATTGAGGAGGATAAAGAAGCAACAATGGAGAGGTTTCTACATGGGCTAAATAAGAACATAGCTGATGTAGTCGAGTTGCACCATTACGTGGAGATGGAGGACATGGTTCACATGGCAATTAAGGTTGAAAGGCAGCTCAAAGGAAGGAGTACGACATCAAAGTATAGTTTAAATTCGAATTCTTCCTCAACATGAAAAATAAAATGGAATAAAGGAAAGGATAAAGCACAAAACAGATTCAAGTTTGATCAAAACAGAAGCAAAGAGGCTGAGAGTAGCCAAGAGAAGGTTACAATTGATGTGTCACAAGGTCGATCTAGGGATATTAAGTGCTTTAAGTGCTTGGGAAAAGGACACGTTGCTAACCAATACCTTAATAGACGTGTAATGATCTTGAGGGAGAATGAAGCAATAGAATCGGAATCTGATTCGGGTGAGGAATCTGTGCCACCTTTGGAGGATTGTAGTGAGGTTGAAGGGGAGTATCAGTATCCTAAAAAACAAATGACACTTGTGGTGAGGCGTGCTTTGAATATGCAAGTTAAGGAGGATAACGAAGTGCAAAGCGAGAAACTTTTTCATACTAGATGTGAAATCAAGGATAAGGTATATAATTTGATTATTGATGGCGATAGTTGTACTAATGTTGCTAGTGCTTGTAAAGAAATTGAACCTGCCGACTTTGAAGAATCCGAGGCCATACAAGTTGCAACGATTCCATGATTGTGGAGAATGATGGGTGAACAAGTACGAGTTCCGCTCACCATTGGGAGGTATAGAGATTAGGTCTTGTGTGATGTAGTACCGATGCACGCTGGATATATGTTGTTGGGGCGTCCTTGGCAATATGACAGAAGAGTACTGCATGATGGGTACAAGAATAGATATACACTCACCAAGGAAGGGAAAACATCCACACTCATTCTTTTGACACCACAACAAGTTTATGAGGATTAGATTAGGATTAGAGAGAGTGAGCAAAAGTACGAGAGTGGAAAAAAGAGATTGGAGAGTGAGAGTGCTAATAAGGCAAGTGCTTGAAAGAAAAGCAAATTGAGAATGCACATGAAAAAAATAAGAGAAGTGCAAAGAAAAATGAGAACTTGAGTGAAAAGAACAAGAATGAGAAAATTTTGAGTGGTTATGCAAAAGAGATTGACATGAGAGCAGCCTATGCGGCTAAGCAATCTATGTATGTATTTGTGTACAAAGACACTTATTTCGCTAACTCTGACCTTGATTCTTCTTTGCCTAGTGTTGTGCATAATTTGTTGTAGGATTTTGAGGACATGTTCCCTGAGGATATACCACCTGGACTGCCACCAATTAGAGGGATTGAGCACCAAATTGATTTGTTCCTGGTGCACAAATTCCTAATAAACTTGCCTATAAAACTAATCCCGACGAGACAAAGGAGTTAGAAAGGCAGATTAGTGAGTTTATTGAGAAAGAATATGTGCGTGAGAGTATGAGTCCATGTGTCGTTCCTGTGTTGCTGGTATCTAAGAAGAATGGATCTTGGAGTATGTGTGCTGATTGTTGCACCGTCAACAAAATCACTATAAAGTATAAACATCCAATTCCTAGGTTAGATGACATGTTAGATAAGTTGCACAGGTCTTGTGTGTTTACTAGGATTGATTTAAAAAGTGGATGTCATCAAATTAGGATGCATGAAGGTGATGAATGAAAAACTGCATTTAAAACAAAACATGGTTTATATGAGTGGTTAGTAATGCCTTTTGGTTTAACTAATGCACCTAGTACATCCATGAGTTTAATGAATCATGTTTTGCTCGCATTCATTGGTAAATTTGTTGTTGTTTACTTTGATGACATCTTAGTGTATAGCAAGAGCGTGGAAGAGCATGTTGAACACTTGCAATTATTACTTAATGTCTTAAGGCAAGAAAAGTTATATGCTAATGTAAAAAAGTGCTGCTTTTGTACAGATAGAGTTGTATTTTTGGGTTTTGTTATTTCAGCCAAGGGAATTGAAGTAGACGAGGAAAAGGTTAAGGCGATCAAGGAAAGGCCAACACCTAAGTCAATTGGGGATGTGCGTAGTTTCCATGGTTTGGCAAGCTTTTATAGAAGCTTTGTCAAAGATTTCAGCACCTTAGCCGCACTATTAACGGAGGTGATAAAGAAGAGTGTCGGATTTAAGTGAGAAAAGGCGCAAGAAGAGGCGTTTAACTTGCTTAAGGATAAACTTTGTAATGCACCATTATTAGCTTTACCTGAATTTACTAAAACGTTTGAGATTGAATGTGATGCTTCAGGTGTAGGTATTGGAGCTGTTTTCATGCAGGAGAGACAACCGTTAGCCTACTTTAGTGAAAATTTAAGTAGAGCAACCTTGAATTATCCCACCTACGACAAGGAGCTGTACGCATTGGTTCGAGCTTTAAAGACATGGTAGCATTATTTATGGCCCAAGGTGTTTGTCATTTACACTGATCATGAGAGCTTAAAGCATTTGAAGGGTCAAGGAAAACTCATCTGAAGGCATGCTAAATGGATTGAATTTATTGAGACATTCCCTTATATAATCAAGTACAAACAAGAGAAGGAAAATATTGTGGCAGATGCATTATCTAGAAGGTTTTCAAAGATGGCTCATTTTATACCATGTCACAAGACTGGTGATGCCACAAATATTGCTGATTTATTCTTCAAAGTGGTTAGACTGCATGGTGTGCCAAGAAGCATAGTGTCCGACCGCGATGTTAAATTTCTTAGTCATTTTTAGAGAACTTTGTGGAAGAGATTAGGAACCAAACTATTATTTTCAACAACATGCCATTCACAAACAGATGGAAAAATTGAAGTGGTGAATAGGAAGACATTAGGAGCTTTGTTGCGTTCCATAATTCAAAAGAACTTGAAGAATTAGGAAATTTGTCTGCCACATGTGGAGTTTGCTTACAATAGGAGTGTGCATAAGACCACTGGGTTTTCACCATTTGAGATTGTTTATGATTTTAATCCATTAACACCATTGGACTTACTTCCATTACCCATTGAGAAAAGGGCGAATCTAGATGGTAAACAGAAGGCAAAATTTGTAAGGCAACTATATGAGAAAGTTAGGCAGCATATAGAAAAGCATAAAGAGCAATACGCTAAGCAAGCTAATAGAGGGCGCTAACAAGTGATATTTGAGCCTGGTGATTAGGTATGATTGCATATGCAGAAGGAAAGACTTCCTACACAAAAGCGTTCCAAGTTGCATCCTAGAAGATGGTCCATTTCAAATCATTGAGAGGATCAATGACAATGCTTATAAATTAGATTTGCCTGGTGAGTATAATGTTATTGCTACTTTTAACGTTTCTGGTCTTTCTCCTTTTGATATAGGTGATGGCGATTTAAGGACAAATCTTTCTGAAGGGAGGGGAAATGATGAAAACAAGGCAGTAACAATAGAAACAACCATGATCCGTTGCACATTAGGGATGGTCCAATCACAAGGGCTAAAGCTAAAAAGATGCGTCAAGCTTTGCAAGGACTTATTGAAGCTAGTTGAGCCAAGACACAAGGGGTTATATTTGCACAAGAAGAATAAGGCCTGATTAATTTAATTCAAGCGCAAGATTGAAGAATATATTTGTACTCAATATTAGTAGGCTAATATTATTAATAAAGGCTAATTATGTTATTTAAGATATGTTGGGCGTGCCTATGCTATTTAAGGCTAGGAAAAAATCTTATTTAAGTTGATTAATTTTATTTTCTTTAAATTTGTCAAAATTGCACAAAATAAGGATTAAGGTTGAACCCTTCTTATTAAGTTTAATCCTTATTTGGCAGGGAATAAGTAGATTTCTTTTTTATTTTTAAACTTTCTAAAGGCTAAAATACCTTGTTAAAGCCTTAAAAATAGCAGACTTGGTTATTTGGGAATTGAGAGAGAATAAAAACTATTCAGCTTTGTTCTTTTGAGAACTTGTGATTCTTTTATCCAATTCATCTTGTGGTGCATAAATTTGACTTATCACTCATCATATAACCTTGGTTCTTGTCTCTTTATTAGACAACAGGTCTTGGTTCTCTTTCTTGAATCTGATTTAGCGTTTTTGGGTTTGTTAACAATGTATTGGTGTTGGGTTTCACCTTTTTAGGTGTGGTTCGCATCACAATTTCCATCTGCTTTGCTCCTTTAAAGAAGAAAACAACAATCCATTTGGTTACATTTTGATCTCATGCTAGACTGACTTGTGCATGAACTTCAGATAAAACAAATGATTCTGATAAGAAGTTGAATTTGTATCATTCAAGTCCTAAGTTTTCACATTTTATTTAATAAGGACACAGTTTGTCCCTAACCTCTTGACAAATTACCATTTTCATCTAGAGGAAAATGATCTATGGTGACATTGAACTCAATAGCCAAGGAGTTATTTTGGTCATTTCAGCAGAGGAATCCAATAACCTAGATGATAAAATCCCAATTTGAAAACATATAAGTTTTCATCATGCTATCAATTTTGATTAGATTCAAAAGTCAAGGCATGAAAAACTAACTACAATTTGGCTGATATAGAACAAAACCAAATGAAAAGTAATAAAAAGAGATAGATAAGAGATAAAAATGGTATAGTATATACCCAATATTCTCAGCACCAGAGAGATTCTGAAAAGCAACACCAGCAACTCTATTGCCCATGATGGCAGGACCGCCACTGTTGCCAGGATTGATAGCAGCATCAATCTGTATAGCCAAGAGCTGAGTAGCGCCATGTACATATTGTGTAGGTTCAACCCTGGAAACAACACCCTTAGTAACTGAAATGTTGTCGCCACCTTGAGGATACCCGACAACAGCTACAGCTTCTTGCAGAAACGGAACGTCTCCAAACTCTAAGAAGTTCATGCCCTCCCAGAATTCATCACTCTCAACAACAAGAATGGCCAAGTCACATTCATGACCCACTGCTTCAACTTGGGCTCTGTATTTGGTTGGAGAACCATGCTTTCTTACAAGCACAAATGTATTATCAGCCACCACATGAGCATTTGTTAGAACCCTTTTGCCAGGGATCACGAATCCTACACTTATTAAATAATTATAATTAAAATGATAAGAAAAATAAATTTTTCTTTTAAAAAAAAAAGGAAAAGAAAGAAGAGAAGATGAATTGGCTAACCTGAACCGGTAGTTTCACGTTGGGACTTGTTCTGCCAAGGAAGAAAGTAGTTGGGACTGCACGACACCGTGAATATTTTCACCACCGAATTCAATGCCAGCTCTACTGCAACGTTACTACCGTTCTTAACCAGACGACGACGTCGTTTTAGCCGCGTAACATTTCCCTTGGCACTCAAATTATCTACTGACGCTGCTGCTGATGACGATGATTTTGTTGTTGTTGTTGAAACAAAATTAGTATTAGTAAGATTAAAAGTAGACGAGGAAGGGTGAAGAAGTATCCTGATTGTGTTAGAGGTTTCTAATAAGCCACCATTCTTCTTATTAATGATATTATTATTAGAGACGGAGCCAATGAAGGAGGATGAGGGCCAGAGCCTTCGGGCTCTGCGCAACGACGAACCCAGCAGCATTGCCTTAACTTGCCGCGCTTTGCTCCTTCTTCCTTCTTTTCTTTTCTACTTATGAAGGAGAAGAAGAAGGAGATGATGAAAGGACCCGTTATTAGGTTTTTGAACGCCTTCTTCTTCCTTTTCTACTCAAGAAAGTTAAATCCAGACCAGCCCATATGCTAGTTCAGCCCACCAAATTCAAGATTCATTCTTCAGCCCTTTACTATGCATGGATGGCTACTTGATGCACCCATCAAATGGAGGGAATTATACCATATATGCTAAAATAATCCCAAAATTACACAAATATATAAGTGAAAATTTTATAGATTTTCTTAAATAATGTATGGAAGATATAGTGTTGGCAAATTTTAGTTAGTTATATATATATATATATATATGATATATGATATCTTTGTGTTAAGGTTATTAACAATCTGTTAAGAATTTTTATGTAGAATTTAAGTTTGAAATTTTATACAATATTAATTATAAATGTATATTATTAAACAAGTATAAATTATATCATGTGTCAGATCTTTTAAATTTTGGGCGTGATAAATATGTTAGCTTAAAAGACTTTAAATATTTTGATGATTTTAAATAATAAAGAAAAATAATAATTTTGGACTGAAATGAAAATTTTAAACAATAAAGACAAAAACACTTAAAGAAATATATTTCAACAAAATAAAAGGACATTTTGATAATTATATTGTCATTTCATGATACTAAATTTGAGCACAAGCTTAGTATCAATAAAAAGATAATTTTTTAACTTTCCAAATAATTTTATAAAAGTTAATTTGGAGTTTTAGACAACAAATTATGATCAAAATCATGTAAGCATGTGCCGGATAAAAATACAAAGTAGTTAATCAAAATTATCAAGGTGGTTTGACGATTTAACCAACAAGTTGGTTTTTCAACCGATTTCAAAATCAATTTGAATTAGTAATTTGATAGTTTAGTGAAGATGCTAAACTAGTTTGAATGTTACAAGTCTTACTCAAGCACAAGAGAAAAGAGAAACACTTTCTAACTTTCATATTACTTATAAAGAATAAAAATACTCAGACCTATATCAAAATTGTTGTATTTGCTATTTAGAAGATTTTTTGTCATTTACATTTAATTTTTTATAAGAATTCAATTACATATGATAAACTAATTGGATGCAAGATCTTGATTAACACTTGAGAAGTTTTCCAAAATATCTTAAAAGATAAACCTAATTAATAAAAACTCCATGCACGGTTTACTTCAAAATATGAATGCAAGTTGGATTAAAGATTGAATCACGAAAATATTATGTGTTAGTTTTCTCTATTCTTACATTCTTTAATTTATGTATTTATATAATAGTATTTGTGATCTATTGTGTTATTTGTTTGAATATTTTGTATTAGTTTGAGTTTAAGTTGTAAAATTTAATTTACCTCTTTTCTTGAAGTGTCAATCTAAACTCATTTTTAGTTTGTGAAAATATTTAGTTAATAACATAAATATATAAAATTGACTAATTCATTAATATTATAATATATAAAATAAAACTAAAGTTATTTAATTAAATATTATTTAAATAATTTTAGTTAATTAGTAACACATTAATTTATGAATTGAAGATTTATATTTATTTACTAATCAATAGACCTGGAATACCTTTAAATATTTAATAATTAATTTAAATTATTATCGCTGCCTTTAATTATTTACTTTTCTTTCTATAATGTTTTCAAGGAGCCTAACCCAATTATACGTTACACCAAACACAACTCATTCTAATAATTAAGGCAATTTCTCCAATAACTTTGATTTTCTATGAGACGAGGGCATTTTTGTATTTTTCTGTTGATATTAGGATATTGGGAGGAATTTTTTATATGAATAAAGAAAAGGTTTTTTTTTTTGTCTAATGGAGTGAGTTTCATTAAGGGTAACTTTGTCTTTTTCTTTTTATTTTTAGGATATCTAAGTAAAGTTTAATTATGGAGCAAATATCGTGTAATTTTGGGTTTTCTTAGCATATATGGTGCAAATTCGCACGGGCAAATTCGCAATTCTCGCCTCCTCCTCCTCCTTCTTCTTCTTCTTCTTCTTCTTCTTCTTCGGCGTTGTCACTGCAAGGACGGTTAAGCAATCGAACATGTCGAGCGAAAAGCAAAATCTCATCTCCAACTTACAATCGAAAGTAGACTATCTTCAGAACAGGGTTAAGGTACACTCTTTCTCGACATTCTCTTTCATTCCTATATCAATTCAATCTTTTCTTTACAAAGCAGTAGAACTGTTCGGTGATAAGCTAGAAAATGGATTCCTTGTGGTGAAAAAGCTAACATGTTAACTTGATGTGGTTTCATTTATCACTTCGCAATTCGCATATACCAGGAATTAGAGTCTGATAATGCGAAGCTATTATCTCGACTCTCAAGTTGTTGCTGTCAACAGGTTTGTTAATTGTTTTTAGTTAGTCTTTTGCTATTATCAAGTTCTTGTCCGGTAGAAGTTTAGCTGAGGAAATGAGGATTAGAAAAATAAAGATATTTTACTTCGTTTAGTGTGTAGACGGGCTAAGCATGACTTCATGGAACTTGATGTATAACTATAATTGCAGATAGAGGAGAAGCTCCATGTTGTTGTTGAAGATGGTACAAATTCGGCTGAGGATAAAGGAAAAACGATAAATGGACGCTGCAAGAAAAAGAAAGTGAAAGACAAAATGCCAGGTCTGTTTGTAGTTTCTGGCTATGTATTTTAAGTGTCAAAAGGCTGATATTACCTCTTTAAATTTTATAAACCAGATCGCTATTTGAATTCATGTAGAAGCAAGTAATGTAAATTCGTAATGGGGGCAATTGCAAATTCAGATTAATAAAAGTTCTATCTAGCAATTGTCATCATCTCTTCTCGATTTATCATGTTGCTGAATTTGACTAGCACTTATTGTTCTTACAGGAACTATAAATCAACATTTCAGGAGATATGTTGCTCTAAAAGTCATGTATTTTGGTCAGAGGTATGCAATGCAGCCATAATTTCCAAGCTTAATTCCTTTATGATATCAGTTGTATGAACCAACTTGCCCTTCTTCCCCCTTTCCTTTCTTTGTGAAATTAAATGAAAATGGAAAGTGGTTGCTGAATTTCCATAGGAGGACAGGATTGACTGTGACATAATGAAACTACAAGAATCTAAAAGTTAAGAACCTTTTGACCATTCCCCTCTAACTAGATCGATATGCCTTGTTGTATACCTGATGGAAGACTGATGAAAGTATGTTAATGGTAAATGAAAACACTAAAAATATAGTAATCTGGGATTGCCATACTATACATGCCCTTCAGGGTAAAAAGTTAAAAAAAAAAAATGAAGGCCTTATCCTTAACAAAATTTATGGAAGGAACTAAGTTATAAATCTTGGCTGAGCATCTTCTTTTTCAACATCTTGTGGCAATCCTTATACTGGATTAGGCTTTTGTTCTTGAGTAAAATTATCTATTGTGCTGCAAAACTATGGTCCATTGATGTCAATAATTTATCTTCTTTTCAGATTTATTACCAGATAGATAAACCCTGTCATGACATAAATTGAAGACCTTACACTTATATCTTCTATATCTCAGGTTCTACGGTTTTGCTTCAGAGGCCCAAATGGAACCAACTGTTGAGGTGCGGTGCTTCATATTTTATCCCTTTGAAATTAAATTGACAAAAGAGAAATACAATCTACTAGTGCGAAATAGATTTAATTAATTCTACAGAATTAGTTATCTACCAGGAAACTGATTCATTATTCTCAACCAGATTCTTTATTTGAAAGATAGAAAGCATCTGCTGCTGGAGAATTTCAGATAAGCTCCTTCCTACAGCTGGATGGGTACCAGTGACATAATGTTCACAAAGAATGACTGGATTTTCTCTCATTTGTCCTTTCTTCTAGAATATGTTGCCCTTTCCTATTATCTGCATTGCTAAGCATCCTGTTGATGTAATTAATGAGGAAAAGATTGTAGCCAATCTTTCATGATTAAAAAAAGGTCTATGCCGGTTTGCTACCTACAACTATGTTACTACAATAGGCTGGTTTAGACTGGTTATGCTGAAGGATAGGGTGCTAGAAATGGCATAAGCTGTATTTACCATTTTATTATACAACTGATCCTATCCATGCCTATTCACTGTGTTCAGCACGACTAATACGTTGTTGAATCATGCATGTGGCACTGACATATATACAATTCTAATTGGCATATTGATATTCTTGCTGATTTATTTTATGATGCTTCTTAAACACCATAACCAAAGTTGTACTTCATAGAAACCATAATGTATTAAAGATCAAGTATAGAAACCATAATGTGTTAAGGATTAAGTTTTGGATTGTCATTCGTCAAGCTAACTAGACTGGCTATCATTTTTTTTTCCCTTTTTAACTATCCTATAAATGATATCTAAAATCACACAAGATATCCCTTTGCTTGAAAATTTTGAATTCTTTGGGAGGGCATGATATAATCTTGTTGAGTAAATGCAGTTTATGTAAGATGTGAATTTCTGTTTCTAATTCCAGCTTTCCTGCAGTCTGAAATTTTCAATGCTCTTGAGAAGACAAGGCTTTTAGTTGCTGACAAGAAGGAATCCTGTTACTCAAGATGTGGAAGAACAGATAAGGGGGTTTCCTCTGTTGGGCAAGTAAGTTAGGGTTTGTAAAACTTACGATAATCATCAGCAAAAGCATGTACTTGAGTTGGGTATGCTTCATTGATGACCATTATGTCACTGAATGGGTTAATGTGCCCCTGAACTTTTTAGAATCATAAACTTGTGCAAGTGCATGTGAAAATGGTTAGGAATGGATTCCTTTCAAATGAGTTCATTTTCTATATTGTCGGAATTTCTACATTCAAATAAACCTGCATGCTTTTTCTTCTGAACTTAAAAAGAGCTATTATATTTGCAATATTTTTGTGCTATTCCATTTTTCTGTTGCGACATTTTATAACATGACTAAATATGTTATAGAAGTCTTGGAATTTGTAGTCAAGTCATTTCATTTGAGAGGTGTTAACTATATTAGGTAGTAAAAGTCTCCTGCCACCAATTGAGTCCTTACATTCAAACTGGCCTTTAATGATGGGAGAGCCTACTCCTGGTTGTGTAAACCTAGTCATCAAACAGAAAATGGAAGAACAAGAATATTATATCATTTATATGGAGCTTGTATGCAATGTTAGTGCACGAAGAGAAAAAGAAAATGCACTTTCTTGGGCCACAAATTAACACTTAAAAGATTAAGATTGGTGAAGGCCCCTAGAAGACCTTGATGCTTGATTTCATGTCCAGTAAAAAGTATTCTAAACATGATACTTTCAAACTTTTGATGTGAGTAATAAATGTCAGAAAGTGGAGCTGGATCCGCAGAAAATCCTACCTATGAGTTTTTGGTGTCTAAGATGCCTATCCATTTCACTAGGTGTGTTGTTTCTATGCCATCTCAAGAAGGGGCTAAAACTAATTATGTCAAAGGCCTCACAAAAAATGAACTAATCATCAAAGATGATGTAAAGATGTGTGGCCTCATCCATTAAACCGAATTGTTTTTAGAAAAAAGTTACTTCTTCTGGGCTGTTAACTATGATCTTCAAGAAAATAAAGACAAGACTGTTAGTATAACCAATCTTTTGTTGAGTGCTGATTTGATTTTGTTTTAGATTTTTGGGGTGATTTTATAAAGAGATATACCATTTGAAGAAGTTTTATATCAGTTTTAAGTTGACTGAATTTTAACTGTTCCAAGGTCTCAGTAAAGAATAAAGCATTATAAAAAAATTTGTAATATTAGTACTACCAAAAATTATGTATTAAATTACATCCTCTAAACCTTCTGAGATTGCAATGCTCATCAGCTTCTATCATTGATGTTCCTATAGCAGCATCCTCTTTCTGCTTCACTTGTAGCTAGTGGTAATTCAGTAGTCACCTGTTTGCCAGATATTTGAAGTTTAAAAACATGGGACGTGTTTGATGCAGGTAATTTCTTTATATTTACGGTCAAACTTCAAGAAAAGTAGTACAAACAACACAATTTTGGGTGAAACTGTTCGAGAAGAACAAATTGGTTGGTCATTTATCTTTTGTTTGCAAACTTATAGACTGTTGAGTGAAACTGCTATCCTATGTTAAACATTTTACTCATTATTATTTCTTCTGTTATGATGGAAGTGTCCTTGAATAAATAATAATTTTGCTGCACTGATTACTAATGAATTGTGATTATCGTGGAAATATATTGATTGTTGGTAATATCTAATCATTTCATAAGTATCGCTTTGTTTTTTTTTTTTCATAAATGAACCTTATCATACATCAATAAATAATTTAATAAAATAAATTTTATTTTAACAGAAAATTTACATGAATGTAACTGTAGAAGAGATTATATGGGAAAACATACAACATTATTAATTGAAATGAAATTCTTGCATATGAAGTGTGCGTGGTTAATTATCATGTTATTGGTCAAATATCATACATTTAATTAGTTGACTTTATTGCTCTTTGACAATAGCAGTAGGGTGGAGGGAGTGGAGGTGGGGTGTGACTACCATAATGCAATTATATAAAGAAGCTTAAAAAGCATCCACTAGTTATGTTTTTCTTCAATGTTCACCTCTCTCTTTCACGTTATGCTATCAACTCCAGGGGAAATCACATGTGAGTTCTTGCTCATCATTAAAAGTTTGTAGATAAATTAGGGCATGGACAAGCAATTGAAAGGTCAATATTTGGTTTGTGTGCTTAAGGTTTTCTTGAAAATTATCTGTAAGTGTTCTGTAAGTAATAAATTAAATGTTATCATATAGTAATTCAATTAATTCATAGACTTTTTGTTTTTGGTCAATGATCATCATTCCTTAAAAGGGTTGGGTCTAAGTTGTATTGATTGTTGGAGGATTTCGGCCTAATTCTCATATAGAACCCAAGAAAAGATAATATGTTTCCACAAATTTATGTTCTTAAAGGTAGATAAACAGATATTGCAAAAAGGAAAGCTTGCAAAGGAAAATGCAAAACAACAAGCAAAAGAGCCCAGTACTTAAAATAGAAAGGCACAGCTTGACTTTTTTAAAGTAGTGAACTATGTTGGTTGTACTGGATTCATGTAAAATCATATTCCTATTTCAAAACTTGAAATTTAAAAACTTGTAAGTCTATATTTCCCACATTAACTCATCCCATGCTTATTATTCTCAGAAGGGGAAATTGATTACGTGAGAGTACTGAATCGAGTCCTTCCAAAAGACATTCGAATTATAGGCTGGTCTCCTGTTCCAATTGGTTTCAGTGCAAGGTTTCTCTACAGATACGAAAGTTTATTACCTTTTTCTTAATATATTGTTCTCCAATGATGGTTGTATGACAGGTTCTTGTTTGCAATGGATATTTAATGTTAAACTTGTCCCTTTCTAATTTGAACATTACCATTGTTGACTCAGAGATTTGATAAGAACTTTATTATTGTGCTAATTATATTTGCGTTCTTCTTGTGGCATAATCTCTTGCTGTTTTTGATAAATGCAGGTTTAGCTGTTTAAATAGGGAATATAAATACTTTTTTTGGGGGAAAAATCTGAATCTATTGGTATGTGGCTCTTTTGTCCTCACAATTTGTGTGAACCTACTTCAGTGCTCGTTAAGAAAGTAATAGTTGTAATGGCACTTTCTACTACCATTTGAGACCAGGCTATGGAGACTGCAGGAAAGAAATTTTTAGGAGAACACGATTTCCGCAACTTCTGTAAAATGGATGCCGCAAATGTACATAACTATAAGCGACATGTCACCTCATTTGAAGTTTCTCCTTGTTATATGAGGTTGGCATTGGTAAAAATATCTTCTGACCCAATTTTATTCTCTTATTTATTATCTTTTAGAGCTTAAAAATTATTGCTGAGGCTTTATTATAAGCTTAATTTTTTTATGTAGAGTTGTTTCTTATCACGTCAAAGTCAAGTTTATCCAAGTTGTTTTATGTTTGAATCCACCATCATGATAATTGGACTTTTAGAAGTTATATTTCTGTTAGTTATGTTTGTAGTTATGGTTATGTTTAGTCCACTTGCCTTGCATGTGAGAGAGCTAGAGATTCATTACTATTGATAAGTCCTTACCTATAAGCTTAAGTATTTGGGTCAAGTGCTAACATAGCATTTTTTATGCCTTTACAAAAGTGGGTTTCAAGGTATAGCTACAATTTTTTTCCCTTTATTTAGAGTGTGAGTGTGCGCGCGTTTTTCTCTCTCTTTTTTTTTTGGTCTCTCTGAGGGGTTTGGAAATAGGGCTTAGATATTTTACCAGAAAGAAAATATTATTTTGCTCTTGGCTATTTTCAAAAGTTGGAGCTGCAGCCTAGACTCTGGTTGCTAATATGCTTGGTTGGAGCCAAAATATGTAGTTGGAGTGATTATGACTAATAATAAGATAAGAATTCTCATTAAATTTACAGATATATTTCATAATATTTGCACTCAATACATTTATAATTGCTGTTGTCATATCTGGAGATTTTTTGTTTGATTGCCTCATAGTAGATATCATTAAATGTATCTTTTCTATGCATAGAATCAACTTCTCATTCTTCCGTTGTTCTCCTATCTAAATTTACGTTGAATTTCAGATGGTTGATTCTACAAGCTCATTTTCTCGTAGAAATACTATGTGTACAACTAAAACAAACTCTTTCCAGACAAACAAATGTGGCAGTATTATACATCACCACATGTTCATATTATTTATTTTCTTTTACTTCTTGGACTTTTATTTTTTTACTTCAGTACTTCAAAGCCAAGTTAGTTTGTATAACATTGCTTAAGAGTTTGTACATTATATATTATTCTTTTCTTTCAGATATTATATTAACGCTAGAATCTTGTACCTGTATTCGCTAAGGCATGCTGATGCATCTTTCACAGCAAATTTCTTCTTAAATTTTGCCTCTTATTTTGGCCAGCCTTCTATAATGAAATATATTTGTGCACAATCTTGTTTTTCTGTTAAGCTTTACTTGGTCAAAATATATGTAAATGCTGAGAGTCATTATTTTTCTTGCAGTTTTGAAGGCAATCAACTTTGTGCTATTAAAATTCGAGGTAGTGCTTTCTTGTGGCATCAGGTCAGGTGCATGGTTGCTGTACTGTTTATGATCGGCCAAGGTCTCGAATCTATTGATGTACGGATCAGACACCCTTGTAATTAGATGGTGTTTATCAATTTGATAGTTCGACTGTTTAAGATATAGAAGGAATTCAACTGACACGAGGAAAGTCTGCTCCCCAGCTATAGTCTTCTTTCTTTCTAGACTTGCAATGGCAAGTTTATGGCAACATGTATATATATATATATATCAATTTGAGAGGTTGTTAAGCTGGAATTTTTGACTAGTTGAGGAATTCAGATGATATATTCCGACCATTTCTCCTCATCTAGTGTCTCCAAATCATTTAGTCATGTATTAAGCTTACTATATAGGCTTATAAACCAGAGGACGTATGTTTGAAAAATTGTCTTAATTGATAATTCCCATAACTGAAAGTTGCTCATAATTTTACCTTTTGAAAGTGGTCTTCACTCATGAATCTTTGTTCTAGAGTATGAAACTCACAATAAGTGCTCAACTGTGTAGGTGATAGATGCTTTACTGGACACCGAGAGGACACCAAAGAAGCCACAATATACTATGGCTCCAGATATTCCATTGGTTCTTCAATGCTGTGAATTTGAAGGTCTCGAGTTTACCTGTTCATCAGGTATTTGATCCACTTCAAGGAACTTGGTTCTTTTGCCGGAATTTTCTACTGCTAAAGATCATATAAATTGCACTTCAGTAATTGCATTCCTTTCTTTTGCTTGCATGTCTACCGAGTTCTGTGTCACTTAAATTTTAATGTTAAGATCATTTTCTTTTGCCACCATTTTGCAAATAGATGCTGGGCAGGCTCTGCGCATGCACTTGCAGAATGAATGTCAAATGTACCAACTCCAAGCTGCAATTTTTCACGAGGCTCTTCTGAACTGTCTACCTTTAGCAAAGGGTGCAGAAATCAGTTTTCCTCTTTCTCTATAAATTAATTACATGGAATTCTTCTGTTCTCAATGGCTGAGACCAAATTTAATTTTTCAGATCAGAGCTTATTGGGACATGGAACAGTTAAGAAGAAGTCATCCCATGTCGCCCTCTTTTCACGGCCAACTGAACGTAAGTGCTGCCACACCTAAAACACTGATGCATCCTTAGGCTTTAAAATGTACTATATAAAATTAAAGGGTTGGCTTGCTTGCTGATGAAACCTCCCCCAGCCCCCAAAAGAAAAAGTTTAAAAAAAAAAAATGATATACCAATTGTCTTTCTCATCACATGATTGAATAGATTATCATTTATTGCTAAAATGGATAGTAAAAGGTTGTATTGCATTATTGGAACTCTGACCTGCAGACTAATTAAATGGTTCATGGTTTGCTTCTAAGTGTTCAAACTTGATTTTATATCTTGTATGTGAATTTCATAATATATATATATATATATACGTGTGTGTATGTATAATAAGTTTTTTATTTACTCCAATAGAAAAATTAGCTTGGCTAAATTGCATTATCCAAGTGTCATCTGAGAGAAGATTACAGAATAATTAAGTCGAGCATCTACACAATTTTCAATCTCATCGCTAGCAATTTAAACGGTTATTCAAGGAAATGCGTCTTCTGAAACATGAAGGCTCTTGAGAGTTCCTCTATAACTTTTGCAAAGTAATTGTTCTTGTTGGTAGCTAAGCTTATCAGCCAGTGAGTTTTTCTTGTTGGTATTGCATATCCATTGCTAAACATCTTGTGGCTTGAACTGATCCAGCATCATATGAAGAGCGACGTGCCAAATTGGACTCAAGAAGATGAAATTGAGGTACGTGTTGCCTGATCACTTGAAGTTGAAGTTTAGTTCACTTACTGTACCAAAATGTCCTATTTTCTGAACAATGTGTCGTAGAAACCTTTACTTGATTCAACACATGGCACTATTCTATAACTCTTTTATTCGTAGGGGTGAGGTTTCTTCTGATACAGAAGAAATTTGTGTTACTCTCAATTATGTACTTTCGATCAAAATAAAAGATTGTGTTGAGAATTATACTCGGGTTTAAATTGTGGCATTGTGACTTAGTGATTTGAAAACACCAACTATTAAGTGAAAGTAGATGAATATTTAGTGAATATAAATAGACAGTTTTTAATATTTTTAAATAAATTTGTTTTTTTAAAAGTAGTTATGGAATATAATCAGATTAGCTTTGAAAATAAAAATACAGGTATTTGTCAAACATCTTGGTTAGTATATTTTGAAAATTAAAGTAAAACCATAATAATTTTAATGGAGCTATTGTTTTTTTTTTATAATTTTTTAATTGGCAAATATAATATCATTAATAAAATCACTAATATTACATAAAAATGTAATATCATTGATGAAATTAATATTATTACATTAAAAGAATTATTGAAAAGCTATATACAATGACTAATTGAAGTACGTCTAATTCTAGTCTTTTATTCAAAGAAATTTAAGTTCTAATCTTTTATTTAAAGAAATTTAAGTTAAAATCTTATAACGGAGAATTATTTTTACAATTAGAAATCACTTTCTCTATTAACCTCTTATTTAAAGAAATCTAAGTTAAAAACTTATAACAGAGAATTATTTTTATAATTAGAGATCACTTTCTCTATTAAAATTAAAAAAACTTATCCTCAAAATAAATTATTTACATAGGAGGAATAAAAACTACCATCTTATAAAAGTAATTACTAAAAAGTGACCCACAATATTTATAACATCCTACACCGGTTTCGACAAAACAGTCATTACGTATACAACTATCTACCAACAACATATAATAAAATAACAATCGAGCTTGGGTCGCCAAGCCAACAAAATAAGAACTGTTGGAATTGCTGGATCTTGCTCGCACAGGTGGCTATGGTGATGTTCTGCGCAGGTGGCGGCGGGGAGCTTGAAAGCCACTGAAATTTAGCCATCCCATTGAATTTGGACTGAGTGGCAACTGTTACCTTCAGGGTAAGTTATGATAATTTTTGCCCACAAATCAACCATGCAATCATGGTTTATCCCCCACAACAGCTAGTGCTTAATCATAATGAATAATCAACGATAAGAATATAGCTTCTTCTGAGCTGTTCTCATAACCCAAAAACAAAATAAAACTTGGGTCAATGTAGTAAGTAGCCCTGTGATCCAATCATTTGATCAACTTGGTTTGTGTTGGTTATGGGTCCTATCTAGTTGACACTTTTTACACAAAACAAAAGCTATTTCTCCCCCCCAACTCTTTGGCATCTTGGGAGTGTCTTTAAATCGACTCCTTGCTCATTTTACCCATCATGGCTGTGGCAAAAGTGGAAACAGAAAGGTCCCAAAACAACTCATTTCTCACTTTTCTTTTCTTTTTTCCCTCTTAAGAGATAAACATGCAATAAATTTATAACCACAAAATCAAGTTCCAAATTTATTAATTTGGAATTTGTGTTCAATGAGTGATGTGGGTATCACTTAAAAAGTTCTATCTCAAAACCAAGCCAATAAGAGCACTTGTTCTAGGCCATTGTGGGATATAATTGGAGTTTCTGAAATGCTAAAAGCTAGATATGATTTTGTAAGAGAGATTTAGGGTAATGTTTTTACTATTGTGTTTTTATTTAATTGTGAAAAGATAATAATTATAATATTTCGTATACACTCACTTTCATTTATCTAATATTTAACAACACCTCAATACTAATTTTAAAAAAAGAAAAAAAAAACACCTCAATATTCATGTAGTTATTTTTAATATTTTTATTTTAAATTATGATTGGAATTGAGAATATATATATATATATTTTACGCAAAAAATGAAGATTTAAATTTAGAACCTTCATTTAAATAAAGTGACAAATATAATGCAAGTCTTTTATCACCGAAATTATTAATATAAGTGCAATTGAAATTTTTTTGAAAGTAACTAAAACCTGAATATCAAATAATTACACCCTTAATTTATGCTTAGTAGTAATTATAATTTTGAATCAGTACAATAAAATGTATATACTATTATTACAAATTAGAAACAAAAAATAAATTATTACAAATTTCATGATTAAAAACTTTTTTTTTTCAAAAAAGAAAAACACAGTGTAACACTTTTATGTTAAATGTCGTTTTGGCACCAATATTACATTCTATATTAGAGTTAGTATATATTTATTATTATTATTATTATTTACATGAAAGAGTGAAAATTTAAATTCAAGACCTTCATTATTTTAAATTTATGATCTCTAATTTAGTGAAAGTAAATATATTGTCAACTCTTTACTACTAAATTATTAACACAAATATATGTTGTAATCATTTTTAAAATTTATGCTTTCACTTTTTCATTTTTTTTTCTCAATATTCACAAAAAGTTTTCTTGCAAAGAATTATAGCCATAAGTTCAACAATTATTTATGAGCTGAATACATTTTTTGTATAAGAAAATAAAATATAAACAAAAATTATCTAAGAAAATATTTTTGATTGGATCATTTTTCTAGTAATAATTATTTTTTTGTACACAATCTTAAAAACGGAAATAAAACATAAAAAGTAATATAATTAGATGTAACTACATTTCATCATAAAGCTCTAAACAATATTTTATTTTAAATTTTGATATATATGTATATATTTTGAGAAAAAGGTTTCTTGGTTATTTAGTTATTATTTTTATTTGTTGACAATTTATTTTAAATTTAATATATATATTTTTTGAGAAAGAGGTTTCTTGGTTGTTTATTTATTATTTATTTTTTTTATAAAAAATTAAAAAATTAAAGAATTTAAATTTAAGATTTTTATTAAAATAAAAATAAATATACCGTCAATTCTTTGTCATTACGTTAACATAAAACATAAATATTTATTGATATTGAAAAAAAAAGATTCGAATTCGAATTCAAACTTAAGATTTTTAAGATATACTGTAAACCTTTTTATTTGCTTTATTTTTTATTATTTTTAAAAATATAAAAACTGTAAGAGCAGGACGCAGTAGCTTTATTTTATTTTGTATTTAGAGATAATTAAAAATATAAAATGGTGTTCCCGCGAGGAAAAATCGGATCAAAGAAGCAAAGGCGCGTCTTCTTGTTATTGTTATTGCGGTGTCTTCTTCTGCGAAGAGAGAGAGAGAGAGAGAGGGTAAGAAAATGGAGGCAGCAATGGGATTGATGAGAAGAATCCCGCCGAAACACTCCGACACGGCGCTCTCCGCTCTTCTCAGCCTCTTGCCTGATCACTCCTCCGATCTCCTCTCTCAAGTCGATCAGCCTCTCCAGGTCACCTCCTTCCTTCCATTCTCTTTTCTTTCTTTCTTTTTTGCTTTAATTAGGGTTTAATTTGAGAATTTGTTTTGCCGAAACAGGTTTTGTTCGATGTTGAGTGTGGGAAAGAGTTCATTTTGTGTGAATACAACAGAGACGCCGACTCTTACAGGTAGTATATGCTTAATGTTTTTTTTTTTATACTTGTTTTTTCTTTAATTTTTCATTTTCCCTTATTTTTTCTCCCTTTTCAATCTTGGGTTGCTTAGCAATTAATTAATAGAAAGGCCCCGTTTCCAAATCCGGCGCAAATGCTATGCAAATTTAAAGAGTAAGAAATATAATCTATTTGGGAATGGCTATTCTGACGTTACGTTGAAGATTTATGAGCGGATACTTGGATCTGGGATGGTTAGTCCTCAGCTTTAGCTGCTTAAAGGGAATTTTGTTGATATCAAAAGACTAGCACATCTCTGGCTAGTTTAAACATAGGGCACTTCAGTCTTTTTTGACCATTTGAATACATTTTCATACCAATAAAGATATTAATTTCTTGATTAGCATATAGATTTGCATATACGTATACATTATAAATGCATATATAATATGTTCAACAAAATCTTGCTAACAAGTATTTGACTGTATATGCATGACCCATCATACTGTTTCAGTTAAACCATTGACTTTTCATTTTGCTGATTAATGATGTTATGTTTATCTTCTTGTATGGGACTCTTCTTTTTCTAGGTCACCTTGGTCGAATAAGTACCATCCACCGTTGGAAGATGCACTATACCCATCTTCGGAGTTGAGGAACCTTGAAATCGAAGCGAATGAAGTCTTTGCAATTTATCGTGACCAGTGAGGTTCTTGACTTACCTCGTCCTTAAGTTAGTTTGAAATGATTTTTGGTATAAAAGAGATCTCTCTTTCTGATAAACTCTTCTATTTTCTTCTTTTGTTTTGGAATGTCAAAATTTTAAAATAATAATTACTATAACATAACCTTCCTTTTACAATACATCCATCTTTCAGCCTGTTCATTACATGTTTTATTTGGTTGTTGTAGCTGCTAGATTAACCATTCAATTCGTAGGTATTATGAAGGTGGTATTTCATCAGTTTACATGTGGGAAGGTGACAATGAAGGTTTTGTAGCCTGCTTCTTGATAAAAAAAGGCAAGGGCATTACTTTTTACCTAAACCAGTATGCCTAGGATTTTTGTCTCCCTACTAACCAATGCTTTTCTTTATTGGATGAAGATGGTTCAAAGACAGGACAGGGCCGCAGGGGATATTTGGAGGAGGGAGCATGGGATGCTATACATGTTATAGAAGTAAGTTTGATGGGGCACAGCCAGATATAGATAAATAGGGCTGTGCTTACAAACACCTTCCCTCCTCCCTCCTCTCCCTCCCCTTTTCTTTTACAAGCATGCCTCTCGTTCCTCTATCAATTTTGTGTAACATCTCTAAGTTCCTTCCTATATAGGTGGGGCCAGAGGAAGAAGGAATGGCTCAATATTGTTTAACCAGTACTGTCATGCTGTCTTTAACTACAGATAATGAGTTATCAGGCACGTTCAATTTGTCCGGATCAATCAGACGACAGGTAATGCAATCATTTGTTTTTGCGTTGGGTTGGTATTTCTTTAAAACATCATTAAACACTGACTTCTATAATAGATTATTTAGTGTGAGGATTAGTAATTTCGGGATAATAGAAATTATCGAGATTAATAGTTGACTCATCTTCTAGGAAGCTCCTGTAAGAGTCGGATGCAGATTTGCTAAGTCATACATTTATAAGAATCCTAAACAGGCAGTGATTTGAAGTCACTCTTAAGTTCAACAATGCTTATTTGAAAAAGGAGTTTCATCACCCAGAAATATTCAATTTATGAATATAGGATGTTAGGAAACTCTTTAGACCTTTGACGTGCTGGTTTCATGTGGCAAGAGAATGCTCATATTTTGACAAATTATCACAATAAAGAAATTCCTCTGGACAAGGCAATTACTTTTTATCATGGATTCCTTTTCCAATTTGGTATTATATTGAACTGCTTAAAAGTTTCTGGACAAGATTTTTTCTTGGTCAGAAGTTGCTTGCAGAAGTGCTGAACAAAAAGGAAAAAGTTTAGAAATGTTCAGAAATGTATGAGAGAGTTTTCTTCTATTTTCCTGAACTGTGGAAGATCTCATTGGAACTCTAACCTATTGACTGCTAGACCATGCTTCACACTGTTTTGCTGTGCGACTGGTTTAGTCAAGACTTGGATCAAATAATTCCAAAGGTGGGAAAATTCGGTTTCGGTTCCGAAACCAAACCAATTGGTTCCATAAAAATGGAACCGATCTATTCAAGCACCATAAACTAAACCGAACCGAGCCGACTCAGTTCGATTTAGTTTTTGGCTTTTTCTAAATTTTTAGCATATTTTAAGTGTATTTTTTTTTCAGTTTTGAACCGAACTGATTTTAATAGAACTGACCACCAAACTGAACTGACCGATTCAGTTCGGTCAATTAGTTTGATTTTTTTTTGCCCACCACTAGAAAACATACTTGGTTTTATAATTTGATTTGAACTTGAACCAATTTATTTATTATGTTTTCTTTTTCCTCCTTTTATAGATGAATATGGACCTCGCCGTTGCAGAGGGTCATCTTTGTAACATGGGAAAGATGATAGAAGAAATGGAGGGTAAACTGAGGAACTCACTTGATCAGGTATGGTTGTTTTCCTTGGTGCAAATTTCTAACTGTTTGGTTGTTGGTTTACAGGTATAAAATACTGCTTTTGATGATGATATGTAAAAGTCATAACCTATAAAGCATGCCCTTGTAGTCTTCCATAGTTCACATGATAACTAGAATGGTGATGCAAAATACGTACATATTGCAGGTTTATTTTGGGAAGACAAAAGAAATGGTTTGCACTCTACGACCACCATCTGAAGTGGTAATGAGATTGCCTGATAGTTCATGATTCTCTGTTTTGCTTTTGGAATGGGAAGTGTTTCAATTTGCATTTGCAGGAAGTTATGTGATATAGAAATTGTATGATGTCTGTATTCTTATTGTAAAACAGATATGGATTGAGGTTGCACAGTTAAAGATTCAATCTTCTCTAGGATTTTTCCTGACCCTGGCACAAAGTTATTTTCTAAAGAGAAACATTCTGTTAAGAAGACATCGATGTATTGCCTCATTTTCCGTTTTCTTGAAGTTGTTATGCTCATTCATTGGAAGATGTGCAGACTAGTTTACCAATCAATTATCATGAAATCACTTAGATTTCCTTGTTTTGTGTGTGTATGTGTTTTTCAACCCCACATTTTTGGGGAATGGAAATCTCTATTGAACTCGGCTTGTTGGTAGATCATATCATTCTCATTTGACAGCTAAAAGTAATTATAATTAGAGCATGTTTGATAATGGATAGTTTGGTTTATATATCCATATCAAACGATCCATGCATGTTCATATTTTTGACAACTAAAATAAATTATTTCTTTTATATACGACAGGGTTAGGATCTAAAATTAGGATATTCTCATAAACTAAGTTTACATAAAAATTTTAATATTCTTCTGATACGTGTTAACACTTTGGCATGGGTGGTTAAGATGGTTAAGATCTATTTATTAACTATTTTTTTTTATTAATTACCAAATACATGCTTGAGTTTGTATAAGTGAAAGTTTAGTTTAAAAGAGAATCTTGATCTTGAGACCTAAGATGTTATTGTTTAACACAATATTTTATATAATTTTTAGACTATCAGATAATGGTTTAGATTAAATTTCAAATGTATATTAAATGCAGTGCACTAAATTACACATGTTTAATTATATGAAAACTACTAAATGTGTATTAATTTAATAGTTTAAAAATTATGTTAAATTTTGTGTAAAAAGAATATATTACCATGAATCCTGTCTATATAGAAACAAAACCCTCCCAATCCAATGAAATGAGCTGACATGGAGAAGAATGGAAAGATATACGAGGAGCATATTGTTCATTATAAGATGATTGCAGTTGGAAGTATAAGGGGGGTTTTAGGTAAAACTATGGATGTCAAAAGGGTGAGATAATTTAGTGAAAACTCTCTTTACCTTATCACATGACATGACAATCTATCATCCTAATTTTATTCCACCTATTAGAATATTATATACTACCACGTGGACCAATCATTTTACCTTAACACCTGACGTGTCATTTTATTTTATTTATGGAGCATATTTATGACACCCACATAATTTTTAACACAAATTTAAATCAGGTTTTTTTTTTTTTAATTAAATAAAGGGGTAATAATATAATTAGAATTAAAACTGCCATCAAAATTTAATTTGTGCTAACCTCTGTGATAGTATTAATCCCACTGCAGTTTAAGCCTTTAAATTGTTACTTTTTTCAGTTATCATGATTTAAAGTGATGATATTTTTTATTTTTTAAAAAATTATTTTAATTAAGAAAGAATTCACTACTCAATTAGATACCTTATTTTCTCTCCCACGCCGATTTACCTTTTTTTTTTGTTTTTTTTTTCTCTCCTCTTTTTTTTTCTCAACTCTTGGTATTGATGCATTCTTTGTTATTAAATTTTTTTCCTTAAATAGAAACAACTAACATAACTTTGAAAATTCTAAATTAAGCATTATAAAGTTGGAAAATTCTATTCTCATAATTGATCAAATATGAAATTCAAAGATTTTCAAGATGATAATTCCTTGTGCTAAAATTATTCAATCCTTATCTCTATGTGCTTTTAAAAGTTGTATGAACACTTTCTCTATTAGCAAAATAATTGAAGTGAACTTTCCATTTTTATGATTATAAAAATATTATGTCTTTTTTTTTTTTTAATTTCTAGCGAAAAACATATTGCCTTACCAATTACTTATTATGTGTTTAACCTAATAAAATACTGAGATATATACAATTGTAAAAAGTTTATAAATTTAATTTTAAAAATAAAATTGTTAGATTATTTAAATATAATATTTGATACAATAAAATAAAACATTAATATGAAAATAAATAAATTAAACAAGATAAAAAAAGTAACAGAGAAATTCGTTAAGTAGTTATAATTTTTATAAATATAATTATTCCTCAACTTTAATTTTAATCATTAAATTAAAAATATCTAATAATTAAAATTTTGTGTGAAAAATTATGTAAAAAAAAATGCCATTCATCCTGCCCTTTCAAGTCCTCAAGATATGAGGATTATTAACCCTCAAATCACAAGTCTGGCACCAATGAAAATTCCATGGCATACTTAAATATGCTAACGCATACAATAGCAACAGAAAATATACTACAAACAAGATTTCTGATATGATCAATATTTGATCCATCTAACTGGATATGATATTCCACTGCAAGTAACTAAAGCAGTAAAACTTGGCGAAAACCAAAAGTTTCCAGTTTAGGATTTCAGCTCAGGCAAATATTATAAAATTAGTACATCAAATACTCGGCACCCTAAAGAGTTTCACAACATATCCCAAATGAAAGCTTCAAGTTTTAGAATCAGATGGTGCTTCCGCCTCCTCAGGAGTTGTTTCATCCACATTCTCTTCTTCCGTGTCACTATCATCATCTTCTGGAAAACAGACATTAACATGGAGAGTTTAGACCTTTGTCAAGTTTCTTAAGTATGAATTAGGTGCTAATAGAGAGGTTTCCAAAATGATGTTAATTAAATTAGGAAACTCACCATCATCACCAGCTGCTTCAGCATAGTCACCACCCATGTTCATTTTCTATAACCATGCCAACACACAAATTTGGTAAGTCCACAAATGATGTAAAGCATATAAGGCAACAATATTTTATATGATATTACCACCACTTACAGATAAGTCAAAATCGCCAAAGTCCATACCAGCCATATCAGGCATGTCAGCTCCAACTGCAACCAACAAGCAATTTAGTTAGGAGAAAATTTCCACCCTCATAATCATATTTAAAGAGAGGTGGTCAAGATTGGACTCACGTTTATTTTCCTTCTCCTCATCCTCATCAACCCACTTATCCCAATCAACTTTCAGAAACACAGGCGGTCTTCCCTCCTGCTTTATCAACCTGCTCCACCATTTTTTCTCTCCCTTTTTCACAAGGTAACAGATATTTCTCAAGCCAACACTAGCCTTGCTCTCCTGCATGAGCCATAACCATACACATAAGATTTGCTAAATCCAAAATGAGTAACCAACCAAGATAAATGTGACTATAGTTGGATACCTACATTTATATCAACCTTGTCGTACAAATCTAAGTCAACTTCATAGGGTATCTTATCTGCTCCACTGGCAGCGGTGAAGAAAAATTTTCCTTCAGGTTCCAACTTAAACTTTACATCCTGAGCATCAGGCAGATCAATGGTTATGTAAACCTTATCAGACCTCTGGGCCCATTTGACAGGAGGATGTCGGCTGGAAGTTGGACATTCAAAAACAAATTAGAAACGAAAAGAAATAATAAAGAATAAACTTATTAGTCAGGCTACAAACATAATTTTTGTATTTCTCATAATGTACAGCATCTGCCACTAAAACAGAACAGTCCATTCAGTTGCTCTAAAATCTACATTGCACCAGTTATGTTAAAAATTTTGCCACAGCTGAACTAAGCAGGGATGTGTGACTAACAGCATTCACACATGGTTTTCCATTTTGAAACATGTCATTTCACCACACGTGCTTGATTATATTTTTAAACTGTAAATAACATCAGATACAGCAAAAGTAAAAGACGGCCACTTCAGATCTACTTGAAGCAATGTAAGCAAACATTAAGATTCATCATATCAAGTAGCATGCACCTACGCTTTGAATAAAGCTTCACACGATTAAGACTTCCCCCACTATTACACAAACGCTAATGACGACTCGCAATCATAGTAGGAGTCCAACATTTTGAGGAAAGCTAATCAAATTACCAAATTTAAGTAAATGAATTACTAGGAAATAAGCACAAGTCACAAAAATCTGCAACACATGACAATTACGAGTGTAAAAGGTATCTTTGATCATTTGTGAAATAATCTACACAAGTAAGAGCTATTAATTCAGCCCACACATGCAAGTAACACCAGAGCAACAATGCCAAAACTGGGAAATTTAGGGCAAATTCCTCCAAATTCCTGAGCCCCAACTTGGCTCTTGACATTTAAACATTTCAGAAATCCACTTAATGCCTAGCGACAGTCAATGTCATTTATCTAATACAATACTAAATACAAAGCCTTAAAGCTCATTGAGCTCAATATAAAGCATTTAACAGTCCGAACTGAGCCCATAAAAGCAAGAAGAAAGCTGCTACTGTTTAAAACTAACACAACATACACTAAGCTCTTCTTACAAATGTTCCTTAAATCAACAAATCAAAATATTTCTGAACTTTCCTTTTAATGAAAAGAAAAAGGGGAGAAATCCCATCATTTAAACCCAAAAAGTTTTTCCATCTGTTCATTTTACTTGCTCGGAAACCTAACTGAAACATTTTTGTGGGTTCCCCAAAGCAGTAAACCAAAGAAACCCATAAAAAATAAAAAGAAAAACGAAAAGAACCGACACCCAAAACTACATATATCTTACCACAGCAGAGTATTAACTAAAAAAATTATTTACCTTTCCATTTCCTTCATTTTCTCACCAACCAAACATACCTTTTTAAAATTTTAAAAAAAAACTAAAAAAATAATAGAGGCGAGGCTAAAGAGTACGAGCGACAATACCTCATCTCTGGAATGTCCAACAAAAAATTTCAGGCAGACCCAAGATTTACAGCTTTGGAGAACCTCGAGAGACTGTGTATTACATACATTGATCAAATGCGATTTCTGATATTTATAGGCAATAATAACATCTGAGTCACTACATGTTTAGATATTTTCAACTATTGACACAAGTTTTCTATTTTATCATACATGTCCTCCTTTTAATTTTTTATTCTCCTAAAACGGTCATCAATTGAATTGAACTGAAAATCGAATTAAATAATTAAAAAAATTTCAGTTCAATTTAGTTTTATTTAGAGTTAGATTCTTAGTTGGTTCTATTTATTTAAGAATAATTGATTTAGTTTTAATTTAATTTTGATTTTAATTTGATTCAATTTGGTTCAAACAAAAAATATATATTTAAAATAAATTAAAATTTTTTAAAAAAATTAAAAACTAAATTGAATCGATTAAATTGAATTTGATTTCTTATGCTTGAACCTATTGTTCTAGTGTTCATTTATATGTAACCGATCAATTCGGTTTAAGATTGAATTGAATCAAAATTAAAATTTGCCCACCTTTACATTCTCCGATTGAATGTTCACAACGTCCTAATAGTTTGAAACTTAAGTAACATTAAAATACAATGGCATCTAAGTTTTTTTTTTTGTTCTATGATTTGAATTAAACTCAAATTTGAATGACATGTTTATTTTTATAAAAAATCTAAAAATTAATATTTTTATAATTGTACCCTTATAAATTAAATAAATAATAAAGCATCTTAAAACATAGAAAAATGGTTCTCGGTCATTCACAATAATAACAAAATATTAATTTAGATATCATGTAATTTATGATTTTGTATCAAGAACATATTATTTTTTTAAGTTCTAAGACAACTGTTAAATCTACATTAGAATAAGTAAAGATTAAAAAATTGACAACCAAGTTGATGAATATTGTAAATGATTGAAAATCTTGAATTTTAACAAGTAAAGTTTAAGTAAAAAGAATCTATTAAAGAAATAAATAAATATTAGGAATTTTCTTTTAACTTAAATTTTCATTCATTTATTTCATGTAAACTAATAATGTAGATCTAAAATCAAAAGTAACATTTAATATTCCTAACACTACACCATGAGATTGTTTGATATCAATGAACAAAATTTTGTATAAAAATTTTAAGTTAAGAGAATCTCATACATACATACATATATATACATATATACATAGATACATGTGTGTATATTTTTTTATCAAATAATTAATAAAATCATTAAGACTTTTTTATTTAATAAAAATATATATATAAAAAACTTAAAAATTTTAAAGTATTTTCATTAAGTTACAGAAATGAATAGCATTAAAAAATCTAAATTTATTAAATTAAGCCACATTAATATTAAGTTAAAAAAAAAAAATAGATAGGGTCCAAGTGAACCCTAAAGGTTATTTGAAAAAAAAAATGTTTACATAAGGGTGTTTAAGTTATTTCAACAAAAGTTAGGAATCTATTTGTAGAGAAGCTATGCCCTCACTTAAGAATTCATGAAAATTCAGGGACCCCAACATAATATGGTAAATATTCGTCAATGGGCTGGGTGTCTAGATTCTTCTTTTTTCCTTAGCCGCTGAGAGAGACTCTTCCGACTTTGTTATATAAATAACATAATATTAAAAATAAAATTATTTTGCTTCCAGGGAATGAGATGATTGGGCAGTTTAGTTAATTAAAAATTAAAATTAAATTAAATTAAAATTTTAGTTCAGTTGGATTTAAATTTTATAATGTAGAACCGATCAATTTGTTCGATTTTTAATTCGGTTCAATCTGAACCGATAATTGAACCCAAAATTATTTATTGTTTAAATAAAATAAATCCAAAAATTATAACTTCAAACGAACAGTTAAGTAAGTTGGTCTAAGATGTTTTTTTTTAAGAAACTAGGTCTTGGCACAAGTTTGAATCACTTCAATTCAATTATGATAAAAAAAATTTCTTTTTTATTTCAATTAAAATATAAAAAAAATGAAAAACATGTGTTTCAAACTTTTAATTGTATTAAAAATAAACAAAATTACAAAAAAAAATATATATAAAAAACTTAAAAACACATTTTTGTTTATTTTTCAATTTCATTCACACTTTACAGTTCACCCACAGTTTCTGACCTGTTTTCACTTTTCTCTCTTCATGCAACGCAGCCACCGCACTGGCGGCCTCTCTCACTCTCCATGACTCCACCAGCAGCCATTGCCCCCCACCGCCTTTAGTCTCTCTCTCTCTCTCTCACCGTCTCTGGCTACTGGTCTGAAATCTCTTGTCCCTGTTACCGCCGTGAGATCTTCCTGCTGCCTACCATGACAACCACCTATGCCTAAAGCCCATGAAATCGAATCAAAGAATTGAATCCGAACTGAATCAAATTGGTTTGGTTTGGTTTGGTTTGAATTCGGTTCTTAGGGTGTGGATTTGTAATGTTATAAATTAAATTATGTTTTTAATTATCTAAACGAAATTTGATGGTAATGGAGGATTAAGTAAGGGTGAGAAAATTCTATTCCAGTTCTATTCGGTTTTAAACTAAATTAAAATTAAATTGATTAGTTTAAGTAAAAAAAATTAAACCGAACTAAATTGATTTAATTTGATTCAATTTTTATTTTATTAAAAATATTTTAAATTTATTTTAAGTATATTTTTTTAATTTAAACCAAGTCGATCGATTTCAAATAAATGAAATCAAATGAGAGCTAAACTCCAAATTAAACTGACAAAAAAAATCAATCTAGTTTAATTTTAGTTTAATACAATCAATTTTGTTTTTTTTTGCTCACCCATAAGATTAAGGATTTGATTTTTAATGCTCGCTAAATTTGAGAGAAAATATAAATAAAAATATGAGCAATTTTTATTAATGAGATATATTTATTTCTTGGCTTATTATAAGAAGTGTTTAAGTAGATAAACAAAATAAAAAAGAAAGATAATAAAAAATTTATTGACTCTGGATTTTGAGAGATCTTGTGCCCATGAGTTTAGTTTATTTATTCTTGAGAATAATAAAAAGATTTCTCGAGGGATTAGGATAAAACGATTTCTTTTTGATAAATATTAGATTTTGAGAGCTTTAAACTTATTTAAGATCTAAAAATATAGTGGTTCAATTTTTGTAAACCTATAATCCACTTCATCGAATTTGATTAGCTCACTTAAATTCATTATTGAATAATATTTTTACATCAAAAAGCAAAGAATCAAAGTAGTTATAGATATGGCTTCTAGTAATAGATCTTTAGAGGCTTTAATGGAATCTCAAGGAGCTTTAATAGAATCCTGTTACACATATGCGACTTCTAGAATTTGTGATCTATCTAAAAAAAGTTTATCTAGGAAAAAATTCCTTTTAAGAGTGCAAAATCATCTCTTTTCTTCACTTTTTAGCCTCTTTTATAGGCATTGATGTATTAGATTATAAAGTCATTTTAGAATTAAAAGCATGCTTTTACTTTCTTGTTTAGAATATATCCCAAAATTGTAAAAATAGGATTTATAACTGAAATCTTGGGATTTTAAAATTCTCATAGATATAATCGGCCTAAGTCCTTGGTCGAATTTGTATCACCATTAGCCTTTGAGAGGCTTCAGCAGTTGACTTTTTGAAAGGCTTACGTGGTTGACATCTTAAAAAGATTACGTGGTTGGCATCTTAAAAAGCTTTTGGACCAAAGACTTTAACCAAGGACGTTCCCTTGTGTGTTATAACCTTGGATGCCCATTATAATGGGCCTTTTGATGGGTTGCAAAGAGCCTTCTAGAGGCTTGGGCTTAGGCTTGGGTTAGAATCTAAGAGGAGACAAAAACTAAAAAGGTAAAAGAAAAGACTTTTAATTATAAAAGGAAGGTTACTCATATAGTTTCTACTGTGTGTAGTTTTCAAGTAATATCTACTTTGAATTTTCTCTACAAATTACTTTTGAATTAATGAACTTCTTTTTTAAATTTATATGATTCGGTAAGTATTTACAATCAATTAACCCTTATTCAATATAATCAAATATAATTTTATTAGACCAATTCAAAATTTAAGAAAAGACACAGTAAAGAAGTAAATACTCTAAAAAAAGAATTGTTTTTAATTAAAATTTTATCCAAAAGCCCATTTTATTTTGGGGCCGACACAACCCTCAAATCTCATGTAACCTATAAACCGTAAAACATGATTAGACAGCTTAGGTCTACAAAAGACAAAAAACCTCAGAAATATAAACATAAAGGGTACTTTGTAGACATTATGGACTAAATGGCTCATTCAGTAGCATAGCCTGACAAGTACAACAATAACTCATGGAGGCTATGCACACTTCCTTAATAGAAAAAGACATTCGATTAAGGATTTTAATGAAGATCAAAGATTAAGAAAGGTGACCATAAAAATATGGACTTTCCTTTAATTTGAGATCATTGGACTCTCAAGAATCTCTGAAGTTAATCTTTGACAATCTCAGGACGTGCTCTAAAAGAAGAATGAGACAACTTGCCCTAATTAGACTGGAACTCAACCCTTAATAGAGGCTTATAAAAAGGGGGATATTCGTATGGTAATAGACAACTTCTTGTAGAGACTTAAGAGGGGATTGTATATTAATTCTTCTTTATATTTTCTCTATATTTCTATTGTGCAAACATTAATTAATAGTGAATTGATAGTGAGTTTGAAGACTCGATGGAGTGGATACAGGATCAAATTTGTCTGAACCACTATAACACGTATTCTTTGCATCTTCGTTGTTATTTTATTTAACCTCTAATCATTGTTTCTCCATCATCAACAAATTCAACTCATTGATTTTAAACTGGCCATTTTGGTATCAACGGAAACTACTTTTATTTCTTTAAAAGAGTCATTCACGACCAAATAATAAAATGTCATAGAATGTATGAATTTTAGGGTCTGATTTTCTAATGCCCAATTTAGTTTTCTTTTTTATTTTGAAAAGATATAAATATTATATTACAAAGGTTAAATAATTATATACTATAATTTTGTACAATATTTTTTTATTTTGTAAGGATACAAGTATTATATTTAAAGGTTAAATAATTACTAGTATAATATTACAATTTTGTATAATAACAATAGTATAATATTATAATTCTATGCAATATCAACCCTCCAACAAATTGTGGAATAAGTAACTTTCTCAATATAATATTACAATTATGTACAATACTAACTCTTTCAACAAATGGAAGAAATAAATAACCCTCCATTTGTTATGTACAATATCAACTAATATAATATTATAAAATTGTAAAATATCAAATAAACAACCTTTCCAGTATAATATTACAATTCTATTAATATCAACCCTTCTAACAAATGGAGAAAATAAATAACTCTTTATTTGTTCTATACAATATCAACTAATATAATATTATAATTTTATACAATATAACCTTTTTAACAAATGAAGGAAATAAATAACGCTTTTAACAAATAGAGGAAATAAACAACCCTCTATTTATTTTGCATAATATCAACTCTTATAACAAGCGGAGAAAATAAACAAACTAACAAATAGAGGAAATAAACAATCAACAAATGGAAGAAATAAATAGCCTTTTCAACAAATAGAAAAAATAAACAACCCTCTATTTGTTTTGTGCAATATCAACTATTCTAACAAGTGGAGCTATTAAATAACCCTCTCAACAAATAGAGAAAATAAATAATTTTAACCCAACTTGAATCCAATACCTCAAGGGTTGAAGTGCAGGCTCTCAACCATTGTGGCACCAACCATTGAGGCACATGGGTGGTTAGCCCCAGTCTAGTTTTCTAATATCTGATTTTTCAACGTTACTTCATTCCCCCTTTTCATTTGACGTATATTTCCTTATTTTCTTCTCTTACTCTCACAATTTTCTTTCTTTCTTTTAATCATCATTCATCTATCATTTTTCTAGTTCTGCATTGTAAGCCTCTAATTTCTTCAATAACTCTATACTGATATAAGCTTTGTTGCTTGACATTCTCAATTCATTATGCTTATTTTGCAGCTGCACATTTAAAACAAAGATTAGTATGATTGAAGAAACAATGTACTTCATAATTCATCATTCTTGGACCTCAAATGTTCTACTTCAACCTTCAGATTGTTTACCTCCTCATTCTAATCCTTCAACATACCTTTCAGGTTAACTCTCTCCGGTCTCATTAGCTCTCTTCAACTCTACAACATGGGCATTAAATCTCTTCCACACTAATTCAATCTTTCGCATTCTCTCCATTTGCCTTTACATCTCTTCCACACTAATTCAGCTCTTAGCCTCTAATTTTTAGTTTTCATTCCTTCCTATCTCCTTAACTCGACTTTTAGCTATTCATTTGCAACTTTAAACCTTCTAGCTTAGAGTTCACAACCATTAACCAACCTTTTATGACCATGCATTCTTGGTTGCTTCATTTAGCCTCTAATTCAAGACTTTCATCTTATGGTCATTCTCTTGGAGACCTTCATTAAAGGTTTAGAAAGTGTATAAACTATCTTGTTGAGCCTACAACAAAATACTTCTAAAATCATATTACCAAATCGTATGAACTAAAAATAAAAACTCATAATCAGTCACTAAGACTCATTGTTATCCATACTTCAAGCTCTTTCCCACCACCTATTGCTTATCTTGAGAATGATTTCCTTATCTTCCTGGATAAATAGGCCATTCAAAGTTATAGCATTATTCACAGGATTCCTCATCAGTATCACAAGGTAAAGAGGGATTATGACCTAGGTACTTCATAGGCTTTTCTACTATTACTAGAATTTGGTAGAGGGACTGAATAAATCATAGGTTTCCTTTGATGGGAGCGATGTAGAGAAAGACAGAAAATGAGCACTGGCATCATAGGAGGTTAAATGCTGAAGATTCAAAGAAGCCTTAACAATTGGAAATTCTAGAAAAATGAAAAAGGGAGTGTTAGTCGAATCGCCACCAGCTGATAAAACTTTAGTGGCAAAAAAAACTTTTTCTTGCCTAGGAATAAAATGATCCATTGACTCATTGGAAGTGCCAATGGAATTATGGACACTTAGAAGATTGAAGGAGCCTTAAAGAAGGTTAGGAACATTTGGAACACCCTCATAAGAGGTTAGCCATCGCCATGTACACTACTGGTACTTTTCTTTTTCTTGGGTATCCTAGTCTTTCTTTTTCCTATTGTTTTAGTTTTCAAGAAGTTTGGAACTACATCTAGAATATCCTTTATGAATAATTGAAAGAATATAATTAAAAGCATCAAAAGAGGAAGTTAGCATACCAAAGAATCAAAATCAGAGAGATAGAAAAGAGAAAATTTAGAATATATAACAAATACTATAATTACTTTCCATTTAAAACAAACTAACTGGAGCGGAAAGAAAAAGAGATGCTTCCACCTATGCAAGGATTTCACAATAAAATCTAAACCACTCATAGTTATAGAAAGAGTCTCGATGGGAGAATTGATAGGGGCATTGATAGGGGCGTAAAAGTACTAGTATAATTTATACTAAACTTTCGTATTTCACTCTAAATTATAAATATTTGGCTATATAATTGTGGTTTTTAATCATAAATAGATGTATGATGAAAAATGTGACGTATAAGAATAAATGAGAGGGGAATCGAACGTCAAATAAAGAAGTTACGCTCAAAATACGAAAAAGGTAATAAGGCTGGGCGCCGCAGCGCCCATAATTGAGAGCCGCGTGGCGCCCAAGTTAGTAGCTGAGCGCTGTGGCGCCCACAACCTAGCACCGCAGCCCTCATGGCGGTAAACAGTACCCGTGTGAACAGTAATAAATGAACAATATTTTGCTATAGTAACTCGTGAACAGTAATTTGAAAAAAAAAACCTATAAATAGAAAACTAAAAAAACCCTAAGAGAGAGGGAAAATGAGAGAAAAAAGGCAAAAACTTAGAGAGAGAATTCACAACACAAATCAAATATCAAAGCCAAAAATTGAAGAACTAAAATCAAGATTCAAGCTTCAAGTCAAGATTGAGGGAGAAGCACATCAAAAAGTCACTTTGATAAGTTTTTCTTCTCTTTCTTTATCATTATGTTCTTGTTCTTATTGATCTTTATGAATTGGTTTGATACTTTTGGTTTTGTGATGAATTACGTTTTTTATCTAGGGTTAGACTATGTAAACTTAGTATGAATTTGGATTGTGTTAATTTTTAGTTTATAAACTTGGTACATTCAATTGATTCATTCTATCTTGTGTTTAATGCTTTCATTATACCTTATCAATATTTTGGATGATTGAGGAACCATGATGAACTCGACGGAGGGATTCATGTATTTAGCCTATGGTAGTTTGATGCATGATCATAGGGTAACAACTATGAGTTCCATCTAGGATAGACATATACCTAGGTGGCATGTATGATATAATTTAGACTTGATATTAATGAATTATATTCTGATTTGATTACCATAGACATATAGCTGATTGTTAGAATGCGTAATATAGTCAGTTGACCATTGACAGAGGCTTGTAATGAGATTAGTGTCTAAACCAATTAATTGGTATTAAGGGATTAACTAAATGGTTAATAAGTCCAATGAAATATTAGGGGACGAGTCAAAACCCTAGATTATCTTTATTTGTGAATTCTACTCTTTGCTTTTTTTTAGTTAATTGAGATAATTAGATTAGTTAAATAAATTTTAGATTGTGATTTTCTGAATAAAAGTTAAGTAGGTATAATTTTAATACTTGATTTATAGAATAGATTGCATAGTTCCTGTGGGATCGATATCTGGACTTAAAGTCCTATATTACTTTATACGATAGCGTGCACTTGCACTTAACTACTATAGCATCCTAATCAAGAGATACCCTTTACCAATGTTGGAAAAGGTATAAAGAATTACTTAATACCTGTCCCCATCATAACTTTGAAACATAGAGATTAGTCTCAAATTTCTATGAGGGCTTAACACCTCAAGTTAGGCAAATGATAGAAATAATGTGTATGGAACATTTGAGGACAAAGATCCAGAAGAGGCAATGAACTATCTAGACTTACTAGTAAAAAATGCTAAAAATTAGAACACTGCTGGTACCTGTGAGGCACCTAATAAAAATCAAACCATTACATCTAGTGGGGGTATTTATCATCTTAGGAAAGACCATGACCTTCAAGCCAAATTAGCATCCTTAACTAGAAAAGTTGAAACCTTAGAATAAAAAAGAGTGGTCAATTAAAATCTGTTCAAGAAATTGTGTGTCACATTTGCGAAATCCATGATCACTCTACCAATGATTGCCCAACTTTATTTGCATTTAGATAAAGTCTTCATGAATAATCCAATGTTCTAAACACGTTCAAGTAGTCAAATAATAAACTATATTCACAAAACTACAATCTTGAATTGAGAAATCATCCGAATTTTAGTTAGAAGAAGACGCTCAAGCATAGGCTTCACAACCACCTTTCCAACCACGCCAAAATTTTTAAAACCATCAAGGTTATGCACCATATGTCCCACCTCCTAAGAAAAATCTTGAAGAAACTTTGCATGTATTCATTGAAAAGCACGAGTCTATTAATTCTCAAAATGTTTAAACATTTGCTGATTTAAAAGATACTCTTGCTAAATTTTCATCCACACTGAATATTCATGAGAAAGAAAAATTTCCTTCTTAACCATAACCAAACCTCAAAGGACAACATAACTCAAATGCATGTAGTTCATGAACCCAACACATGGATTAAGTTAAATAAGTTATCACTATTAGAAATGGTAAATTTGTTGAAAAACACAATCCTGAACCTCATGAGAATGATGAATCAATCTCTAAGGATAAGAAAAATGTTGAACCTAGATCTAATGAAGAAAACACCAAGCTGTCACCTCTACCCTCATTTCCTCATGCATTACGTAACACTAAGAAGATGAATCACAATCCTAAAAATTTTAAAATCTTCAAACATGTAAAAGTTAATATTCCTTTATTGGATGCTATTAAACAGATTCCCTTTTATGACATATTGTTTGAAGGATTTATGCAGAACAAAAAGAAAACTAATGTGAAAAAGAAAGCATTTTTAGTTGAACAAATAAGTGCTATTTTTCAGAATAATAATGGTTTGAAATATAAATACCTTAATTGTCCTACAATTTCATGTATTATTGGAAGTCATAAAATTGAACAAGCCTTACTTGATCTTGGTGCTAGTGTGAATTTACTGCGGTATTCATTTTATCAGTAGCTCAATCTCAGTGAGTTAAAATTAACTTCTGTAACTCTTTTGTTTGCCTATAGATCAATAAAAGTACCAAGAGGGATAGTGGAAGATGTTTTAGTTTAAGTTGATAAATTCATATATCCTGTGAATTTTATTATCTTGGACATAAAACCTGTTAAAGGATGTAATCCGATACCTGTTATTTAAGTCGTCCATTTTTAACAACTTCTAACTCTTTGAATAATTGCAGGAATGGAGTAATAAAGCTTTCATTTGAAAACATGACACTTAAGCTCAATGTTTTCAATATGTGTAAGCAACCACATAAGAGGGAAGATGAAAGTGAAGAAGCCAACATGATTGAAACAATTGTGGAGGATCATATTCAAAAAATGAGTTCTACCGATCCTTTAGAAATGTGTTTAATAAATTCATTTGAGTCAAATATACATCAGATCTTAAAATCTTTGACATATGTTCTTTACTTGACTGTGCACAGGTGATTGAAAATAAAGGATGGAAACCAAAGTTTGAAAAATTAAGAGAAAATAAGGATAAATATAATGAAATTTTAAAGTTGAAGTTGAAACCACTGCCTGAATGACTGAAATATGAATTTCTTGGAGAGAAACAAACTTACCCGGTGGTAATATCTTCTACACTCATAAGCGAACAAGAAGGTAAGTTATTTGAATTATTGAAAATGCATAAAAATATAATTAGGTGGACTTTAAAAGACATAAACGATATTAATCCTTTGATTTGTACACATAGAATACACCTATAGGATAATGCCAAAACTTCCCAACAACCTCAAAGAAGATTAAATCCACATATGAAAGAGGTAGTGAGAGCTGAAGTTCTCAAATTACTTGAAGTAGAAATCATTTATCCTATCTCAAATAGTAAGTGGGTAAGTCCTACTCAGGTAGTACCAAAAAAAATATGGAATCACAGTTATTAAAAATTAAAAAAGTGAGTTAATACCAACTCGAGTCTCATCTAATTGGAGGATGTGCATAGATTATAGGAAGTTGAATTCGGCCACTAGAAAAGACCATTTTCTTTTACCATTCCTTGACCAAATTATAGAAAAAGTAGTAGGACATCCCTACTATTATTTTTTAAACGGTTATTCTGGCTAATATCAAATTTCTATAGCACTACAGGAGCAAGAAACTACATTCACATACCCTTTTGGGACCTTTGCTTTTAAAAGAATGCCCTTTAGACTTTGTAATGCCCTAGCAACATTTCAGAGATGTATGTTAAGTATTTTTAGTTACGTGGTTGAGCATTATTTAGAAGTTTCATGGATGATTTAACTGTGTTTGGAAATTCTTTTGATAATTGTCTTGAAAACTTAGAAAATGTCTTTAAAAATTGTGGAGAAAAGAGTCTTGTGTTGAATTAAAAAAAATGTCATTACATGGTTACTTCTAGAATTATTTTGGGACATGTAGTGTCTTCTAAAGGAATTGAAGTGGATAAGACAAAATTCGAACTCATTACATATTTTTCTTCACAAAAAACAGTCAGAGAAGTCCGATCCTTTTTAGGACATGCTGGATTCTATAGGAGGTTCATAAAAAATTTTAGTGCTATATCTAAACCTCTTTGTAATCTCTTAGCAAAAGATGTATCATTTGAGTGGACTCAAGAGTGTCAAAATTCATTTGAAAATTTTAAATGACCTTTTAACATCTGCTCTTATCATACAACCTCCTTAATAGTCTTTACCTTTTGAGCTTATGTGTGATGCTTGTGACTATGCTGTTGGTGCTGTATTAGAACAAAGAAAGGAAGGTAAATCCTATATAATATATTACGCAAGTAGAGCTTTAAACAGTGCACAAATGAATTACACAACAACTGAAAAAGAACTACTTGTTGTAATATTTGAATTAGACAAATTTCGTTCTTACTTAATTGGTTCTTCAACTATTGTGTTTACTGACCATGTTATTGTAAGATACTTAATGTCAAAACATGATGCAAAACCAAGATTGATTTGATGGATTCTATTGTTTCAAGAACTTAATATCACTATTAAAGATAAGAATGGAGCTGAGAATGTTGTTGCAGATTACTTATCAAGATTCACACTAGATTCATGAACAGAAATAATACATATTAATAATTCTTTTCCCGATGAATTTTTATTTTTTATTATTGTTCATTTTCTAGTAACATAATATAATGTCTTGGTATGCTAATATTGTTCATTTTCTTGTAACATAAGAAATGTCACCTCAATGGAATGCTCAAGATAAAAAAAAAATTAACTGAGGTAAGAAAGTTTTATTGAGATGATCTTTATCTCTTCAAATATTGTGCCGACCAAATATTTCGAAGATGTATACCTGACAATAAGATAAGTTGAGTTGTTGAATTTTGTCATTCTGAAGTATGTGAGAGACATTTCTCATCAAAGAAAATAGCTGCAAAAATCTTGTAGTGTGAATTTTATTGGCCCACTTTATTTAAAGATACATATGCATTTTGTATAACGTGTGAAAATTGTCAAAAATTAGAATCCATTTCAAAACTAAATATGATGCCTTTGAACTTCATTCTTGTTATTGAAATCTTTGATTGTTGGAGGATAGATTTCATGGGACCATTTTCGCTATCATTTGGATTTACGTATATCTTAGTCGCAGTAGATTATGTCTCAAAATGGATTGAGGCTATTCCATGTCGAAATAATAACTATAAAACAGTCATAAAATTTTTGAAATAAAATATCTTAAGTCGATTTAAAATCCCTCAAGCCATTATAAATGATGGGGGTAAGCATTTTTATAATAGACCATTTAAAATTTAATAAAAAAATATGGTATTATTCATAAATTTGTCACCTTTTATCATCCTTAGACAAGTGGATAAGTTAAATTAGCAAATAGGGAGATAAACCAAATTTTAGAAAAACTGTAAACCCAAATCGCAAAGATTGGTCTTTAAGATTTAATGATGCACTGTGGACTTATAAAACTGCTTTTAAAATTTCATTGGGTATGTCTCCTTATAGGATAGTTTATGAAAAATCTTGTCACTTACATGTGAAACTTGAGCATAAAGCCTACTAGGCCATTAAATTTTTAACGCAAATCTTAATTCTGCTGGACAGATACATAAATTACAAATAAATGAACTTGAAGAATTGAAAAATGATGCATATGAGAATAAAAAATTCATAAAATTAAAATCAAAGTTTTTCATAATCAAAAAATTCAAAGAAAAACATTTGATGTTGGTGAGAAGCTTTTGTTTTATAATTATCGACTTTACTTATTCTCTGAAAAATTATGATCAAGATGGAGTGACCCTTTTATTGTGAAACATATGTATTGAACAATTGACATTAAAAATTCTATGAATGATAATGTGTTTAAGGTAAATGGGCAAAGACTCAAGCTATTTTTAGAAACTAAGCTTTTCAAGAATAATTTGTGCCTCTGTTTGACCCTTGTTACGAGACCACTTAATCTTTATTTTACATATTTACATATATTTATTCTTCTTCTAACTTTTTTTTTTACTTGCAAGTTAATTTAGTATTTTTGTTAAAGTTTTATTTTGTACCCCGTTTAAATGGCGGATAACGATACTTTGTGGCATTTAAAGACAGTTTTGTCAATTTTCTATAAGTATTGATACATTCTCTTTTCCCCCTTTCTAAAAGAAATGAATGACATTCTAAAGAATTTAAGAAAGCGTTTTCCCTCATTGCCTCAAAATGCTTTAAAGAAAATTTATCAAGTAAGATGTGAAAGATTAAGATTATTAATGATTATGAATATACTCGTTGATGTACATTAGTTAATTGAAGCCAAAGTTCAATTGACAGATAAAATTTCAAACTTATTAATTTCCTACATGCTTAGTTTAGATAAAAGCTCTTTTGTAAAAAAACAAAGAGTAAAATGATTAAGCATTTGTTACAAGTGTGCACGCATGACTTGCAACAGGTTGTCACACTTTAGGAATGGTGTCTATAAATCGCGAAAATAAAATTAAGTTCATTAAGGATGGCCTAAGTAAGGAGTCTTTGGATGATATCTTATCGACTCTTGAGACGCATCCTAGTGGATATGTGCATATTACAATTTGTGAATTATAAGATATATTCTTAAAAGAATATGAGTGGTACAGTATCAGGAATCTGACTTTAAAAGACCATGTTTGCCAATTTATAAGAAAATTGAATGTGAAGCCTATTCCTGATCCATAAAGAGAGTTTAAGCCGTTACTGGACATAAAATCAGAGGAAGATATAAGCTACAATCACAATTACTTGTACATATTTACTATAACTATTATTTTTAAATATTTCATTTCAAACTCAAACATATTTTCCAACAACCAACCACCTATAGTCGATTTTGAAAATTTTGCATTTAAAGCCAATAACCCACGTGACTTAACTTTACAATACTTTTTGGCTTTATAAATACATTGCATTATTTCTGCATCTTCATACAAACTCAAAATCATTCAAGAAAAAGGGTGAGTGTAATAATGGAAGGAACATCAACTCTTAAATTCACAAAAATTTGTGTCTTTTGTGGATCTAGTCCTGAAAAAACTAAAGAGTTTGTAAAAACAGTAGAAATCCTTAGTAAAGTGTTAGCTGAGAGAAAAATTTATTTAGTATATAGGGGAAGTAGTCTTTGATTAATAGGATGTGTGGCAATAACTACACAAAATAAATGCAGTCAAGTTTTGGGTATCATACCAAAAGCTCTAACTGTTGGAAATATCGTAGAAAAAATAATTAGGGATGAGTTACAGGTATCATCAATGCATGAGTGAATATTTTTTATACTTCAGAATGCTGATGCCTTCATAACTCTACCCGGAGGTTTTGGAACTTTTGAATAAATTTTTTAAATTGTCTTATGGGCACAATTGTAAATATATCAAAAACTTATTAGTTTGTTAAATGTTGATGATTTTTATAATGAGTTGTTATCTTTTCTTGACTATGCGGTGAAAACATAGTTAGTCTCATCTGCAGTACAATAAATTCTTATTTCTATTTCAACTGTTGATCAATTACTCAATGAATTATAAGCTTTTATACCTCTATCTGATCCAATAATGTGTCAGATAGATTGGTATACTAATGACAGTGAAAAAAAACGTAAGATAAATTTGACACTTCGTCTATAGCCTGTCTACTTTTATGTATTTTAAAGCATTTTGTGTAATTTATTTTATTTTGTTACAGGTTTAATTTCTAATAAAATATATATTGAGGATAATATAATTAGTTTTCATCTCCCTTTATCATCCAACTTTAAATTTTCATAATAAGTTTTGATTTTATTATTTAAGTGTCAATCACAGATTTGTCAATAATAATTAAAAAAATGAAAGGATACATGACATACTCTAATAGAATTAAATTCTAATATTTATTGTTAAAAATAAATAATTAAAAAATAAAAACAGCCTTGCCATCGTCTTTTAGCGATGGTTTGTAAAAATGATTAAAATTTATATCATTGGACTCTATTTTTCTTAATCTATACAATAACAGAGTTGTATTCAATGAAAAACAATAAAAAAATTATATCATTTAAGTTTATTTTTCTTGATTTACATAATGGTAAGGTTATATTCAATAAAAAAGACTAGATGATGGCCAAACAAGGTGAAAATGGTGGCAACCACTATTGGTCTGATGTTAAATGATAGGATTATGATTTGCACCGCCACCACAATTAGAATTAACAGATGTTAATTTTTTCAATGATGATAGTGGTGCAAATCATTGTGTAGTCGTTTAACAATAAGGTCGTGGTGGTCGTCGCGCCTCTCCACCTTGTTTGGTCATCTTTTATTTTATTTTATATATAAAAAATAACTCCTTTATTATTTAGATAAAAAATAGTTTAATAATATAAAGTTCAATAATTTTTACAACTATTTCTAGAGGCGAGTGGCGATAAGGCTGTTTTTATTTTTAATTACTTATTTAATTATAAAATAAATACTAAAAATTTAAATCTATCAAGTGTTCAAACTTTTTTAAACAAATAAAGTAGAATATAGTTTTAAAAAAATTGCCTGAAATATCAAAATATTTATAAAATTACCCATATTATACGGAAATTCTTACGTCTGCTTAAACAAATAAAATAGAATATAATTTTTAAAAAAGAAAAAAAAAACTTATTTCAACGGTAAAAGTCAGTATTACAGTGGTTGATGCGCCATGGATGGAGTGGCCAACCTCAACACACTGATTAAAAAATGCAGTACCATGTCTCACATACAACAATGTCAAGCTCACCTCATAACCACCGGACGGCTTCAATCCCAATTTTGCCCAGTCCGCTCCAAAATCATCGAGTTCTATGCTCTGTCTCCTTTGAATGCCACCCTCTCTTTTGCCCACACTTTGTTCCACCAAATCAAGACGCCTTCCACCAACGACTTCAACGCCATTCTTCGTGGCCTCGCTCATTCCCCGGAACCCAGAAAGGCCATCTCATGGTATCACAAAATGTTGCGTGGCTCAAACAAAGTTGACGCACTCACTTGCTCATTTACTCTCAAAGCATGCGCCCGCGTCCTGGCTTTGTCTGAGACAATGCAGATTCATTCTCAAGTTGTACGTTATGGGTTCTTGGCTGATGCATTGTTGGGCACTACTTTGTTGGATGTCTATGCGAAAGCAGGCAAAATTCCGAGTGCTAAGAAGGTGTTTGATGAAATGCTTGTGAAAGATATTGCATCGTGGAATGCATTGATTGCTGGATTGGCTCACTGGAATATTGCGAACGAAGCGATAGATTTGTTTAAGAGAATGAAAATGGAGGGCGTGTTTAGGCCTAATGAGGTTACAGTTCTTGGAGCACTGGCTGCGTGTGCTCATTTGGGTGCTTTGAAGGAAGGGAAAAAGATTCATGAATATATAAAAGAAGAGAGGCTTGATATGAATGTGATAGTGTGTAATGCAGTGATTGATATGTATGCCAAATGCGGGTTTGTTGATAAGGCTTTTTTAGTTTTTAATAATATCAAGTGTGAGAAGAGTCTTGTTACATGGAATACTATGATAATGGCATTTGCAATGCACGGAGATGGAGCGAAAGCCCTTGAGCTCTTTGAGCAAATGAGTAGAGCAGGTGTGAAGCCTGATGAAGTCTCATACTTAGCCGCATTATGTGCATGTAACCATGCTGGCTTGGTTGATGATGGTTTGAGGTTGTTTAATTCTATGGAAAATTGTGGAGTGAAACCTAATGTGAAGCATTATGGGAGTGTGGTTGATTTGTTTGGCCGAGCGGGGAGGTTGCAAGAGGCTTATGATATAGTAAAATCTATGCCAATGGGATCTGATGTGGTACTTTGGCAGACTTTTCTCGGCGCTTGCCAGCTTTATGGACATGTGGAGATGGCAGAAGTCGCATCAATGAAGCTAGTAGAGCTGGGGTCTAACAATTGTGGTGATTTTGTATTGTTATCGAACGTTTATGCAGCACATGAGAGATGGGATGATGTGGGGAGGGTGAGGAAAGCCATGAAGATTAGGGATGTGAAGAAGGTTCCCGGATTTAGCTACATTGAAGTAGATGGTGTCATAAACAAGTTTTTCACCGGTGATAAGAGCCATGTAAAGTGGAGGGAGATTTACGAGAAGTTGGATGAGATCAGGTTCAAGATTAAAGAGTGTGGATATGCAGCTGGAACTAGTTATGTATTGCATGATATAGGGGAAGAGGAGAAAGAGAATGCGTTGTGTTATCATAGTGAGAAATTGGCTGTGGCTTTTGGTTTGATCAGTACAAACGAGGAGACTTCAATTCAGGTGTTTAAGAACCTTAGGATTTGTGGGGATTGTCATGCTGTGATTAAGCTCATATCAAAGATATATAATCGGGAAATTATCGTGAGGGATCGAGTTCGGTTTCATAGATTCAAAGAAGGTTCTTGTTCTTGCAAAGATTACTGGTGACAGTTATTTTTTTTTTATAACGGCGTATAATAAATAACAACCCGAATTTTTGTAAGTTTGGATTAAGTTGATGCTAACCCAACCCAAACTAAATCGCCCATTGCCCACTCCTAGCATATGTCATAACAATGATGCTTTTGAAAACAGAATTTGGGGCATTTACGCAATCATTTCGGAAGATAATAGCAAGCATAAACTAGAAGGCCATCAGCTTTACCTCTTGCTGCTTTGATTCAATTTTCTGTGGATAATGATTCACTCGATTATAGATCATACTTGGGTTTTGACGTTAATTAAACAAGGACATAGTTTGTCCATTTATATATTAAGAAAGTCCCTCACATCGTCATATTGCTTTCTAGTGTTATAGGTAAATTTATTTAATACAACATAATAAACCACGTTCTTATTTGATAAATTATGGAAACTTAAATGATAATTAGGGAATTCGTTTAAAGCATTATAGACATTACAATCTGAATAGAATATACGAAGCATTTTAAATTAGATAACCTGATTCTGCAAAGAGCTTGCAATCCGCGAGCCAAAAAAGTCTTTAAGTTATTCAGTATATCAACATCAAGACGCTTGGAGATCTAATTGTTACAGATAGAGACGTATTTTACATGGAAGACAGACCAAAAAAACAGCACAATTACAAATGATGTGGACGGTATGCGAGATTAAAACTGCATGAAGAACAATAGCAAGCAATAAGAAAAGGGATGAACAAAAAGATGACCTCCTGCCATAAATCTAGATTCTTAAGCCTCAAACAAACAATTCTAGTTCAACTTCCGAAGAATGACACAACCTAGACCAAACTAGCATTCTTGTATTGAGTTAAAGCCTGAAATAATACAGTCAACTAGTCTTTCTTCAGCCTTGCCTCAAACCCTCCTTCAGGTCGCTTTACGAGATAGTAAGGCATGTGAGTTCCAAGAAGTCTATCCCATATGGAGAAGAATGGCTGAGAATAGTTGTACTTTGTACCCTGGAGTTGATGGTGGACGTCATGATAAGCAGTGTTGTTCTGAAAGAAAAAATGGAAGATATTGCCAGGCAACCAAAGTCCACAGTGATCATCAACAGTTTTAATCACAGCAAAGCAGAAAAAAAACACAGCTGTTCTTGCAGTCATTCCTGAGACAAGGAAAGAGATGGCTCCACCAAAAGTGTCAAGCAGGAGGCCCTCAAGCGGGTGATTGTAAAGGGCACCAATTGCATACGGAACAACCAGCCTATGGTGTTGTGCATGGACATGGCGGTACAAGAATTTGTTCTGATGCATATAACGATGCACAAAGTACTGCCATGTGTCCATGACAAACATTGCAATGATAATCTGCACAGTCTGGACTGGAATTGATGGTTGTGTTCTGATTCCAGATGTATCTGCCTTTGAAGTCAGTTGTTGAAAATTTTTGCAAGACAAGATTAGTATTACTAGTTGGTAGAAAGCATCTAAAACTACATGTGATTTCTAGGACTCAAGGTCCTGGTATGATTCGCATGGCACTATAAAAATAATAATAATCGTCTTACACCTACCAATTCGGATTACTTAGTGGATAAAAAATGACACATGATGGTCTGGCCACTTAAGATTTCCAACAAACATGAGTTTTGTGGCCAATGAGAACTAAACTAAGAGTACTCTTAAATGCAAAGAACCAAAGTTATCTCCACGATGGCCAATTCAACTAGCAAGCACTAAGTGAAGTAGAATTTTCTCCTAAATAACAGACATTACAAATAAAAAATGGCCCGAAACTAAAAGAAACAAGAACAATTTCGGGAGTAAATCCAATAAAAATACAAAGGCAATGAATAAACTTCAAGAATCAGTTGAAAATATGCTAATTAAGCATACAGTTAGAATCTCAGTTTTTTAAAAGAACCAGCAGTTCAGTTCATCAACAACGTCAATATTGATGATGCCGATAATCATTGACTGCTAATTTTCTTTTCTTCACAAAACAAATTTAACCCAGAAAAATGCAATGAACATAGCTCTTTGTGAATATGTTGATAAGAACATAGCTTTTCTTTACAGAGAGTTGGAGAATTTCATCTTCTAGCAACTCTCTGAGTTGCCTGTCTGTATCTTAGCAGTTTATAATTTCATGCATATGTATGAGTGTGAATATATGTCTGATTACAACCGAACTCAAAACTTCATTGCTGTACTCCCCCACCTCAACAACGCCGCCAACCCCACCAACAACCCCACCCCCCCTCTCTCTTCTCTCCCTCCTCGACATCACCTCTCTCTCTTTCTGTTGTCACCTATTTATCACACAATAATACTTTTTCATGTACAGTGATAGTCATAGGTAACATTTTTTCATGTATCACGAAAGAATCTCATTCCAGACAGCAGTAACATGAACAGAAGCATAATCACAGCAGAAACAACCAAAATTAGACACACAGATAACACAAAAAGTCATAAATTTAAACATTTAAAAACAAAAAACAATAAAAAACTAACCAAGAAGAGTAACTGAGCAACTGTAGCTTGAACAAGCTGTTGAAGCACAACACCCTTGACGACGGCTGATAGTGGGACCGAGTTCTTCTCATCCTCCTCCTTTTTAGTATGTAAACGGTAATTGTCCATTGACGGTAACATTTGATAAAACCCAGCGTACAACCAATACACTATTATTGGAGCAAATGTCCCCATTGCTTCATCACTCACGTAACCTTCCCAAAACACCATTATTGATCTTGATCTTGATCCAATTAACACTTCAAACAATTCAATTCAGCCTGAAATTTCAATTTTCGCCTACGGTTTAAGATCTAAAAACGGAATGCTTGCATTCTCTTTAACCTAAAATCATAAAAGCAAAACGAATTTCAACAAACATTACACATGCTTACTTACCATAAACTAATCCAAAATTGTATTAACCAAACATTTGAAATATAAGCTGCAAATTAAGAAATCTTGCATCGAAAATGAACGTTGAAAATGAAAATGAAAATGGTGAGGTAAGTAAAGGAGTTGACTTACGGGAATGGAGGAGAGTGAGCTTGAATTTGATTTTGAGAGGAGGTGAATGGTCAGTGTCATTCAGATCTAGCTTTTTTTTTTTTTTTTCAGCTCTTGCTTAACTTGATTTTGGATCAACCAAACGTTGCCAACGGCTGTGATTTTTGTTTTTCCTTTTTCTTTTTCCCTCAAATATATTCTGATGGGAAGTTGAATTTTTCTTTTTTCTTTTTTAATTTATTTATTTATGACTGTTATTTTTTACTGTGGGCTGCCAGTTAAGCCTGCCTGGCCTGGCCCTCTTTTATTTGTTTGGATGGCAGACCAACAAAATGATTGATGTCGTTTCCTTTTCTCTCTTTTCTTTTATTTTTTTAAGAAAAAAATAAAATAATAATCTTTGTTATTTTTTCACGATTAGTGACAAACGGTGGGCGTTTTTCAGAACCCGACCCAAAGTTTGGGCGGGACAATCGGATCCAAAATTTGGGACTTTTTAGGCCCTTTAAAAATCCGATCCGAACTAAGATTGTCCTAATCCGAAATTTTAAAAAAAAAAGTGAACATTTTTTTGCCAATTGGGTTTTACCAAATTTTTTAAAAAATTAAAATGTCCGTTATTTAAATTAAAAATTGAAAATTAGAAACTGAAAATTTAAAATTATTATTCATTTTGAAAATTTAAAATTGTTATTTTTTAAAAAAGATATAAAAAGTAAATTGGATTATTCAATTATTTTTTAAATACTAAAATGAAAAATTCCTTTCCTAAATGAAACCTAAATCTCGTTACTATTTAATTTAAAATATGTCAATGGTCACATGCTCAATGAATTTGTTATTTTATCATAAGCGTATTGATTCAAATTTATTTTGATGTACAACAAATATTGATACTAAGAGTAGGTATGGTACGGTTCAGTTCAATTTTTTGAAATCGAACCAAACCGATTTTTTTAATGAAAAAAATTGAATCGATTTTTTTCAGTTTGATCCGGTTTGATTTTTTCAATTTTTTTAATTTTTTTTAAAGAAAAATCGAACCAATTTTTTGTTAAAAAGAAAAATCAAACTATACCGAACCGAACTGATCAGTTCGATTCAATTTTTTAATTTCTATTTTTTTGTGCCCACCCTTAATTGATATTGATGTTTCACTTCTCATTGGTCGTAATATATCAACTCAGTTTAAAAATAAAATAATAATTATTTGATCAATTACCTTTCTCGTAATGAATATATGTACTATCTTTTTATTCAAAGACGTCTTCTTAAGTGAGACAATGAGACAATTGGATTTAAATTTTTTTTTTTTAAGTGGCCATTTAGTTATTTTATTTTTAAAAATATATAATTATACTCTGTTTTCTTAAATTATTTATTAAATTAAATAATTATTATTATAATACCATCAACTATCATAAATTAGTATTAACTAATAATTGACCAACATCAATCAATATTAATTGACATTGATTAACATTGATTGATGTTGACAGATTATTGATATCTAGAAAAAACTTTCAATGGGCGATATAAATATTTCAATTCATTGAGAATTTTTTGAAAAAAAGTGTTGTCGGGGATCTAATATATATGGGTGTATACATGTGTTATTGTGTCTATTGTTTAAAATATGTATTTTATACATATTCTACGCGGCGGAAGCGTTAAATTAAATAATAAATACAATAAATATAATATATTAATCGCATTAATATATTAAAAGGTTTAGAACTCACCTCAACGTGTAACGTTATACACGTATTTTCTTGGAGTCCACATAGAGACTAATTCGTGGACTTTTCTAGTCACTAACACGGTGGACTTGATGAGCTAGAACAACAGCTCTATATACAGTACGAGATTAACTCTTAATCTTTAACATGGTCGGGTGTGTATTTTTATCATTTTCTCCAAAATGATAAGAAATAGAGAATTTAAAGTAATTCACAATTGTTTCAATTGAAACCATTAAAAAAAAAATTAATTTCATTTTTTTTCCTATTTTTTTTTCTTCTCAATTCTCTTCTCTTTTTCTTCTTTCTCCATTTATCTCGTCAAACACAAAACACACACACCCACATTTTCATCTCTCTTTATATATATATATATATATTAAAATATTAATATAATATATTATATAATATAAATAATAATAACAAAATAATCATAGGTGCTAACTATTTGGCACCCAAATAAAATATTAATATATATAATATCATATAATATATTATAATGAGAGATATTTTGATTATTTAACAATTAAATAATTAAAATGTGAAATGATCATTTTATCCATCGTAAATAGTTACCAAGTCTATCCTTAGTGGGTCCCACCAAATTTCACACTTAGATAAATTCAACCGAGGGTTTACAATGCACCACGTGTCATTATACAATTAGTAAATAATAATTATTGACTAATTGTTATATTTAACACTTAAATACAGACACGCACGTATTCCTGTGGTAGTGTTGAATATTGATGAATTAAACAATTTAATTCAGCACACTGTCCTAATGCACAACTAGTACACTCCATATTGCAGGACTCTCTAGGTCCCACGCCCGATTTGTCAAATGGAACTATTCTATAAGTCTGTGAGCAATGTTCCACGCACATGTCACGGATATTACAAATCAGCACGTTGAACCATGCAAGCTGAGGTTACAACGCATACGTATAGTCATTCCGTCATGATATCCTGGATGTGCGGGGATATAGATTATCACCTTAAAATTTCCTAGTGCTCATCCATGTCTTGTCTCCAGACTTGTATCTCATTAAACAATATGCGCAAACTCTTTTGCCATATTGTTCCTCTCTGACGAAACTCTTTCCAGGGATTAATGCTTGTGGCCACAAGACTTTTCGAGATACAGTCTCGAAGCATCTGTATATCGAACTCCCTATGCAAGTTGATGGATCCCATATCTGTACGCACCGGACTCCATAAGTATCGGACCATACCCAACGACACTCAACAGTCACACCGTGAAAGGTCTGTGACATACGTGGAACCAAAGTATGGTGGATCACTTATAAGCCCACCGTGGCACTCAGGTCAAAGGACCACGTATACTACTCAACTCGGGAGGACCCTCCATTGACAGCTTATATAGGATGTCTATCGGAAGGCCTCATGAGTCTATCTCATATCCAGTCATAACTGGATACCTATATGTCAATACGATCTTCAAGCTCACAGTCAACTAGAAACGACCATCTATACCCTATAGGTATGACATATGCTGATCTATATAAAAATGTATCCATCGATAGAACCGCATCGACAGAAATAGATCAGAGATAATTATTCGAGAACATACCTGCACAACTAGCATTTCTTGGCACTCGATTGCAACTCTTGTAACTATACAATTACTAATATATTCTCATGTCTATATTCCATTACAGACAAGGCTCAAACTCTTGGATATGGTGAGTATTATAACCAGCTAACACTTAGCTGTGCTAACATTTATCATTTATATCTCTCAGCGTGGCTAACTATGAGCCCTTATCTAAACTTCTTTAGATTTAACATGAACTCCTTCAAATCTACAATGTCCGTAATACTACATTGCATAATACTATATGAATGGGCATTAGCGATTTAAATAGAATATACACTTGTATAAATACATAAGTATATGTACATTCAGGGATAGCACGTAAGCACCGACCCTAACAAAAAGAACTTTCTCATGGATGAACTCTAACTATATCACTCTGTTCCAAAAGCCCGCAACATCGAAGAGGAGAGTTCCAACTTTGATTGACAGGACCCGACCCGAGACCCTCTACTATAAATCCCAGCGGCCCTGCCGGGCACCCCGACGGAAATTCCTCCGAACCTAATTGGATAAGTTAAGAAATTCCGCGAGGCGAACCCCTTTTTCTATTATTGTTACTACTAAGAAGATCTAGTAATATACATGAAAACGATTTTTTAGTTTTAAAAACAAACGGACAGAGTTTCCCCTGTTTTTCGAAAAATCCACATAAACCTGGAAAGAAATTTCACTTCTAATTCCAACACATCTCAATTCTACCAATTCGGACCTCCGGTCCTTTTCAAATCAAATCCAACACAACTCAATTATTTCGTGTAAATCATAAAACAAGCATAATCATACAAAGTAAAAACGATCATCATAAACTGGAAATCTCTTCTTCTTGATTCAACACATACTTACAAATATACATGCCTACAACTATTATGCATAAAGTAAAGAGTGCTATTAGCACATTTACATGTACAAAAATTATCTTTGGATTCGGCCCACTACTCGGCGATAGGAGAATCAACAGCTTGCGTTCCGAGACCTGCACCTGGGAAAGGGGTTTAAAACATAAAACATAAAACGAGTGAGCTAAAGAAGCTCAGTGAGTGTAAATGAGAATTCAATTACTAGAATATTATACAAAGATAGCAATTTCTAAAGTACATGCAGAATTTATGCTTCTAAAACAGATGTAAAATTGTAAAACGGTTTCTAATATCATATGCTAATGAAATCTTGCCGAGCGGGTTTTATCTACATCTTTGGAAAACTATATTCAGAATCTGTATAACATAATAACTACTGTGTGCATATAAAATGCATAAATGCTATCGGTAAATCGAAAACTAGTAAAATCCTCGCTCGGCCATTTTCTTTCTAAATTGTACCAATGGTAACCCTAAAGCTCTATACCCACGCAGCGACTCAACTAGCACCGCATACGTGAGTAGGTCACGGGGCACCTCAACTAGCAGCACCCACAGTGACATCTCAAGACATCTCACTGGCTACGTAGCGGAATCCTACATCGCATGCATATAGCGAGACAATATCCCGTACACATAGAGCGACTCACATGACTCGACATCCCGACTTCCCGGAGTTAGTGACACACCCCCAAGACCTACCCATGTGCACGGGATATACCGGCCGGGTCTAATACAATCATCACCACTATAATCTGAGGGTACCAATGGCTTTAAAACAAATGCAGAAATTTTAAAACTGTTTCACAATCTATCATGTAAAAGCATGTCTATAAATATATCAAGATCATAAATCATGTTTATGCATCGAAAGCTCATAAAACATACATAGTCATTGTGCGAAAACATAATAACCGAAAAGTAAAAGAAATGGCAGATTTCCACTCACTACCGCTCCGCGCTCAATTTCGCTCCCGATTCCTGCTCCTGTTAACCCTCTCGGTTATCCTCACCTACGCGCCATAAATGACATTTAGAACCAAATCGAACACTAGAATCTCATTTAACTACTAAATGCCCTAATCGGCATACAAAGCCCGGAGGTAAACTACTTCCCGATTTTAGTTACGGGGCCATAATCGAAACTAACTCACCATCCGGCGCCCTGAAAATTATTGAACACCTTATCATTTGATTGGACATACTTGCCCTTCACCTTTTCAACATGGACAATTATGTCCCATTTTCTTCATTTTTGGGTTTTTCATCAACCATATACATTTCATTCACAAAATGCATCATTTACACACAACAATTCAATCAAAACACAACTCAATTCCTAACTTCCCTAAAGTGGCAGAATTTCACCCTAGGTTCCAACACATTCCTTTTCTCAATTTCTTGTTCCAATTACAACAAAATCATGCCAATTTCATTCTAAAGCCCTAATTACAATCAATTGAAATCTCTACAACAAAATCACCAAAAACCCTAATTCTCACCTTGTCAATTTCTTTAAATTGATGACTCCTTCAAGCTCCAAACTAGAATTTAACTCAATCTAAGCCAAGAATACACATAAGAACATCAATTAACACATTCTTGAATTCTCACTTATCAAACTTATAAAAAATGCTTTTCTTACCTCTTTTTCTTGAATTTCCACTAATAGAGACTTCAATTGAGCTTAGGGATTGGTTTGTAACCTTAATTTGGCTTGATTACACATGAAAAATCATGAAAAAAAAACTTGAATAGTCACTGTAGCAGCACCCCCTTTGAAGCTCGAATTTCTCTCTTTTTTTTGGCTAAGTGTTGGTTTGATCTCTCTTCAAATTTCTACACACTTCTAACATATATATAGTGCTCCCTCAATTTACCATTTTGCCCTTCAACTTACTTAAAACTTCTAATTTGCCATTAGTTAAAAACTAATTATGTAATTAGTTCATTTGTAACTATTTAGTTAGAATAGTTCAAAGAACTAACTAGAACTTTCAACTTGGCAATTCATGAGATTTCTTCTAATTGGTCAATTCTCTAATATATGGATTATGTTTCTCAACAAAGGCTTGTTCCATTCATAATCCTTAAATGGAAATTCATGTAGTAAATTAAAATTTTCTTTTCCAAACCAATAGAGAAAAATTCTAAAAATATTCTAGGGTCGTCCGGCGCACCGATCAAGTGTGAAATTACCAAATTAGGTCTGATATCTCTCACGTGCACTATAAAGAAAATATTTCTAATAGGGTTAAAATCGAGTAACCCTACGGTGTCTTATTTGTTCTATACCGAAATCTAGGCGGCAATACTACTAATAGGGATTGGATATTACATTGATATTCAACTCTAGAGGAGTAATCGACCACAACCCTTCATCTTGAGTAACAGCACAAGGAAGAAAGTGAACCTTAGGCAAACTTTGAAACTTTTGCAACACCTTAGGATTATGGATGTGTTTATAACTTATAAGATGGCTCTATAAGAACTTCTTTAAAATCGTTTCTTCCTTTGAATTTATGGAAGAAAAAAGTTTTTCTTTCAATCATAACGTTCTAAAAGTCATGTTCACTTCAAAAAAGAACCAACTGCTTCCAATCTCTACCTACCACAATAGCACTCTCCTCGAATCCAGCATGTTTCCCTTCAAAATCTTCAAAAAACTTCTTCCAACCCTTTGGTTTCAAGAAGTAATTCTTCTTTGGGCGAATGAGGTTATAGGTAAGGAAAACATCATAAAGGGTTAAACAATATAGAGGGTTCATCATTTGGTTTATGATAGAAATGTCTTTGAGCAAATTGGAGCAAATAAAACACATTAGGATAAATCTAAAGGGGAGAAAGTCCAGTAACATAGAGAAACTCCAAAACGAGGGGGAATAGATTACTAAAGCATTTTAGATGCTATCAAAATAGAGGAAATTTCTCTCGTAACACCATTTGTGGTTCTGTGAAGATCTTTTTGCGATAAATTCAAATATTGATGCTTTTTAGAATGGTGTACTCCCTCTTAAGTTCTTCAATGAAATGAGAACTGATATATTTTTCTCATGTTTTTAGCAATTGGAAATTAAAAAAAGGTGTAATAGAAAATAAGAGGCTTTTTGGTTTAAAAAGAGATTTCGATTTAGATGTGTAGAATTAGGGTAGCAGTCTCCAATTTAAACTCTAATAAGTATCGCCTTAATTAGGTGACATGTTCGCTTAACAGAAAAAGGAAACATTTCTATGATTGAACGATTTTTACAAATCGTAATAAATGAAAAGATAGGCGGGACTTTTAAATTAAGGGACATGACACTTTTTAATTAGTTTTGAATTCTGTTTAAAACAAGCAAGTACATCCAAAAGTCTTTTTTTAATAGAAAAATATGACATACATACTCCTTCACTTATTTGGGATATCTATTGGGCTTATAAGTGAAAATAAACCTAACAAGGCCTGTGAAACCAATTAGATACCACTTATCAAGGAAAAAGCCCAAAGTTAGACATTAGGAACTGACAAAGTCAATAGATTGATAAGCTACGAAACTAGAAAAAGAGGCCTATAGTTATTGAAAATACAAAGATGCCCTTGCCCTAAATGGTACAATCCAAATTCAATTATGAAGACAAGTCTAAAATAACTCAAACAATAACCTCTTGCCTGTTGAAACACTTTCCATATATAACACCCGATTTCTTGTCTCGTTACAAACTTAAGCATTGGAGTATCTTTTTCTTGCAGGATGACAATCTTGTTCTCACTTCATTATCGAAGAAAGAAGACAATAACATTCTCAAAATTCCTTCAAAAAGCCAAAGGCACGAAAGTAATTTCTTGCAATTTCTAAATACGGGAACTTCACATATAATTTAAGAAATTTAAATACATGTTTAATCTAAATACGGGAACGACCAACGTACCACCAGGGCCTACTCAGCTATTAAATTGGATCGGGCATCACTACAAGACGCCCCAAACTGGTTTTATTTCAAAATTTTCACGATCGCAGTTAGTAAAAGCATTCGCATAACCGTGCCGATTACAAAAAAGCTGTTCGGCCCATCTAAAGTTGTTCAGCTTCAGTACTATGAGTTCGTTGGAAACAATGACTACTAATGATTGTTAGTCGATCCTGACTGAAGCTGTTCAGTAAAATGGTTAGCCTATTTAACTACAAGTCTTATTATCATTTGTGAAATGTCTTATTCAGAACGATGATTATCACTAACGGTGTGGTTGTTTTAACAAGATCAATATTTTATAAGCGGTTCGATTATCTTAGCATATTTCGCTATGGTGAAAAGAATTTACTTTGAGTAGCTAAAAAAAAAAAAAGAACAAGCACACATATTGAAAAAGAGCAAATAATCATTCATTAAAAACGATTACACTGATCAATTATAAGGTGATCATAAAAAAAAAACCCTACATAGGAAAATGAATCATTCAGACTGCAAGAATGATGATAAGCATGTCCAAGTTTACGACGGGAACAACTTCAGGAACATTGTCGATCGGAGGAACTGCGACAACGAGAGAGGCGGCCGTAGCATCTACAATTCCCTATGGCTCAGCGGGGGCAGTGTCGCTAGTTTTCCCCTGGTCGGCAAGAGGGGTAACCTTACCCCCGATCACAACAGCAGCACTCCTAACAAAGCCAGACACATCGGCTGAAGGGGGCTCATCACCACCAGTGTTAGCAGGCACTGACACATCGTCATCATGAGCCCCAGAAGTTTCCCCTTCAAAGAAAGAGTCGCCAGTGGCTAAGGACCACAACCATTGGAGGTTAATATATGGGTATTGCTTCTCAAAAAGGGCGATGGACTTCTGAAATCATTCCATCACGCCTTGACGGAAGCCCTCCTCATGACTAACCACTAGAGAGATCTGGCTTTGCTCAATCAGCTCCCTCTCCCTTTAAGTGGCACTGAGCTACGCTTCAAGTTCTTTGTTTTGGCGTCTCAGCTCACTGACTTTAACCCCTACCACTGCCAGAGAATTCGTCATCGTATGCTCAATCAACCATTTCTGATGCTCGTGCTAAGACAATTTGCTCTCTGCCTCGGTCATAGCGATCATCATCTCCTCGAGTTTGGCCTCCACCTTATCGGCCATATTCCTTTTCTGCTCAGCGATCCTCCTCGCCCGCTGAGTTTCAGCCCGGGACCGAGTAAGGTCATCCTTCACTTTCTGAGCACGAGTCGCGAAACCCATGATCTTAGCTTGGAACCGAGAAAAAAAATGGATTGCAGAAAAACGCGAGGTCAGAACAAGCAAATGCACAAAGTAGAAATGAACTAGATATCAAGCAACTTACGTCAATGGCAAATTCCAGTGCGATGTTGAATCCGTGGCGGGATCTAGAGTAGACGTTTGACCCACCCATGTGAGGGTCACATACCTCTTCAGCTCACACATCACCAGGAGCAAAAAGCCCAAGTCCTCTCTGACCTTTGGGACCAGAACTTATGAGGACACTTAAGAAGGTCCCTTGTAGGAAGACCAGCCGTTCCTAAGTGTCCTCATAAGTGTCCCACTCTCCTCCAACAAAAAACTATTACCTCTTTATGGAGGTCGGTCGACCCGGGACCGGGTTCTGAAGGCCATAAAACGACAGGTAATAAAAGCCCATCTAACTCTTGGCATTGCTTCTGAAATGGTACAGGTAGCACAACTCCTGAAAATAGAGATGGAGGACTGCCCTGCCCTTGACTATAAGATGAATAGGCCCACAAGCACTCTCCATGAGTTCGAGCCTAGCTGAAAAGAGGCTTTCCCGAAAGCCAAAATCTTAACAAAATACTGCTGCATGGGAAGCCTGAGTCCTAACCTCAGGAACTCAACATGAATAGCTACATCGCCATTGGTAAAGCTGCTCGGGTAATCCTCTTCGGAGGGCATCTTGAGGGTGACTGTCTCAGGAATGTCATAGGAGTGCCTAATAAGGTTTAAGTCATCCTCACTTAGGCAAGAGGCCCAGTATCTGGTATTTATCTCATACTCCACTACCTCTACGTCTTCCCTCGCCACTGGTCCTCGGGATCATTGCCTTCGCTCTTTCTGGTACTCAGGATCGGCTCGGCCTCATTTAGAGCTACCTCAAATAAGGAGGGAACTCCATCTGCTGAGGTGGATGCTCCCTCACTCGCCCCGATCCCTCTGCTCCACCTAACCGAAGGGAGCTTTGGGGACTGTTCTCTTTCCTCAACCGCTGTGTCCACAACCGGGAGGTCTAGATTGACCTTGGAGGCCATCAACTAATAGAAGACACTTCCTAAATGAGGCTACGGGTTACTGGGTAAGGACAGCTACAAGCCAACCACACCCAAAAATGATAAAATAGGTGACAGCCGTCATGACCAAAAAGCGCAAGGAAAACCAAAATAGGGAAAATACAGATAAAAGGCTAGAAGTAAAGCCTAAAAAAAGTCCCAAAATAATATATATATATATATATATATATATAATAGAAGACAATAAGCCAAAAAGAGAATAAAAGGACATACCCAGAAGAATTGAAGAAAACCAGAGTTGAGAACGACGGAGAAAAAATTACTAGATTAAGAACGCGCCTTCGATAAAGAAGCAACGGGAACACAACAGGGTAACAACATAAAACCAGAAATGCATGATAAAAGGTATAAAATGAAGAAGAAGACGATTATTTATAGGTAGTAGTAAAGAGATCTAGGCCATTCAAAATTGAAATAAATGGGCAGGATCGACGAGAAAAGCAAAAAAGCACCTGGTGCCAGAGACGCAAGCCTCGGATCCCCAGGTGCAATAAAAATGAGTCTCTTCAAAAGGTTGTAACCTAAGCCGTTAGATTCTAATAGATTGGACGGCCCGGAGGACTTCAATAAGTTAAACGTCACTCAGGATGAGAGAAAGACACGACACTTGGGTCGCAGCTGCTATCAACCGCACGATTAGAAGAAAATCAACGGCTGACATGAAGAGATTGTTACGAGAATCAAGGACGACATTTGAAGAGACCTACTATTAAATTTGAAAATGTCATGCCCCAGACCCAAAAGATCTGACACACGACATCACTTACATTCATTCAATAATACTTAAACATTCATTTTAATTTCTTTCAGAATTATAGCAATTGAATTATGACTGGGTGATAAGGGCAAATTTGTCATATATTTTCTCATGTTTTATTATTGATATTTTATGATTTTATGAGAATAGATGGCTATTTATGTGCATTATTGTTATTTATAGGGACTTGAACGAAATTTAAAGAAAACAGGGACTAAAATGCAAAGTTTTCAAAGTATGTGTCCATCGCCCCAGCGCCACAAGGATTTTCGCCCCAGCGCTGAAATAGTGATCGAAATAAGAAAAACGACATGCTTAAGTCGCGTATAGCGCCCCAGCGCCATACAGTAACCGCCCCAGCGACGATACAGAGCCCCAGCGCCAAGATCCCACCGCTCCAACGGTAATAGCTTTTTCACGCGTCGCCCCAGCGACAGATGCATAGCGCGCCAGCGGTAGTGCGAGTCCTAGTCCGACAAGAATTGAGATTTTCAAGCTCATATCAATCCCTATATAAAGCCACTCGTTCCCAACCTTCAGGAACGAATCCAAGACGACCCAAGAGCACCAAGAATACAGAGCACGAGTCTTGGAGAGCAATAAGAGCTTAATTAAAGCAACTTTAGAGAGAGATACAAGACGTTCTTCGGCATCAAGAGTTCCTAGGCAGCGCAATTAAGAGCAATTCGACGTCTATATCGGTTTGCTAATAATTGTATCATGATTTATAATTATTTTTACTGCTGTTCTCTTGTAGCCATGAGCTAACTTATTTTCTAGGGTTAATATTTGAACTCAATATGTGTGCTTAATTGCCATATCTTTTAGTATTTAATAAACTTAGTCCTTTATTATTTAAATTACTTGTGTTTAATGCTTCAATATATCTGGCCAATATATGGTGAATGAATTGGTAATATTATTGATAAACTCGGAAGAGGAATCATAATATTTAGACCTAAGTAATTTGATGCATGATTGTAGAGTAACATTCAATGTTGCATATGCAAGTTTCAATTTAAGATAGGAATATACCTAATTGGCATGTATGATCAATAAGACCTAATCTTAATGAATCTTAATTTATTACAAGTACCATAGGAATATAGGTATTTGGTAAATTAAGGTATACTTGCATGACCTTGGAAGAGGCTTGTGAATACATTAGTGTCTTGATCAATAATAAAGACTAAGGGAGTTAAATATTATAAGGTTAATCATTAGAAAGCATATTGAGGGATAATATTAATCCTAGGTTTTCTCTACGTTGTTATCTTTAAATCTCATTGCATTGTGTTTTTACTTTTATATTTTCTACATTCATTCTTGAATTTTTATTTATCTGAATAATTATTAGGAAGACATAATTTTAGTAATTGGTTAATAAGAAGAAATTATCCCTGTGGGTTCAATATCCGACTAATTAGTCTCTTTATTACTTGCATACGATAGTGTATACTTGCACTTAATTTATGATATAGAAATATCGCATCACTGGGACAATTAGTAAACCGGAGATTCGCAGAGTTTTCTCAGAGATTAACACTTTACTACGTCACCAGTAGCAACTTTGTTACCGGAAGCCCAGAATATATTCATTGTAAATTCTTACTTAAAATCAATCCATTACTACACTTGGTGAAACTTAAACTAAATCCAACCACACACAATAAAATAATACATAAGTATTTATTCAATAGGGACAAATCAAATATCTTATACCACGTGTCTCCAAATGAAACACTTAGCAACCTAACAACTTAGGGAACCCAAGGAACAGCAGAAGCCTTGCCAAATCCGCTAAGCACACATGTACCTTATTTACATGAAATCACCATAAACTATAATGAGTATAAAACTCAGTAAGTATACTAGTTTTTCATATATCAAATACAAATACATATATGTACACAATGCATATGTATGATATGCTGTGATCAATCAAAATCATAATCTTATCAAATCACATATCATGTAAGCGCTTACACATTCTTTCAAAACACATAATAGGAATACCATCACTCAACTACTACTTAGTAGGACTTACATATCACATATCACATAATGAGCCAAATGTCACTCGTAGGTGACATACCGTCTGAGAGGAATAGTACAAGTGAGGCCTTTATATTACACATATATAATGCTCATACCCGAAGGTAAAAGCCAAACCCTCACCCTGATCATCGGTGAGTCCTCTCACATGCACCAATACACCACCACACGAATGTGATGACTCACTCTTCCTTTAGGTACCAATAGGATCCTCCCTACATACGGAACACATAACATATACCAATCCCGAAGAAAAGACCACACATAAAGGCTCTACAAATCACATAAAATGCCTACTAAGTTAACAATGAGTTCAAGTATCCTCAAAACACAAAATATTTCTCATGGACATATTACACTTCAAAAGCTTTTTTTATTAAACACATCTTATTTTGAAAGCTCACTTTCAAAAATACATGTATGTCCATACTCAATGTCAATGCTCACATTCATAAACATATATTCACATTTCATATCAAAATATACTTTGACATAACATAAACATATTCCTAACAACATTTACAAAATCATACAAAATAATTAATATGTTTATTGTGATTTCAGTAAAAAGTCTAGTATACTTACCTCTTAACACTTTCAGCTACAAGGCTTAAATCTCCTTAACCTATCAATGGAGATTAATCCTTTCATAAGCCTCAAAATTCACACAAAATACTTTAAATAGCTTACAAAATTATACACAATTCATTTATCACATCAAATTGGTCTAAATACTTGATTTCTCAAAACCTGTCATTCTGACCACTTACATTTAACAAAATTTTCTAATACATCAAATGATGTCCAATTACTCCAAAATAAGAATATATCATTCTTGACTCATATATCCTTCTTATATATGAATATTATATCAAAATTCCTACACAATCCATTCCATATATACCATCGAATCCAAACTACTAACCTGACAAGATCAAGATACTTACTAAACAGTATTCAATCTCCTAAGTTTATAAAATCATATACTAACTCAAAAATTATAAAACTACCACATAATTACTCTTAACACATATCTCAATCCATGATAAATATTTCACTTCTAAATCACTGCCAAAAGTATTTTAAAACTATTTTATTCCATAGCTTTAAAAATCAGTTAATCAAATACTGCAATGAACTGATACACTTTAGAAAATCATAACACTTCAACCACATTGATCTAAATTCTCAATTTTGAGTATATCATATTAGACATATAAACTTATCATATTCCATAAATTCGTAATTTTTGAAGATCATTCAATAGGACAAAAATTATTTTTCACTGTATCATACTGTTTACATAGGAAATTTCCAGAATTTTAGGGTTATTTTGGTAAATTCACAAAAAATTCAATTTCTGGAATTTGGAATCGATTCAAAGTCTCAGATAATCCTAAACATGTCTAATTTCATATACTCAAAATTCAAAACCAGAATCGAATCACAAAAATTTATAAAATTCTTGGATCAAGAGACTATCAAGCAGAAATTCTACAATCCATCATAATTTATCAAACTATCTTATAGATCATCATCAATTCTCAAAATATCATACGAAATACACATCAAATCCTCAATTATACATATTTCCAGAAATCAAAACTTAAAGAAATTAACATAATTAACACCAATAAATTGAGAAATAGTTGTGATATACCTCTTAAAATTCAAAATTCCAATTTCTTCTTCTTTTTCTTCTCCTTCTTCTCTTTCTCTCCCCTCTTTTTCTCTCTTCTCTCTCTCTAAAAGAGGTAGCTCGACCAAAATGAGAGAATTAGGGTTTTAAAAGTGTATTTTTATACTAAGTGGCTAATTTTTGGTATTTACAAATTTACCCCCAAAACTTTCAAAGTATCACAATTTGGTCCCTAAAATAAATCTAAAGTCTTGTAATTAAACCCAATGCTAATAGTATGACCTTAACCTATACAAACACTACTAATAACAATATATAAATCAAGTATCACCCATATACAAATAAAATACGTATATTTATATATATAAATACTTATTCTTACCAGTTGTAGATACTGGTTACTATAGAAAATCTTGAGAGAAACTGCCACTTATGGCGACGACTCTTCAGATTACCATGATGTCACCATAACAATCCTGTCTGCTCTAACATTCCCAAAATCCAGACCTGATCACGAAATTGCTCTCAGGGAGCAAATTGGATTGGTTTTGGTGAAAAAAGATGACAGAAGAAAAGATAGAGTGCAGGGCCCGATGAGTAATATACGTCGACCAGACTAGAATAGAGTTTCCAGTTTTGATAAATTAAAACTAGAAACTAGCAGACCCTTGTTCCCCCCTAAAAATCCCCTAAATCAAAACTGGAAACTAGCGATCCTTGTTCCCCCCTAAAAACTCCATCTTTTTGGCTTCGGGTCTGAGGGCTTTGAATTCAACCGAGGCTGCCCCTTGGAAGCCCAGCCAGACATTCCCTTCAAAAAGGCCACTCTCCTTTAGAAAAGTTCGCCAGAATTTACATAGCGAGTCTAATCCAAAAACAGGCTTATAAGCAATGGTCGATGGGCCTAAACTTGACAGAAATGATAGAAAATCGGTTCAAACTCGGGGGATTTGGTCGACAAGCGAGAAAACCTGTTCAGTCTTTGCTGACCCAAACACAACTACGGCCGAGCAAGTACTGATTACATTCCACAACTTCGCTCTTAGGAATCTCGCATCAACATCAAATCAGTAGGGGAGGGCCATTCAAGATTTGACCCGAGCCGACTGAAATAAGTTTCACTTAAATCAAAACTGCCGGCGGAGGCAAACCCTAAGAATATGCTTAACACATCAAAAGGGAAATCTGACGTGCAATAAGAACTAGCTCAGAAAATCTGCAGAAGATATTTGGCGTGTGTCAGAAGTGCAGCAGGAAATATTTAGTGTAAGACAGAAATACTGCAGAGGAAAGACAAAAAAAATCCCTGAAAAGTCATCACTATAAAAAGAGAAAGACATAGAAGGAATGATGAAAAAACCTTAAAAGTACAAAAAAGAAGAAAAAGGAATGAAATATCCCCCGTCCCCAGAACGATATCTTATTCTTGTTTTATCATATTTTAAGAGAGAGAACTCATTTTTTTGACTTAAGTATCGAAGCATCTTCACTAGAACCCACCCCGGCAAGACCACCTTTGAGCTTATGTTCGTATTTTCTTTGCAGGCCCCCTACAGCTCGCAAAAAATAGGAAGCCTATGCCCGTATTAAACGCTCCAGTTGAGACGACACCCAAACTTGATTTTCTTTTAACAAATTTAAGACTCGTTGACTCAGAAAATTATTTTTTCAAATCAACAAACTTAATAAAGTAAGTTCATATAATTTTACGAATATGTGGTAATAAATTATAATAAATTTTTGTTTTGAGTAAGTGCATTATTAGTTATTAATACTATTATAATTTTATTAAAATCAGGGAGTTATTCAAAATATAATTTATTATAATAGTTTTACATAAATTTTTAATTTTTTAATTCACTTTAACAATAAAAATAAATTTTAATTTAATTGAAATTATGATTCATTTAATTAAATTTTCAATTCAATTTAATTATAATAGAAAAAATGATTTAATTATTTAATTAGTTTAATTAACTAAATAAAAGAAGTCTATATATTTAAAATAAAATAAAATATATTAAATATTTCAAAAATATCTTAAAAATAAAATAAACTCAAAACCTATAAATAAATAAATATACAAAGCTCAATTAAAACCCAAAACTCAAAACACAAATATATCAAAAAAGATTTAAAAAAAAACTCATAAAAAAAATTCAGCCCAACTTTCAAACCTACCGAAGAGAAAAAAAATAAACCAAGCCTAATCTAATTTATAATGTCCCGAATTTGATCCCATCCCGACCCAAATTCTTATCATGTTGAAACACCCAATTTGTCCCGATCAGTTTTAGAACAAGAAAAAAATGTAAATTGGTGGAATAAGAAATATTAAAAAGAAAATAAAGATTACAAAAATTATAATGTACCATTTATTGTATAAACAATTTAGTTTTAATGTACAAACGTGTCATATTTTAATTTAACAATGGACTTACTTTATGCTGAAAGATATTTTTATCTTTAAAAGATTTATTTTAAACAATTAATACTATAATGATAGAAATTAATCGAGTTATTAAAAAAGATATAAAAAGTAAATTGAATTATTCAATTAATTTTTAAAGACTAAAATGACAAATTCCTTTCCTAAATCTCGTTACTAATTAATTTAAAATATGTCAACAAGAGTCACGCTCACACATATATTAATGCTGATGTGTTCACTTCTTATTGATCGTAATATGTGAATTCATATATAAAAATAAATCAGTAGAAATAAAATAATAATAATAATTTGATCAAATGCCTATCTCGATAAGCAATGAAAATGTACTATCTTTTCGTTCAAAGATATTCTTAAGTGAGTCCATGCTCCCGTGCAATAATTGCATTTCAAATTTTTTTTAAAAGCGATAATTTAGTTAGATTTCTTTTAAAAGGAATATTATCTTAAATACTTTCAAGATAAAATTTAATATTAATAATATTTATTAATTTATAAAAATTAATAGTAATGTTCGATTGTTTAAAGAAATTTTATTAAATTTAATGTGAAAAATGACAGTTATTTTATTATTTGATTATAAAATTGGGCGTTTTAACATTTTTTATTTTATTTTATTTTTAACAAATGATCGTAGTGCTGGGAATTTGCAATTTGATCTTTGAGACATGAGATATTGGCAGCTATTTGTATTGGAGAAGATGGATATCAATATGCTAAGGAGATGATGAATCAAAATGCAATTTGTTATTGGAATGTAAATATAGTTCAAAAGTTGAAAAGACAAAATTATGTATTTGTTAATTAAAGTGTTTAGCGGTGAGAAGTGGTATTGACAAAATGAGAGCAAATTCGTAAGCATATTATATTTTTAATTTAAAATTTTTTAGAAAGAATTATTATTAATTAAAGCTAATTTTTTAATTAAAAAAATGGTGCCTCTCGTTTATTGTGTAAGAGTAAAGGGGTCATTTAAAATAGTAAGTTAATATTTTTCATATAATTTGATGTAAATTCTATCAATTCTTATAAAATATTTTTTAAAGTCGAGCATTATTGTTTATTTCATAAATTAGTAAGTATTTTGATATTAAGTTTTATCTTAAAAATATTTATAATAATATCTTTTTTTGAAAATATATAAATATACTCTAAATCGTTAAATTTATTTGTTAAGTTGGATGGTAATTACTATTGTTAGAAAATTAGTGATATCTAAAATTGATAATAATTGAAATGAATATTAAAATGGAGAGTAATAAGAAGTCTAAAACGTATGAACACATATGAAAATATCTAAGAGGTGTGGAACACAAAGGAAGGGAGTAAAACAGAACTTAAAGACGCAAAGGAAGCCAAAAAATACAGGAGGTGCCACTAGGGCTGAGCGCGCGCGGTGCCCAGCACAGTAACCTAGCGCCGCGGCAATGGGCACAACATGAAGAGCGCCGCGACACCAAAAGCGTCAAGAAGCCGTTTTTTATCCGAATTTTAAGTTTTGAAAAGTTTTGGACTTCCAAAACAAGTAGACTCTTACTCCAATAAAGAATAGGGTTAACAGGCACGAAATACACCCTATATAAACACTTGTAAACTCTTTATTTTAGACTAAGCATCTAAAGTTTTAAGATGTAACCATAAGAGAGAATAGAGGAATTAGGTAGGCAGTAAGTGCGTGATGTACTAGGGTGTAACCTTTGGAGAGTGTTTTCTTTTAGTTTTTAAGTGAACAAAAGAAACACCATAGATCATTTTGGCTTAGATGCTCGGACTATTTTTGTGTTCCTTGTAAAAATCTCTTATGAAGAGATACTAAGAGGTCTTAAGAAGTTATGGTGATCAATAATAGATACTTAGAGGTATCTATGAGAGATAATAAGAGGTCTTATGAGATCATTGATGATGTAAGAAGATACTTAGTGATCTATTTTAATAATAAGAAGTTGGATTATGAATCCTCCGTAGACGTAGACAATTTTGGGCGAATCACGTATATCTTGTGTCTTATTGATTGATTTATTTTCTTTATCTTTATTGGTGTGTTAATCTTATATGTTCTTACTTATGGTGTGAGTTATGATTTTTCGCTGCAAATAAAATAAAATAGATATTAAGACTGTGCCTTAGTTGATGTCATAAGAATGTCAAATTGAAATGCATAACTTGATATTCGTAACAACTACAATTACTATAACACTCTTGATTGTTATTAACTAATAGCAGTTGATAATTGACTAGTATTAATTAAAGTTGATTAATATTGATCAATGTTAATAAATTGATAACTAGTATTGACTGGTGTTGACCGATCATTAACTAATTAATATCAATCAACTTGGTCACGACCGATGAATGCTAGTTAATGCAGTGCTTGTCAAATTATATCATGTATCTTTTATGTATAAAATATTATATTATATTTATTATTGTCTAATTTAACTGAAAAAATATATCAAAAACAGATATATTTATGAGTTTTCAAAAACTGCATGACATTCCCCGACAACAATTTCATTAAAATAATTCTTCGTTTCTTAATCAGCATTAGGAAGGAAGTTTCTTTTATCATTTATCTTTTTTAAATTTTAAATATTATTATGTACAAGGTTAGCTTAACGAAGAAGCAATCTGTAGTATACAGAATAGCCTGAATGAGAATGAATCTAACGATTCATAATTACAAATAATAATAGTAATAAAATTATTTTGACATTTTCTTCAAGCTCACAGCGTCATCCATTAAAGATTCAATCATGTTGTCCCAGGCAAAAAGAAAACATAAGCAAAAGTTATCTGGCCTTTTTGTATGATGGCATCATAGTTAGATCACTAGTTTTTTTTTGGTTTGATTTAGAGATTTAATTTATTGACTTGGATTAAATTTATGTAAAAAAATATTTAAATTTTTAAAATTTGAGAAAAAAGACAGATAGATTTTAATATTTAAAAAAATTTATTTACACTTTTATTAATTAACGGTTTTAATTTATTTTAACTAAAAAAAATAAAAATTCCGCCCAAACTTAAAATCTAAAGTTCATAAATTCCACCTATCACGTTGTGATTGAATTGACTTTCAAAATCTTAATATTAATTTATTGTTACTTAACTTTTTTCCTCTCATCTTTTCTTCAACTTTTCAAAGTTTTAATATTAATTTATTTATATTTCTCTTTCGAAGATCTCTCTCCTGCACTTCAAAGTTACAACATCAGAAGTAATCCCCTTCTCAATCACAAAGCATCAAGTTAATATTTCTCATATTTTATTAACGTCATGAAGCCTTAGTTATGCTGAACGAACTTTGCCTCTTTTTATTCTCTTAGAGACCTCAAAAAATATTTCTCATTAAATAGCTCCTTGAACATGGTCAATGTTATTTGGTTCATATTAACGTTTATAGTCTTCACAATCATCTCCCACTAATAATTAGCACATTCCTTGAGCAAATAAATGGCACAAGTGACTTTTGACTATTTGTGCATTTTATAAAGCGAAATATTTTCTCTGACTCCCAAATCCATTCTTCGGCAATTAATGGGATCTTTTAGCCTTTAAAACATGGTAGTTGGGAGTTTTTATAACTGTTTCACAACATGCAAATTATGATTAAAGGTTGCTTAGGGTCGCTCTTGCTGAATTATATTAGTCATAACTTAAAAAAAAAAATTCTAGATAATAGCCCCAGAATCTCTAGAACTATCCTAATCCACAATATTAGCAATTTCGATAATTTTGAATAATGTCCCATCTTTTTAAAGTTATATAAATAAATAAGTAAAATGTCAAATAAAAACATATAAATACACTCATACATAACTTTAAGGATTTGATATTAATTTGGCTCCTTTAACTAAATACATAAAAGTATACAAAACCTTATCACTACCGCTAATACTATTAAAAACTTATCACTACCACTAAGCCTTAAAACTGCGGAGGACCTGAGGTGCTACCTTTTCTTACATTCTTTTAATAATAATAGTTAATATTATATAAATTTTAAATTTGAATTTCATAATCTAAATTGTCGAAAGGAAAGCACATAAATAAATAAAATATTCTTAAATAAATAATAATACAGAATAAATTATTAAAAAATAAAAAAAATAGTAAAAGAAGAATACACAAAAAAATTACGTGGTTCGACAACTTGCATATGTCCACAACGGATCAAGATCACACTCTTCTCTTATTATGAATTACAAGGCACTCACAAAAGTATGCTTATTACAAAAAAGATCACAAAGAAAACTCTCTTCTCACTCTATGAATTTTCTCTCACAAAGAACCACAAAAATTATTGATGATCACTAAGATCTCTCTCTTGATCACAAAGATCATGTTTACAAGCCAATTGATAGCCTTTATATAGGTTTTGGGACGTCATAAGTTTATCCTATATGTGTGGGAGTCGTATTAGAGAGTCCTGTAGCAAGTGAGAGACGAAATAAGGAAGTTTCCTTATGTTGGGATACTGTTCCTATCTCCAGCGTCGCGGCGCTGGGCTCTCATCACCACGGCACTGGCTCGCATCTGCTGGGGGCTGCAGCGCTAGTCTCCTAGCGTTGCGGAGCTCAAGTTCTGGAATAAGTGTCACGGCGCTGGCACTTGGTACGCCCTTCTTTGTTTTCCGCCTCCTTTCGCATCCGTCTTTGATTGGTGCGCACCTTACGCACTTGGCTTGATCTTCAAATCATATCCCGATGATTTTCAATCAATATTCTCACAAATTTCCTTTTTGATTTAAAATCATCTACAAAACAACTCGATCTCTCATTTTCGCATCTTCGGTCACCCTCACAAAGTAGTGACTCCGATTAAGTCCTTGCATAGGATGAACTTAACCGAGGATAGTGGCTTAGTCAAGATATCAGCAGGGTTTTTAGATGACGCTATCTTTGTTAGACTAACTTTACCACTTTGGACAATATCTCGAATGTAATGGAGCCTCACATCAATGTGTTTTGACCTCTCGTGGAACACTTGATGATTGCTTAGGTGTATGACACTCTGGCTGTCACAATATACACCGGTGTTTACTTCTTCACTAGCCAATATCTCCGCACAAATGCCTTTTAACCACACGGCCTCTTTTATAGCTTCACCAATAGTTATGTACTCCACTTCCGTGGTAGAAAGTGCAATCACATGTTGTAGAACGGATCTCCAACACACACTACACCCAAACACTGTGAATACGTAGCCCGTCAACAATATTCTCTTGTCTAGATCACCTGCATAATCTGAGTCTACTTACCCTCTTACTATTTTATTGCTGTCCTCATCCCTCCTATATATCAACCCGTGATTTGATGTCCCTTTGAGATATCTCAGAATCCACTTTACTGCAAGCCAGTGATATTTTTCTGGATTCGCTATGTATCTACTCACCACACTCATAACCTGTGCTATGTCTGGTATTGTGTAAACCATTGCATACATGATGCTCCCTACAACGCTTACATACGGTACTTTGCTCATCTGCAGTTTCTCCTCTTCGGATGTCGGCGACTGTGCTGCTGAAAGTTTAACATGCATGGTCAAAGGAGTAGAGACAGCCTTTGCGTTTGACATACCAAACTTATCCAAAATTTTGACTATATATCGCTATTGGGACAAGAAGATAACATCTCTTTTTTCCCTCACAATATCCATACCCAAAATTCTCTTCACTGCTCCCAAATTCTTCATTTCAAACTCGCCACTCAACTGCTTATTGAGCTTCTGTATTTCTTCCATATTCTTGTGTGCGATCAACATATCATCGACGTATAGAAGCAAATACATCATTCCATAACTTATGTTCTTGAAGTACATGCATCCGTCATACTTGCTCCTACTAAAACAATAAGCCATCATAAACTCATTAAATCTCTTATACCACTGTCTAGGTGATTGCTTTAACCCGTATAATAACTTCTTTAACAAACAAGCATGATCTTCTTTTTTGGGCTCCTCGAACTCTTGCGGCTGTGCCATATATATCATTTCTTCAAGCTCTCCATGCAGAAAAGCTGTCTTTACATCCATCTGCTCTAGATGTAAATCAAGGTTTGCACACATGGCTAACAAAATCTCAATGATGTGTGCTTGACAATTGGAGAGAATATCTCATGAAAATCAACTCCCTCTCTCTAAGTAAAACCTTGTGCAACTAACCTAGCCTTGAATCTCGTAGGCTCTATCCCCGGTATCCATTCCTTCACCTTGTACACCCACTTGAACCCGACTAGTTTCTTTTGAGGTCTCTCCACCAACTTTCAGATATTATTCTTCCTAATAGAACTAATTTCTTCTTCCATGGCCTGCTGCCATTCTTTCTTATTTTCATTCTTCCTAGCCTCACCATATGTCATAGGCTCATTATATTCAAGAGTGTAAGCAGAATTAAAGGCATGAGCAACTAAGTCTGCTTGTGCATACTTGATTGGTGGGTTAATTGTTCTTCTTAGCCTGTCTCTAGCTAACTGGTACTCTTCAAGTTCTATTTCAAAAGTTTTAGTCTTTCTTTGGGTGGACTTAGAGGAACTTGTCGGTGTTTTTGGTTCATCTTCAAGGATCTCCTCGTTGAAGTGTTGATCTGGGGGCATATAAGATCTATGTTCAGGCTCTTTTTCAACTTCTATTGACTCGGGTGCTGAGTCTTCCTTGGACACAGGTTTGTTTTTCTCATCTTCTTGGGAGGTTTTCAGCATCGTCATTTCATCGAACGTCACGTCACGGCTTATGATACTCATTTGTGGTGTCAAGTCTTTACACCACACCTTGTATCCTTTCACTCATTCAGGATATCCTATGAATACTCCTTTGATAGCTTTAGGTTCCAACTTCCTCTCTTTAACATGTACAAAGGCAAGGCAACCAAATATTCTGAGGTGGTCATACTTCAGAGGATTGCCAGACCATTTCTCTTCTGGCGTCTTGAAGTCAATTGCTGAGAAATGACTTCTATTTATCAAGTAAGCTGCAGTCACTACAGTTTCTCCCTAGAATGTCTTGAACATCCTCGCATTGGTAAGCATGCATCTAACCCTTTCAAGTAGGGACATGTTTATCCTCTCAGCTACGCCATTCTACTGTGGTGTTGATCTTACTGTTCTATGCCTTGCAATCCTATGCTTGGCACAAAACCCATCAAATGCTTTGTTACAAAATTCGAGGCCGTTGTCAATCCTCAATCTCTTCACTCTTTTGTCAGTCTGATTTTCAATAAGAGCCTTGCAAGTCTTGAATACATTAAATGCTTGATCCTTGCTATTTAACACATAGACCCACAGCTTACTTGAATAGTCATCAATCAAGTTGAGAAAATACATGGCACCACCACGAGTAGCTGTCTGAGCTGGTCCCTAAAGATCCGAGTGTATGTAGTTAAGAGTCCCCTTAGTCTTGTGCTCGCCGATACTGAACCTCACTCTATGTGTTTTTCTAAGCACACAATGCTCATAAAACTCTAAGGGCTAGAACTTATCCTCACCAAATGCCTTTTGACTATATAACTCCTTTAGATTTCTCTCGCCTAGATGTGCCAGTCTAAGATGTCACAATTTGGTTTGCATACTCTTATCATCTATAGAGAATAATGCAAAACCACTCACGACTTCACCTTTAAGCACATAAACACCTTTGTGCTTCTCTCATCTCATAACCACCATGGAACCCTTCAAAACTCTTAAAATTTCTATGTCAATCTTGATGAAACATCCATTCTGGTCTAAAGTCCCCAGTGAGATCAAGTTTCTCTTCAAGTTAGGAATATACCTAACATCTGTCAACTCTCTCACTCATCCATCATGCAGTCTAAGCTTAACACTACCAATTTCCATCATCTGACATGCAACGTCATTACCCATTAAGACCTTACCACCACTAATGGGCTGGAAGTTTGTAAACCAAGACTTGTGCGGGCACGTGTAAAAAGTACAACCAGAATCTAAAACCCATTGTTCAGAGTTTATACCATCAATAGTGACGAGTGTCTCTGCGCTGTCATAACTATCATCATAGGCAAGCGCAGTATTCGCTTTCTTCTTGTCTTGTGCTTTCTTCTCAAGACAGTCCTTTATGAAGTGCCCATATTTCTTGTAGCAATAACACTTCCTAGGAGTCCTCGACTTCGACCTTGAGCCGTTTTTCTTCCCGTCTCTATATGAGGGCCTTCCTCTTACAGATAAGCTTTCTGCATTGCCCTCAGTCTACTTTCCTAATAACTTTGAGTTTAATGATGATTTCACATCACTCATCGTTAAAATCTCTCTGTCGTAGAGTAGCATATCAACAAAACTCTCATAGCTCTTGGGGAGTGAACCCGGCAGGATAATTGCTCTTTTTCTTCATATTTTATCTTGATGTTAATAGACTTAATATCAAGGATGATCTTATTGAAGGCGTCTATATGATCTTTCATCAGCGTCTCCTCTGACATGGATAGCTGATACAGCTTTCTTTTTATATGTAATCTGTTGGCCAATGATTTTCTCATATAAAAAGAGTCAAACTTCTTCCAAAGACCTATCGCCGTTGTCTCACCTGCGACTTCCCTTAGTACTTCATCGCTCAATGATAGAACGATTGTGCTATGAGCTCTTTCTTGAATGTCTTTTCTTTCTGCTTCGGCTTTAGATGACTTTGGCATCTTTTCTTCATCACTAGATGGATTTGCAGTCTCCTCTAATGCCGAACCAAGTCTTTGGCTCACCATCATTGCCTTAACCTTCTTCATCTTTCACAGATTGAAGTTATTCGTACCGTTGCATTTCTCTACCTCGTACTTGGGTGTGGCCATGTCTGCTTAGACCCAAAGCTCTGATACCAGTTTATTGAAGCGGAAGCACACAAACAAGCAAAAAACTCCCAAACAAATAATAACGCAGAACAAGTTACTAAGAAATAAAGAAAAAGGTAGAAGAAGAACACACAAAGAATTATGTGGTTGGCAACTTGCCTACGTTCACAGCGGATCAAGATCATACTCTTCTCTTATTATGAATCACAAAGCACTCACAAAGTATGCCTATTACAAGAAAAATCATAAAGAAAACTCTCTCTTCTCACTCTATGGATTTTCTCTTACAAAGAACCACAAATATTATTGATGATTACTAAGATCTCTCTCTTGATCACAAAGATTGTTGATGATCACTAAGATCTCTCTTTTGATCACAAAGATTATGTTTACAAGCGAATTGATAGCCTTTATATAGGCTTTGGGACGTCCTAGGTTTACCCTATACGTGTAGGAGTTGTATTAGGGAGTCCTGGAGCAAGTGGGAGACGAAATAAGGAAGTTTTCTTATTTTGGGATACTATTCCCGTCTTTAGCGCCGTGGCACTGGCGTGCATCTGCTGGGCGCTGGTCTTTAGGAGCTGCGGCGTTCAGGTTCTGGAATGAGTGCCGCGGCCCTCACGCCTGGATGCTGCGACGCTGGCGCCTGGTGCGCCCTTCTTCATTTCTCGTCTCTTTTCTCATCTGTCTTCGATCCGTGCGCACCCTACGCACTTGACTTGATCTCCAAATTATATTTCGATAATTTTTAATCAATATTCTCACACAAATCTTCAACAAGTTGCGAGAAAATGAGTCACATTATCAAACAAATGATATCCTTATTAGGATATAGTCCAAACAAAATCAACACTTACACACCAATAAAATACCTAGCGACTTAAAAGGGATAATAGAAGCCTTATCAAGTCTGTTAAGCATACACATATTATTGCGGATATCAAGCCATGTACTTCAATTTGACACCCCTATAGCATTAACTAAGCCACAACCTTGATACCCCTTTTATTATATGCGCAGCGAAAAATTATAACTCACACCATAAGAAAGAACACATAAGATTAACACACCAATAAAGATAAAGAAAACAAACCAATCAACAAGACACAAGATATACGTGGTTCGACCCAAAATTGCCTACGTCCACGGAGGATCCATGATCCAGCTTCTTATTATTGATATAGATCACTAAGTATCTTCTTACATCATCAATAATCCCACAAGACCCCTTAGTATCTCTCATAGAGACTTCTAAGTATCTACATTTGATCACCATGACTCCCTAAGACCTCTTAGTATCTCCTCATAAGAGAATTTTACAAGGAACATAAGAATAGTCCGAACATTTAAGCCAAAAGGATTTATAATATTTCTTTTGTTCACTTAAGAACCAAAAGAAAATACTCCCCAAAGGTTACACTCTAATACACCATGCACTTAGTGCCTACCTAACTATTCTATTCTCTCTTATGGTTATATTTTGAAATCTTAGATGTTTGATCTTTTTTTTGTGTTAGAAGGGTTTATATTAGAGAATAAAACACTCATAGAAACTCTAAACCTAGTTGGAATAAGATTCATTACTTGTAAGAGTCCTAATTCTACTTAAAGAAGTCAATTAAGTCAAAATAAAAAGAAATATCTTAAAGTTGCCGCGTGAATAATAATCATGCGAACAATAACTAGTGAATAGCGCCACTATGAACAGTAATAGATGAACAGTAACTATCATGAATAGTATCCCGTGCAACAGTGCTCACCATGAACAGTGTTGCCGCATGAACAATATCTATTCTTTCGGCTTTCTGTTTTGCTCCTCCCTTATACACCCAATGCAAACTTGATTTCATAATTACTCTACTTTTGATATTTATCTCATTTCTTGCTCATAAATTGTTGAATCACCAATTTCTAACGCATACCCTAGTCACCTAAAAACTATAATAAACTATAATGGATATAAAACTTATTAAGCACTTTTTTTATATACAAAAGTAAATACATACACATATACAATACATAAGCATGATATGCTATTTTCGATTAAAATCATAATCATATCAACATCTCATACGAGAAAAGTGTATACAACATTTTTTCAAACCTTATTTTAACAATATCATTACTCAATGGCACTTCATATATTATATTAAAAAATAATATATTAAATGCCAAATTTGAATATATTTTACTAAATATATATGAACATTATTTTTCAAAAAGCCTTCTAAGAACATTTAATGAGTCAAGATTAGATCGTTATTTGGTCATGCTATAGAAATTGATAATTCTAAAAAATTTAGACTTTTTTTCAAAAAATTACTAAAAATCGAGTTCATGAAGTTTTAAAATAAGGGAAATTTTTGAAAATTGCCTTTTTTTTAAAGCAAAAATCTTTTTTACCCACTCAACATATTTATGAACTTTATTAGTCAAACATTTGATTTTATGATCATTTTACCCTTAAAGTATTTTTGCATCTCTCTCACAAGCCATTTGAAATTTTGATCCTAAACACTTTAAAATTAGTTTAAATGAATAAATTTGAAGTAATATAAGTTGAAAATTAATAAATGTAATTCAAAATTACTAGAAAACGTTGAAAATTAGCAAAATTTGATAAAAATGTCAAGGCCCCATTCTAATAATGGGGTCATACGCCATACCTTATAGTGTGAGGCCCCCTCCTTGCATCCTTCTTCGTGCACATCATTGTACAGAGAGGAGGGCACATGGAATCCTAAGCTATGTCATCTATTTTGTTCATCAATTTCATTATTAACAAGAGCAATATCATTCATTATCTTCTTGACTAATAAAGACTAGTCAAGTATTTTTTGGCTATAAAAATTTTTGGCCTTTAAATAATAGCTATTTTTGGACACTTTCCTTAAAATAATTTGAAGTTCTACATGCTCCTTAAAATGTCTATTTTTATGGGTAAAATCTCATATCCAAATTCAAGACATAAAAGATTATAAAATTTGCAAACTAAACCATTGCCATGAAGAAAACTTGTAGATATGTCATGATTTTTTTTTCTTTATTCACATAACCATTACTAATCTCAAGTATTTCTAATGAAATCATAATAAAATCCTTAACTTAGTATTTTATGTTAAATAATAACAAAAGTCGCAAAATAAACATCAAGGATTAGAAAAAGAGCTATGAAAATGCCTCACAAGAGCATATAACTATCAAAATATTCTAATATCTTCTTCTTTCTCTTGATCTCTTCTCTATAAACCTTGTCCTCCAAAGACACAAATGGAAGCACAACCATTAAATGACCTTTTATAGTAAGAGATAAGCAAAACCCTAATCCTCATTAACACAAATTTAGGCCTAATATTGTTAAACCCACGTAAGCCACAATTCAAATGATAACACGTGCATATAGACCTTATCTTCATAAGACCACGTAAGTTGTATTTCAGCTTATAATAAGCTAAAAAAACTTATCTTAATAATAAATCTATATTCTAAGTCACAAAAAAAATCTTAATAAATTGTGAAAGTACATTAATTTTTTAATTTTATACAAACAATATATACAACAATACATATCATCAATTATCAACCAAATAGAATACTAGCATAATTATAAAAACTTCAGCTTTCGTTTAACATTTGTGAGAAATCTTAGACAAAGTTTTCAAAAAATTCTCCCATATTTATATATTTTTTTATCTTAAAAATAGTAATAGACAATACAAATAATTATCTCTCCAAATATTTACATCATAATTTTTTCTTGATATTTTTTTCTTAAACTTTAAAGGCTTAGTCTCTCTATTCTTTTAAAATATATATATATAACATAATAACTCAAATATATAAAATAATTTGATGTACAGGAGAAAATTAATATAAAAATAATGGTTGTCAGTAGTAAGTTTATACTCTTCTGTCGTTGATAAATAATTTGTTGGACAATACTTAAGAAAATTATTACCAAAAATACAAATTCGAAAGTGAATATTATATAAAGACAAAAGAATTTGAATTCAAAATTGGGTAGAGCAAGTAAATGGATTGAGCCCTACAATTCCAATTATAAGCGGAAAAAAAAAAGAACAAACTTTTTATGGTAATGATCCTATCTATGTTATTTAATGGTGCATTACTTCAGTTGTCTAAATAATGTTTGATATTTCTTAAAAACTTTTGTGAAAAAATTTGGAATATTGATATGCATGTTTCATAAATTAATAATATTTTTTTTATTTTTAATTAATTATTTTTAATTCACCTATTTTTATCTTTTTTAAAAGGAATTAATAAAAAGAGTTAAGGTATTAAAAATTTAAATAAAATTTTCTATTTATAATTATTTTGAGTCTTTTTCAATTACTTTAAAAAAAATTCAAAGTTCAAAGCAGTCAAATGAGATAACTAAATTATTAGTAAAAAATAAAAAAAAAACTACTTCTTTTTTTATTATTTAATCTTGGATTTACTTCTCTTAGTTTATAAGAATAGAATAATTTTCCTTAAAAAAAAAGAACATAATAATTTTATTTTGACTTAAATGCGAGAGCACTTCGTTTAATCATCATCATCATTAAAATTCTTAATACATTTTCTTTTTATTTTCACATTATTAAAATTCTAATATACACGATAAATTTTTATTGAACAAGTATATAAATGGTTTAATAAGTTTATTGTAAGAAAAATGTTAAAAATAGAAGAAAAATATAAATGGTTTAATATGTTTATCACAAGAAAATTGCTAAAAATAGAAGGAAAAATAAATAACTTTAAAATTTTATCATAAATCTAAATTCATAATTATGTAAAATATACTAAAAAATAAAAAAAATCTCATATGTTTTATTAAGTTGCATAAAAGATCTTCTTTGTAAATAAAATTTACCACAAATTTTAAAATCATATGAATATATATATTTTTTCTTAGAAAACTTATTATTATTTTTTTAAAGAAACATAATTTCATTAATTAAATTGGAATATTACAACCAAATATTTCATAAGAAGTTTGGTACAAAGATCAAACAATACAACATTTTCTATAACAATAAATACCCAAAAAGATATAACAATCACACTAAAGTTGATAAACACATCTTATACATTAATTATTACTCTTCTAATTTGATATTTGCTTGCTTTAAGTATTAAAATATGACAATTTATGCATGCATTGTTTGTTTTGTAGGTTCTACTCAATTAAAGCATAAAGGAGATCAAAGTTTGATGAAAAGAGGAGCAAAGAAATCATTTTACAAGTTCCCAAGCTGCTGCCTCAAGAAAATGAAGATTCAAGAACCATAGGTGTTGAGGTTGCGGCCCTATATTGAGGAAAGTTTGGCACCACGGCCTCAACTTCTTGAGGTTGCGCCGCCGCCAAAGGAAATTTACTTTGGGCTTTGTGCCCTAAAATTTAAGAGGGGTATTTTGGAGAGGACTTATAAATAGAAGACAAAAGGCCTTATTTAAGGGATGAGGGCACGAAATAGAGAGAGAAATAAAAGAATTTAGTGATAGAAACACATTGGAACTTGGATGTGGATAAGATTTTTGAAGATTAAAAGCTTCTCAAGATTTCTCTAACTAGTTCATTCTTTCCCTATACTTCATTACATTTATTTCAAGTTTGTAATTGTATTTTATTTTGATTTGAACATGAGTACTTTATAAAAATTTGGATAAATATAATTGAATATTTTCCTATAGATTGCTAGATTATATGTTCTGGGGATTGATGAAACTCTATTGAATACTATGTGTTAATGTTGTTATGTGATTAATGACTATTTGATATTTATTCATTTATGATTTTATTATGCTTAGTGCTTCTAATTACATTAGCAATAGATTAAATTTTTAAAAAAATTTAGGTTATGTACTTGGGAGAGTATAATTTATACGTTGCTTGTAAAAGCATAACTTTAAGTTTGTTGAGTTGGGAGACTAATGAACTTAGGGTAGTGATATAAGGGTAGCTTAATGCATGTATGTATAACGGTTAGATAGGGATATCAATCTAGTTGTATATGCATAGGATCTCATTCGACACTTGGAGAGATAATGAGACTAATCGTACACCATTAACTAATGAATTTAAAATTGATTGTTAATCACTAATGATAAATAGTATAGATACAATATAGGAAAATCAAGTTCCTAGAACCCATTTCCATAAAACTCTCATATATTTAATTTACCAAGTTATTTTGTTTTAAGTATTTTTAATTTTATAATTCAATTATTCATTAGATTAGCCTAAATAAAGTTATGTTGCCAATACTGTAGTACTTAGCATTAGTTTAGAATTCTATCCTGGTGGGATGATACTCACTCATCACTATAGTACTTGATCATGACGCGTGCACTTGTAATTTCAATTCACATGTGCATAATTTCGTGACCAAAAGTATTGGGTGCAAAATTTTGTGTATAAGAATATTCTCCTCATTACAAATTGTACCTACCCAAACTTTGAGCTCAAATGAGACATCTCCACCACTCTTTCTTTGCTCTCTAGTATTAGGATCAATATTTTTAAATGGTATTGCTGTAGATTTATTGTAAAATATGGATCTTTGGAATTTGATATAGTCTAAATCTAGATGATGAATACCCAAAATCACATAGATCTAGATAAAAGAAGGCTAAAAACCACCAAACATTTACACTATCTAGATGGAAAGAAACAAAAAAAAATTAAAAACTGCCGTAGAGTTAAATCTAGGTGAACTAAAATCACTATAGATATAAATTTTGATGGAAACTTATTTTGTAAGAAAATTAAGAATGATGAAGGGAAATAAAAAAGTTCTATTTTTCATCGAAGAAAGAAGATTGAGGGGGTGCTAGCTTTTTTGCTTTTCTATATAGAGAGGAGAAGAGAAAAGGCAAGAGAATTTGTAACGGTTAGAACTTATTTTTTTTTTAAAGTAAATTTTCATTTTAATTAGCGAATAAAAGGAAAGTTGCCTAGGAAAAACATTACAAAAGAAAGACTCATGGCATGTTTAGCCAGCTTATAGGCCAATACATTTTGAGTTCTAGGTATATGAACAACCTGTACTTGAAGATTTTCCTTCATTAAATTCTTGATATCTTTGACTATCCATTTGATTTTCTTTAAGGAAAAGATTAGCCCTTTCACTAAGTTGATTATATTTAGGGTATCAGATTTAATTCCAACTTTTAGGACATTAAGAACTTGAATCACTTGGAGAACAAACCTCATTGCCTCTGCCTCTTCCATCTCAACATCTTTTTGAAAAGAACTTGGATTTACAGCCATTATCTTTAGGTTAACCTTTTCTTCTCTAATTGCCACTCCAATTCCCATAGAGTTCTTATCTTAATCCATTGCAGCATCAACATTTATTATATACCAGCCATTTGAGTTCTAATTTGATTCAGTTATGCTCTGTTAAGAATTATGGGAACCATTTAGAGTTTAAAGTTGGTTGCTTGAGCTGTAAGGTTCATAAAAAGTATTTTCTTTTGCTACTAGTTGTACAAGGATTTCCTCTTTGCTTTGCATAATGAACTTATTTCTACTATTTCAGATAGTTCAGAGGATCAAGGCAAAAGTAACTTACTCCTTACTAGTTGTTGCTGTAAAGATGTACTAAATTATAGAACCTAGATTTCCATTTTACATATTACTCAGTAAACTTGCAAATATGGTGCTAAACAAATATGTTTTTGGACTTTTTGTACTAGAACAAAGCATGGTTAGTATTCTCAACTTCTCTATAACATCTTTCATAAATTGGACTGACAATTATTTTCTTTAAGGACTAAAGCATGACCTTTGAACAACAAATTATTCATAACTCTCCATAAAAAGATTCTTACTTTTTAGGGGATAACACCACTCCATATGTGATTGCAGAGCTTCTTAGTTATATTGGAGGGTTTAGGGTCATCTTCCAATTTCATCTTCAAGTTATATGATAGCTACTCTTTATTGAGAATTTTCCCCTCTTATCATAGTGCCAACATATAAAGTCCTCTTTCTCTCTCATTATGAGTCGAAATTTAGTTATCTTTCCCATATTTTCTTTCTTGAAATGCTGATTTAGAAATTCTTTGTTTCAATTTTTATTTTCCCTTATAAGAGCTTTCACTTTAAAATAATTAAGCAATGTTGATTTTTATATTGATTGGAACTCATTCATAGAACTCAAAACGACAAGTTTAAAACTCAACCTAAGCCATATCAAAGGGTTATGCATTCAAGTCAAAAATCAAAAAAACTTTTCTTTTTTAATTTTAACAAAATAAATAAGTTTAAATTTGAAAACTTTTATAATATTGTCCTATATTACCACCGAATAAATAATATTTATTTTTTAAATAATTTTTTAATTTTAAATAATATATTAAATAAATTAAATAATAAAATAATATAATTAATATAATAAATAAAAATTATATTATTTCACTACTTAATAATTATTTAATATATTATATAAAAAAATTAAAATATATAATGTTATTCATTAGGCATATAAACGACAAAAATTCTGAAATACCATATCGCCAAAGCCACCGTAACACCAAAAACGCGTCCTTAATCACAATCGTTAATCATCCATGCTTCCCTAAACCCTAAACCAAACGAACACCACTGAAAGCTGTCTCCCAGAGTAAGCAAACTACTCACTTTTACACCGAATCATTACTCCGCGCCAAATTAAGTCATTGAGCCAAATTTCAAAGAAACTTCCCATCCGCAGCCCAGCCCACCGCCTCATTATTCTCTCTCATTCGAATTTAGTTTCAATTGACCAACCTCTCTAGTCAAAATAGAAAACAAAAAACCTATTGGTCTGAATCTCATCATCTAGGTTTTGTTCACACGAACGAACTCAGAAAAACCAAATATATATATATATAGAAGTTTACTTTATCCAATTTCATGTGCGAAGCCTTTCTTTTTTTTCATTTTGACCGATTTGTAGCTATTTATTTTGTGAAAGGCGAAGTGGGTTTTTTTTGTTTTATTTGGTGATTGGTTTTAGAATTGGGTTTTGAATTCATTGAGTCGAAGAGATATGAGAGTGATATCGGACAAAGTTTGGCCTCCGGGGTTCAGGTTTCACCCGACTGATGAAGAGCTGGTTTTGTTTCATCTGAAGAGAAAGATCTGTAAGAGAAGGAACAGGATCGATATCATCGCAGAGTTAGATGTTTACAAGTGGGATCCTGAAGAATTGCCTGGTATTATTTCAATTCTGTTTGCTTTTTTTTTTGTTTTCGGTTCGTTGACTCGAGGACTAGGCTGATTCGCTGTTTGGTGGGTTTATTTTTTTAATTTTTTAAAAACAAATTTGGGTTTTTACGGCGATGATCGGATCTTTGCTGTGTCAATGAAATTATTTTCAAATAGATATGCATGGATGTCTGGACTTGGATTATGTTGTGGTTTGAATCGTTTATCCATTTGGGTGTTTTCAGTTGGTCTTATTTGGTCCGTTGACTTGGTGTCGGGACTCGGGAAGCTGTATGCTTTGTTCAGTTGAGTTTTATTTTTGTTGATTTATATATTTTGAAGAATCCGTCATGTTGATTAGTCTTTGAATCATTTATTTGAGTTCAATACATGATATTTTTTATGATGTAGGAAATCAGTGTTTGATATAAGAAATCAAGTGACTGTATATCAAATATAGATGGACTATGGGTTTAATCTTGTACCCGTTTGAGATTTTTGTACCATATGATAATTCATCTTTTTTATACTATAGTATATCAAGTTGAAGCTTTTTGTAGCAAATTGTATTTATTGAAATTCACTCTTTCTAGATATGAATCAAATATTTGAATTAGATATTTGAATTAGTTAAACAATCAGTTTTCTAACAAGCATGCAAATGTTTTTTTCAGGGCAATCATTTTTGAAGACTGGAGATAGGCAGTGGTTTTTCTTTAGTCCTAGAGACAGGAAGTACCCTAATGGAGCAAGGTCAAACAGGGCAACCCGTCAAGGGTATTGGAAGGCCACGGGAAAGGATAGGAATATTACATGTAATTCAAGGAATGTTGGAGTGAAGAAGACTCTAGTTTTCTATAGAGGCCGTGCACCAAAGGGCAAGCGTACTGACTGGGTTATGCACGAGTATACTATGGACGAAGAGGAACTTAACAGATGCCAGAATATACAGGTATGCCTGTTCAGTAGTTTCTCTGTCAGTTAATTTTCTCTGAGTATCTTTTGTTAATATGTTTCCATGTCAATTTCAGGATTATTATGCTCTTTATAAGGTTTTCAAAAAAAGTGGACCTGGTCCTAAAAACGGTGAGCAGTATGGGGCACCATTTAAAGAAGAAGAGTGGGCTGATGATGATCTAGATGTTACAAATACAGTTGATCCAGAGATTCCTACAAAGCATCTAGATGTCACAAACACTGTTGATTCAGAGATTCCTACAAAGCAACCCAATGGGGTTGCTGCCGTTGATAACGTGAGACCTGATGGTCATGAACCATCTCCATTAGATATTGAGGAGCTTATAAATCAACTTGCCAAGGAGCCCCTACCTTCTGAGCCACAATTTATTTATGCCTATGAAGCACCCCAGGTTGGTTATTTTTCTAAATTTTGCCTTTTCCTTTTGGTATTACTATATTTCTCGTTCCAGTTATTTATAGATATTAAAAACAATAGAAATATTGTCTGTTTTATTTATGAAATTTCTGGTTTTTTTATTATATTCTACATTTAGACTCAAAACACAAATTAAAATTCTGGTTTGTGTTTGATTGGACTAGACTTTGAAAAAGATTCCTTGATAATATTTGAAATCTAATGAATAAATGATGAGTGATGGTGCTCAGAATTGTTCTTTCATCAAGAAACAATGTATTATTAACATTTTCATTTTCAAGTTCATTGTCTGTTCTGTTTGAGTGTGCAATTGAACTTATCTATTATAAGTAATGTATGTCCTTGATGAATGATGTGATTTAATCTCTTGCAGGCTGTTGGTGAAGAAGAGACACCAAGTACTTTGGTGAACCCATCTTCAAGGGAAGTCGCCTTTTCTAAGCCAATCAGTGTGTGTAATGAGCATGCTAGCTTCGACTTAACCCAGTCAGCCTCCTCAAACTTACAACTTCATGAGGCATCTGAAGTGACATCTGCTCCCAAGAACTATGAGCAGGTGCTGCAGTTATGCGAGGAAGATTTCCTGGAAATGGATGATCTGATTGGTCTTGAGCCTACTCCTTCCACCATTGAGAAACTTGTGGAGAACCTGCAATTTGATGAGTTCGATGGATTGAGTGAACTGGATATGTTCCATGATGCAGCCATGTTTCTTCATGACCTGGGGCCCGTGGATCAGGAAACAATTACAAATATGCTGGGCGATGATTTGGTAAACCAGGTAGATTACCAATTCCAGCCCCAGTCAATGGTAAACCAGATGGATCACCAGCTGCAACCAAATTCAGTGGTAAACCAGATGGATTGCCTGTTGCAGCCCCATTTGCTTGGTGCAAAACACATAGGCAATAACCCATGGATGCATGATCTAGGTGCCGAGCATGGTAGCAATGAGCTGTGGATCCACGATCAGCTAAGTAATGTATTGTCTCCGGCAGAATTGAATCAAGGGGTTCCTTGCCCCCCAACTTCAGGTACATTTATCAATGTACATTGGTGATGACATTTGTTCTACCACTGAATGTACTATTTCACTGAGCTGTGTTCTTTTTGGACAAAAGTTGCTGTCTCCTTAGCCCATCCACACAGAGCTCTTGATCAGATGGATGGTTTGGTTGACATGCCAACAGTCCACATGGCAAAAAGCCAATTTAAAGGGAATTTGAGCCAGCCTCAAGAGCTCTTCTAGTACAAGTATTGTTTTGTATGCTTTAAAATTTAGAGACTGTAGTATTCTTTTTTGCTGATGTTCCAATTCTGTTATTCTTTAGGTTTGGTTAACCAATCCACTAATCGCCCTAGTGAAGCAAATGAAAATCAAAGTGGCCAACAGGGTGGTGGGGCAACAAGTTTGATTTCTTCCTCTTTGTGGGCTTTTGTTGAATCAATACCTACTACTCCTGCATCTGCTTCTGAGAGCCCTTTGGTGAATCGAGCTTTTGAGCGGATGTCTAGCTTTAGCAGAATGAGGATAACTGCTAGAAACACAAATGTCACTGGAGGTGATGCTGCTGCTGTAACTAGAAGGCAGTCTAGTAGTACTAGGGGATTTTTACTCTTATCAGTTTTTGGAGCATTTTGTGCCATTGTGTGGATGTTAATGGGAACTATGAGAGTGTCGGCGAGATGCACCTTCTCTTGATGATTTATGTAAATGGGAAGCTGCCGATATTGTTAGGGAAAAATATTGGTTTCGGTACAAAGTTCTTACACATTGTGAAACCAAGGAGTTATCATATTTTATGTGAATTTTGAATGTAAAGGATGAAGTTTTGTCTATTTAGAAATATAGTAGGCTAATTTCAGAAAAAAAGAAAAGAAAAGAAAAAGAGATCAATATTATGGTAAAATTTGTATTTAGACTTAATTATGATAAACATTTCCATTCTGTGCAGATCATTTCAATAGCTAATTTTATGAAGTTTCACTGAATATTTTTGTTAAATTTTGGCATGCATAACTCATGAATCGTATTGGCAGAGGCAAGAATCATATCTTTGAATGTTCTTCCAATGTGAATGGTTGATTTTAATGGTAATGTGTTCTTGTATTTTGATGGTAATGTATACTTTCTTTTATACAATTGTCGTTTTTCTTCTCTAAAGACATGGCCGAATATCTGGGGATGACTTTTCTCAAATATATGTAATTCTATTGATTGATATCGGAAATTATCATTCTCTGCAATAGATGCTTGATGGATAAATAACTAAGTTTTATGTTTAGAGTTATTGCACTATGGAGTCACTCCATGGTAGAGTTAATCAATTTTCTTTCTTTTACCTTTGCTCTTTAATTTGGTAAGTGATGTAACAAATGATATGATGTAATGAATCTGAAGATCCCCATAAATGTTAGAAATGAGGTGTCTTAAAAAATGCCACAAATAATGACCGAATAAATTATTGTTGTACAGAAATATACACAAAATTGAGTTCAGGTCCACGTGCATATTCATGTACGTATTATAAGGTATGATACATTGAGCCTATGCCATTTTATACGGCTCAATTGGCGTGAATCATGGTTTAGTAAGTATATAGTTATATTAAGTAAACTAAAAGCATGTAGTCCTCTTAGTCGAGGCTTATTTGGGGGTATTTAGCTTAAAATAAAAATAAGCTAATATTATTAAGATTGATAAAGAAAACTAAGCACAATAATACCTTATTTGACCTTTGAAATTATTTTAAAATTAAAATTAATAATGTCTTTATTTTATTTGGTAATTATAATAAAATCAGCATCTTACATTTTTTATTTAATAAATTTGTTTTTCCATTTAATAAGATTATAACTCATTAAATAAGTAAGATTTTGAGAGGGTAAGGGATCAAATAAAATATTTTAACTTAATACAAACTCAAGTGTTTTAACTTAAAACAAACTCTAACCATATAGAATACCTTTACATTACATTTAAAAGTTATTCATTGTCATTCTCAACCATTCATCATCCATTGGTAACTATAGCTCATATTTTATCATCATTCACGAGCATTCACTATTGGCCATCACACATTTATGGCCATAGCTCACCTTTAATAACATTTGCTTCTCAAGTTGTTACTCAAACATCTTGAAACATTTAAGCAAAATCCTTTTATTCTTCATTCCATATTACGACTTGAAACCCTAAAAGAGCACAAATCCTATTTTGCCCTACTTCATCCTTGATAAGTACGATAACACACCTATTGACATACTCCTCATTATTACACAAGAATACCGGCTAGAACAGTAGCTCTGTTTTTTTTTTCTAGAGCTCCACATCCATAAAAATTTATCGCCAATCCATATTTACAAGGTTCATGAGGCAAGTTTCTTTTAACCCTAGCTTTTCCTCATCCAGGAAACACCTTTTACCAATCTACATTGCCCAAGCACACACCCATCTTATCCTTAAAACACGTGTTTCTCCATTATTTAAGTGCAAGCCTAGCTCTCACTCATCTCATAGTTTGAGATAGACTTTATTAAAAAAAAAATTATTTTTCCCAAGTAGTTGGAATAAATTCGCAACATTAAATCTCTTAGACTTTAAGAGTCTTCATACTCTTAAACTTATAGGGGTGAAGAGAATGAGATCTACTTTGTTGGCCCAAGTTGTATCTTCATACAATCTACCACATCAACATGAAACTATAACAACTAGTAGGGTTTTACCACATCAAAATCTCTTAAAACTACCATAAAAAATTATATATATAAACATATGTGCATGTGTGTGCGCGCACGGGCACTTTAATGAAAAACTTTAGTTGAAAGTACTTTTTTTATACCAAAAGTTAAGTGTTGAACATTAATGAAAAAAAAAAAAGTAAACATCCACACTTACGAATGTCAATAATTAATGTGTTGCCAATTAATAACTGCCACTTGTCAAGTAATTGACTTCTTTATTTTTATTATTGTGGTATTTGTATAACATTAATTGACAATAGATACATCATATGCGACATCAGTTAGGATACAAAGTCTATATCCTAACTATGTAAGTTTAGCAATTATATATATAAATTGATCTAGTGGGCTATGTAGCTCACTATATAGTGAGCTCGTAGACATATAGCAGGATTCTGTAACATATTATAAATTGTGCAAAAGTTATAAAATTTGTGAATTTATTAGACAGTGACATGTGACAGTGTTACTCATGATATGACGAGTTATATAGCCCACTAGTTCTTATATATATATATATATATTGATATTGCTTGGACATTATAGAAGACCATGACTTGGCATAATTTCACTAGTTATAGTGATTTTGCAGTGATGTGGCAAGCTGTATAGAAGATATAGCTTAGGCTCGAATGATGGATCTCAGCCTCTTTGCCTTGATAAGTGTGTGAATAAGGCCTACTAGGTATCTAAAGTGCTATTGGAGTTCAAGAAGTCTAGTATTACGAATTTGCTTCAACGGTATTGAGTGGAAGGAATTTTTATGAATAAATATGGTCTTAAACTGTGAGAAGTGTCAAAAATAGGCTTCCACGAAAAATAATAAAAAAACACATGCTACTATGGTATGTTTAAGGGTAAAATACATTATGCATACGTATGTGAGGCATTTGATGCATAATATGAAGGTAGAGTTTAGGCTATAAGAACCCTTATTTTATAAGTTAGAGGAAACTCGCCTCTTGAATTTTTTGTATAGTCATTGAGAATCAGTTTATAAAGGTTTCTATACCTAGGGCAAGTATAAAGCTATTAATTTGCTTCAGTTTTTGTTGAAAAATGTGAAAAGATAGCAAAATATAAGATGTCATATTTACTACAGAAGAGCTAGGGTGAATATAGTGATCAAAATATGTGTTATAATGTTATGTGATGTTGAAGTTGTGTTTTTCTCCTATATAAAGGTTTTTATAAGGTTAGAGTTTTATATTAGGATTTACCCCTCCTATGTGTTGACTTTTCACTTTTGAATTTAAATTACTAGTAGTTTTTTTTACTGTGTTGAGGTAATAATATGTTCTGGCTGCTATTTTGGCCTGACTATATAAGGCGGCTAGTTCACTTACTTTTTCACTTTTTCTTTTTATTCACTTTTTAATTTTCAATATATTATCTTCTTACTTCTCACAATTTTTTTTCTTGATCTTAGCTCTTCTCACATACACATACTTTGGTCTCAACTTACTTTCAAGATTCCATTTAAAGGATTATTTTACTTGCTCATCAAGGTCCCCTTTTAGCACTTGGTAAGTATTTTATGCCTTCTTTTATGATTTTTCTAGAAGTCCCTTTTTGGCGTGGCTTATGTAATAGTAATGTTGTTATTGTTTAACTTTTTGTATGTTTTCTTGAAAGTTAGTTATGGGGTCATGTTCCAGTAGTATTTGTAAAATGATTTCGTTGTTCTTTTGGTTCACAAGAAAAACATAATCGAATTTGATTTTAAGGATTTTTTGCCATTCTTGATTGTATTTCTTATGCCATGTCTCTTGAATGCTTTTTAGATAAATTATGGTTCCCTTTTCTAAAATCATTATGTCTACTTCTAGGAAACAAGTTTTTAATGGAATCTATGATAATATTTTTGATAATGATGATGAGTTTTTTTTATTAAACTAGAATCTTGTGCTAACCTTTTAAGTTGTGATGGCCTTTTTGGCTAGGACTTAAATAAGGCCCCTTTGATTCCTCTAAACTCAATTTCTTCTATCATAGCCTGAGTTAATTTTAGGCTAGTACTTCTTCATTTTCACTCTCATTCTAACCCCACCACTGGCTAGGCTAGCTGGGTGCCCTATGAGTGTACAAACATTGATCTATGAGAATGGTTAACTTAAAATAGAATTTATGTAGTTATCTTTGTTTGCAGAAGGTCAAAGATTATGAAGGAATGATCTTCTTTGAGGCAATTGGTATGCAAGTGTATTTTTGCCTCTCGCACTTTTGTTACAGCTTAAGAATATTTACCCTAAATTAAAGATGTGGCCATCATCACTAGCTTGATAATTTTGAGTGAAGGTGGCATATTCTTTATTGAATTAACATTTAATGAAACAAAGAATCTGTTAGAGCTAGAGATCTATTTGGAAAAAAAATAGTGCCGATTCTCATTAGCATTTACAAATTAGGTGAAGCACGTTTATGACTCCACATAGAGAAGTCATTTTGTTCGAATGGAAGCCTATACCTCAAGTTATTGAGTTGCTACCATGAGCCCTCTGGCTAAGTAAGTTTGTGTTATATGATCAAATTATTGATAATATGGAGAAGAGGTTGTTTCCTCTTGTCAATTAAATTATAAAGGGTTTTTCTTTTTCTCTTGCTTCTTTCTTTTTTGTCGTTCTTTACAAACAACTTGATGATAATTATTATACTGAAGTATGTGGTGCAAGGAAGTTCATTATAGACACTCTTATTGCCATAAATGTTTTGAATGTCTTTTTGTTTGAGAGATTTATAGGTTATGGTAAAGCTCTTTTAACACATATGAGAATAGATCATATTATAAAGATAAACTCTTCTTTGATAATGGAAGCCTTGAGTCTTGGCCTATTGCTGGTTAGTATTTTCTAGCTACATAAACTCTTTTATGTTGACAATATCTTAATTATTAGATGATATAACTAGCTTTGTTTTTAAGTTGTATGCTGATTTGTTTGAACTATTTCAAGTTTCTACTTTTTATAATTTTCCTGAAATGAATGCTCATGTCATCCGCCTTCTATGTTATAAAGATGGCTTTTTTGACTTAGTTAAATATTCTCCAATCATCAATTCCAATTATTTTAAGAATATGGAGTTTATGTTCATTTTGTATCAATTAACCAATGTTTTAAGGTAATTTGGCCTTAACCAAGGTTGTCTTTCTGTTGTAAAGGTTAAGATGAACTTTGAAATGTTATTAGCTAGGCTTTTTCCGTCCCATGCTTATAGATTTTAAATGCTTGCAAGGTAATGGCTACAGACGTTGTTGGTCCCACCTATGTGGGAGATGTTCTGGTGAATTTTGATACTTTTTCGAAGGATATTCTAACCTTGTTTATCAAGTTTAGCAGCGGTAAAGGTAAAGACTTGAGCTTATTGTTAGAAATAAATATGGATGTTGAGTTTAAGTTTAACCATTGAGTGGCCAACAGGGTCCATATGTTGTATACCATTATTTTTCAACAATGTGAACAAGATAATAGATTTTAAAAGAACACTTGTTGTCTTGCATTCGTTTTGGAGCAAGAGGAATTTTTCCTTTGACTCCATGGGTATGTATGTGGTTGCAGGGACATTTACACAAAAATTCTCCTTTTAGCTATTATCGAGACTCTTTATCTCAGGCAAGTTGGGTTATAAATCGTTATAAGTAGGTAGATGTCATGCCCATTAAGTATTTATTTCTAGTAGTAAGGGCGTTTTGGCTTTTTTGTAATTTTTTTTTATGAAGAGGACTCGATTTTTCTCTAAATTTGCCATTTTACGAAACCCTTCTTTTTTATGGCTTCCCGTAAGTCTAGGTTATTAGGCATGCCATCTTAATCAGCCCTTGCTAATGGCGTCCCAGCTAGCTTGGCTAGTATGTTGCTTGGTTTGTTATTAAACCTATCATAAGCTTGCATGTTTACAACATAACTTTCCTCATGGTGGAAAGGTGGCATTAGTTGTATGAACTCATCTGATATCCATTAGTCTATGAGGGCATTAAATTTCTCCTCATTGAATAGTATAAGTTATTCCTTAGTAAGTTCTCTTTATATCATCTATTATTTGGCTCTGTTCTCTACATAAAGAGCACGTGGTGATATCCTTATTTTATTGTTAGGTTTCTATTAGTTTTTAGTAGAGATTTTAATTAACTAGACAATCCTCTTAGTAGCTTCCATAAGCTTTATGAATCAAATAATACCCATATTTTTTAGGTGGGCTTGGTACTTATTCAACATGTTGCTTATACAAATTTCTTTGAACTCTTCTTTTCCCTTTTACTTGTAATGGTCAAATTTCAGATCTTGGAACCTTATGACATACTTGATCAACAACTATGAATAGACTTGTTTAGTTTAATTAAGCTGAATTATAATGACCCACTCTTCACTTTGAAAGTACTTTTTATAAAATATAGAAGCCATCTCTTCCCAGGTGAGGATGCATCTAACAAAGAGAGAGGCATACCAAGTGTATGCACAACCAGTGAGGGATTTAGAGAATTTTCAAAGTCATAAACTTTTATTATCTATGTATGCTTCGAAGGAGTCGATGAATCTCCTTATGTGTTACTTTGGAATTCCTTTCTTTTCATCAAATGAGGAAAAAGATAGTGTGTCATACATTTTAGAATAAGGTATATCTAAGATCTTGAGGGATATGAAAGTAAATGTACATATTTCATATTTATCGTAGTGTTGTTATGACTTGCTTGATTAATCATAGTCATAATTTCAGATCCGATAGGAGTTTATATCCTTCCCTCACATTCACCATCGTTGAGATTAGTGATAATGACCGTAATCATAGGTAGAGTTATTGTTATGGTCATAGTTAAGGCCTCAAGTAATTCTTATAGTTTTGTTATAAAGTTTCCTGTATGACATCTCTCAGGATCTAGGCCATGGCTACCAGATTGGCATTTATAACTTGGTTGCCTCATTGTGTTTCTTTTAATTCTATAGAAAAATAAGTATGCAAATCCTCGTAGTGTGAAGATTCATCTTGTTACTCAATGAGTATGTTTCTCAAGTTTCTCCTTTTTTTCTTAGACTTTGTCATTGTAATATCCTAGCCAAACTGCTAAATGAACACATTAAAATGTATTAGGGGTGGTTATAAGAGACTGTGATGTGTCTGAATCTCACTGGTTGCATTGATTCTACAGCAATGTGACAAGCTGTATGAAAGATACAGCTTAGGTTTGGACAATTAATCTTAGCTTCTTCATTCATATGAGTTTAATAATAAAGCCCACTAAAGTTTTGAAGAGCTCTTAGATGTCAAGAAATTTAGTATTGTGAATTTGCTTCAAGGTTTTGAGTGGAAGGAGTTTTTATAAATAAATTTAGTTCAAACTATAAGAAATGTAAAAGCTTGGTTTACAAAACAAATATTAGAGAAACATGTGTTGCTATAGTACGTTTAAAAGATAAAAGATATAATATAAACCTATGTAAAGCACTTGATGCATCATATGAGCTAGGTTTCAGGCTATAAAAACCCTAATTTTGTTGGTTAAAGAGGTTTTGCTTCTTGAATTTTTGTGTAGATTTATTGATAAACAATTTTTAAAGTTTTTTAGGCTTGAAACAGACATAAAGTTATTAATTTGCTTCAGTTTTTTGTGACGAATGTGAAAGTAGAGCAAAATATAGGATACCACATTTGCTAAGAAAGAGCTAGGGCAAATGTAATGATCAAAAGAAGCAACATGATGTAATGCGATGATGAAGCTAAGTTTTTTTTTATGTATAAATGGAGATTTATATAAAAGTTTAAATTTTGTATTAATTTAAGACTTCTTATTTAGTTTATAATCTTTTTTTAACTCTAACTTATTTAATGAGTTTTATCCCACTAAAAGGAATAAATGAATTTAATAAATAAAAAAATGCAAGATACTGATTTTTATTGTAAATAAAAGATTATTAAATAATTTAGTAATTAAATCAGACAAGAATCTATAAGTAATTTAAGGATAAAATAAGTGTCTTATTAAATTTGTATTTTTCTATTATCCTAACTTGTATGAGCATATCTTTATTTTGAGTTAAAATCTTTCAGCCTTAATTTAGAAGTTCTTGTACTTTGAGCCTTTAAACTCTATATTTATCAAATTATAATACACAGATTAATTTTTGTAAAGTGATTTAAATACACATATCTTACCTTATTAAATGTATTTGAATTTGTATATTAGCTCAAGCTTAGGTCTTTGCGAATTTTTAACACAAACATATTCATATATAATTTAAATTATTGACATCAAATGTTTTAATTATTATAATCATACGATGTGGGTGATATGTTATATAAAAGTCAACTCTTTATAATAATTTTGTATATTTTTTTTAATTCAGGGATGGTCATTTTCCCATAATGTCAAATTGAGTGTACAATTATATCATAAAAGGTTTTTAGTGTTGTTTATATGTTTTTTTAAAAAATGTAAATTTAAATAAATGTAAATTAATCTGAATGTTTAATAGAATTTGAATGATTTATTAGTTTTTTTAATATCTGATATAAGTGTTAAATTATTTTTTTTAAATTGTACTATACGTGCAAACTCTTATATAAATTAATTGTCATCACAATAATACTCTGCATTATCTCTTATAACAACCCAATTTGTTTTTAATTTATTTTTATTTATCTATTTTTTTTATGATAAATAAATTTGTATAAGAGCATGTATACTAATAATTTTGGTGTACATTAGAAATGTTTAAACTCTCAATTAAATTATGTTGACTTATATAGTAGTATCAAATTTGACTTGATGATGATAAATAATTATTTATTTTATATTTTCGATATTTTCACCCATTATTTTGAAAAAAAATAATTTATTTAAAAAAAAAGTGATATAAGACTTTATATAGATTAATTGAAGATTAAGACGAGCATTAGATTATTTTAATCCATATTTCTTTTTATCAACTTGTAATAATGTGTGTACATTATTTTTATTTAAAAGCCTCTTTTAATTCGTAAAACATAAAATGTTTTGAAACTATTGAAAATACTATAAAAAACATGTTTTACTTAAAAAATGAAAAAAAAATTATAAAACCAAGACTTGTAAATTTTTAAAAATTTATTTACCAAGGTAAAATGATTGTATGGTTTGTTAAAATTGACTATTCGATTTTAAATTGTAGAATCAGTTCTAACCAAATTGATTATACAATTGCTTAAACTGATTGCATTTGCTAAACACTAATTAATTCTCTTGGTGACAAATTATTAATTTTTAACATAATTAATAGTGATTATTTTAAAAAATATAACATTGGTCCTTATATAACTTGCATTCACTTTGTTATTTCTCTGTATATTATTAAAATCATTAAAATCTCATGAACGATTAAATAATTAATAGGTTGTTTTTAATTGGTAAAGCAATTGTTAACTTATTAAACATCACGCTCGATGAGAGGGATATAGTCTATTTTTTTATGTGATATTTAAAAAAAATATATTTTAAAAAAGTTATTGATTTAAATTTTTTTTAATGAGTTATGAGAGAGAAATTTAAATTTGAAATTTTTATTAGAATGAAGGTAAATATATTATATATATATTTTAAAAATATATCTAGAAAATATTATTTATTTATAATTTTTTAATATAAAAAATTTAAATTCAAAATTTTTATTAAAGTGAAAATAAATATATTATCAATTTTTTATTATTAAACTATTAAAATAATTATAATTTATGAATGAAGTAAGTTGAATTCGAAATCTTCGTTAAAATACTGTCAATCTTTTACTATTGGGCGAAAATTCAACTAGTAATAAAATCACTGAATTGGGAGAAACAAAAAAACGACGTAGTTTGAGGCAATGATACGATTGGACTAAAACCAAACTAAAACGACGTCGAATCTTCCATCCTCTATATCCTCTCCTCCTTTTCTCAATATGGCACTCTCGATTCATTCAATCTCCAGAGGAACAATCTAATTCAAACATAGGGTCAAATAATAATAGTATTAGGTTTATGTATTTGCAGTGATAAAATAGATACTAAAGCTTTCTATATACGACGCCGCATCAGCATGAGTGAATGCAGAAACAGAAGAGGAAGCGAGTAGCGTGATGTGGAGAATGAAGAAGTTGAAGCAGCGCTTCACCTTCTTCTTCTCTTGTTAACAACTTCATGGCCTCTTCTCAGCATCGTTGCGTTTTCGGTATCTCTTCTTCTATTTCATTTTGTTATTTTTCTTTTATTTTTATGCTTAGATTTTTTCTAGAATTTTAATTTATTCTCCGTTCTGTTGCCAATTTTTGGATTATTTATTTATTTATTTTAAATATTTAATAGATTTGACTGCAATTTGATGGTTTAATTTGTTTGTGGCCTCAGTTGGGAATATACCGTATGATGCAACTGAGGAACAGCTTATAGAAATTTGCAGGGAGGTTGGTCCTGTTGTTTCGTTTAGGTCAGTTTCACAAAACGTTCAATTTATAATTTGTTTTTACCTTCCAATTTCATAGGCGATAAATCATTGAAATTACAAAAGTTTTAATTTTTACTGAGTTTGTATTATTATCTGATGCACCTACTTCTATTTTAAAATTTATTGAGTTTGCATTTTTATTTGATGCATTTCTGTTGTCAAAGAGTGTGGACTAGAATGGTATTGGTAAATATGGTGTCCAAATATGTTTCAATCGCCATGAAATTTCATTGTTTTTAGTGTTTGAACTATGACTTTAAGGATTATTCGATTAGATGTTCTTGTATCAATATGCTAAATTTATGATTTAGTTAGATGGGCTATTACATTACATGTGAAAATTGAAACCCCATATGAAAATTTGATTCAAATGAAACTAAAGATGGTTAATTAATTACAAATCGCCTGTAGTGAAAGCATTGCGTTAGAAGTACCTTGTCTAGTTGTACCGATGCCATGTCTATGACAGTAGATAGCTATAGTTTTTTGTGGTTGACTAAATATCTTGGTTGCAGGTGTAATAAACACCATTTAGGAAATCAGGAGCATCCTGTGTTAAGATCCAGATCATTTTTAATTCCCAACCATGTTTGCCGTGTTATTTCCTTTGGTAATTTGTTCATGAATTGTGATCTGAGGAGTAATATTTATTTAAACATTTTAGGGTTGTACTTTGTATTGCTTAAATTCGTACCAACTCTTATTATCTCCTTGTGGCCTTTCTTGCTTTCTTTCGTTTTCTAGCATTTTATTTCAGTAGTGTTCAAACCATTTTGCTTAAACAGATGGTGGAATAAGTTGTGATTATTGTATGAAAATTATATACTAATGAAAATTAGTTATTTGGATAGGACGTCTTGCTGTTAAATTGATCAAAGTAAGCTTTTTGTAGATCCCTAAGCTCTGGCATCCCGGATATCACGTCTCAGGATGTTTTCTGAGCCATGTGTTTAGTTTTAATTATTTAATTAAAAGCAGATTTATATTAATTATTTTGTTTATCAATCCAGAAAAATCATACTTTGCAATGTGCATAGAATAAATGCTAATTCCACTCTTTGGCTTATGCAATTCAGAAGATGGTTTGCCTTTATCTTAATTTCCTTTTTCTTTGTTATCTTGGTAATTTGTTGGTTTAAACTATTTCTGTTTCCTTTCGTTCAGATTAGTTATTGATAGAGAAACTGGAAAGCCAAAAGGTTATGGGTTCTGTGAGTATAAGGATGAGGAGACAGCTCTAAGTGCTCGCCGTAATCTTCAAGGTTACGAGATCAATGGTCGGCAATTACGTGTTGATTTTGCTGAAAATGACAAAGGGGCTGACAGAAACAGGGAGCAGGTGATAGTCAAATGATTGGCTATGTTGTTCACATCTTTGTTTCCTTATAGATTCTAATGAAGTCATAGTTGGCATTTTTGTAACCTTCTTTTGCATTACTTCACTAATCTTTATTTATGGACTAGGGTTAAGTTACATTAGTGTGCATGTCAATCGCTATTTTAATTTTTCACAATTGGCATTACCTTCTTGAAACTGATTTGTAAGACCAAAGGTTTCAAGTGTAATGATTGCCTTCCTTCTGTTGCAGGGTCGCGGCGGACCTGGACTGGTTGCAAATGTTGGTTAGTGTTCATTTTGTTTTTTCACATAAATAAGATCTAGAATATCTTTTTGTAAGCTACTGGACACTGACATTATTTGCAGTGCTAAGTTTTGTTGAATAACTTCGTCATTATTTTTTGTTTCTTATGAATACATTGCAGACCCTCAAAAACAAACAGGGGGCCCAGCAGCGATCCACGGGGAGTCTGCCCACCATCAGCCAATCGGTCTCCATATAGCTATTACGGCTGCAGCTGTTATGACTGGAGCTCTTGGTGGTCCCCAGGTTGGAATGCAGTCAAATCAAAATGGTATACAGAGTCAGTTGGCATCATCCAATGATCCCTTAACTCTTCATCTGGCTAAAATGTCCAGGAATCAGCTGAATGAAACTCTGTCAGAGATGAAGGTATGTACTTTAGTGAAATTTATGTCTTTCCTGTATTGATTAGATTACTCCGGATTACTTAGATTAGTGTTGGATTTAATGTTTTATGTGATGGCAGTTGATGGCCACTCAAAACAAGGAACTGGCTCGCCAGCTGTTACTCGCAAAACCTCAGCTGCTAAAAGCACTTTTTCAGGTGTTTATCTATTGTTTGGTAAAACTTTAGGGGCAGGAGTTTTTTTTTTTCTTATTCTTCTCCCTCTATCTCTCTTTTGGTCTTTCTTTCTCACTATTTTCACATTTTATTGTTGGTATCTTCAATTTTCTTATATCCACTTTGTGTATGTGCCTAGATATGAAAAAGGTTTCTTGTCGCACTGCTCTAAATTTTCTCCAGATTGGCCTTTTATTCTTGTCCATTTCAGAGACAATAGGCATATATCTACTTTCTAGTATTTTAAATCATAATTCTGTGCATTTGCAATGGAGGCATTTTAAAATTAACATTAACACCCAAGGTCTATGAATTGAACAATTCTTCCTCAAGAAGCTGGAGCTTCAGAACAATTATATGTGAACAAAGTCATATTATGGCTATATAATGGTGCCCGTGTTTGCCTAAATAAGCCTCATGAGTGGAGAAGCAGGTTGAGAACATCTGGTTACATTAATTATACTTAAAACAAATTCTTTTTTTTAATATTGATTGGGATTTAACAAACACAAAGCTTTAACTACCTGTCATCTATTGTACGGTGGCTTTTAAAAGAAAAGAAGATAATATTCCTCTTTTATTTATATGTTTATTTTGCATCATTTGATGGGTGTGTGACTAGGGCGGCTGGGGGTCTGCTATATGTGTGAGCATGCAGATGCACCCATTTTCCATGACATCTTGTTTCTAGGTCTACATTATAACATATACATTATCAGAACAAGAGTACCAAATTATTAGGAATGGGAATTTGATGCTATGCATATAATAAGAGCTTCAGATGCTTGAATTATATCAGCCAAGGTCCTCTCCTTGACATCTGCTAATTGTAACCTTCTCCTGTTATTAGTTTTTGCTGATCTCCTGTCTTCACTTTTCATTTGCAAGTAAGGATTGTTATTTATACAAAATAGAAATATGTAAAATATATTTCTGGCTTTTTATGATGTAACCCCAGAGCTTTATCACAACCACATGACAGGCACTTGCTTTCCAAAACTCTCATTGTCAAGTTTCACGCTCCATTTTTCTCTGAGGTCATTCCTGTTAGCACAGTATGCCTTACAGGAAATTATATATTTCAAAGGAAATATACCTAGTTCTTGAATGCTGTATATACAGGAATCTCTATTGTTTCATTGATCTGAAAGTCAGAGAGAAAAATCATTTTCATTTTCTGTATTTGCATTTCTTGCATTAATGAACTTAAAAGTAGAAGATTTTCCATTCCTTGAATTATATATGCATATGCACACATAGTGCATGGTCATCTGGTAAACAAACTTTCAGGCAGATATACCTTGGGAAACTCATTTTCCTCTAACTCCAAGTCTTGATGTATCTGTAAATAGTTTCACTTCTAATTTTGTTCTGATGTGCCATTTCTTGTTTGTGCAATGTGATTGTTGCATGTTTTACTCATGACTTGATCTTAGAAATATTTGTCAATTTTGCTTGCAGGCTCAAATAATGCTGGGATTGGTGACGCCCCAAGTGGTTTGTTCATCTTCACAAAGAATTGAAATATTATTAGTAGTTCAGAAGTTTCTGATCTTATCTCATAAAGAACTTTTTATTATTTTGGTGGATTGTGCAGCTGCAAATGCCAAATCTTCGACAGGGTATAGGTCAATCTGTACAGCCTTTGTTACAAGAGGGCCAGCAGGGTCAGCAGCAAGTAGTACAACTCCCTGGGCTCCCTCTGCTTGCACAAAAAATGCAATTGATGCCCAAAGTTCAAGAAGGTCCAGTTCCTATGGTGCCTCAAAATTCTTTACTTAATAACCAAATTTCTGCTTCTTTACAGCCCACAATGCACCCTCAAATTCACCTTCCACAACATGCCAAGAACCAAGTTCTACAACAGCCCACATTGCCTGGGCAGTCTGGAGTTCCAACGCCTCCTTCAATACACCCCTCTATTAGACCTCAAATTCAGGTGGCAAATTCCTTTTCCTTGAACCAGCAAATACAACCTCCTTCACTAGAAAACAAAGTACAGGTTTCAGCTTCCAGTTTAGGGCATAACACGTGGAAAAATATTCCAAATGCAGCCATACGATCTTCTTTTTTGCCCCGTCCTCCATCATCAGATGTTAGCTTCCAGGTGCCTAGTCTCCTAGTGATTATTTACTATAGTAGGGACTGGTATTTATGTCTTAAAAAGCAAGTTGCCTTACAGGCTTGCATTGCAGAAAGTAAAATTTTCTTTTAGCTCTGTTTTGATTTGTGAAGTTTATTGTTTGTCTCCACCTTTTATCGAGATGTTACCTTAGACTAAAACTAAAAAAAGGTAAAGGGGATAAAGCTTTAAATGAGCAAGTAGTTAGGCATATATAAAGAATATACACTAGTGGTCAACTGAGGGAAAGCCTTTTGTTCTTGCTTTTATGTTATTGAACAACACATATCAACTCTTGTATACTTGTAGTTTACATGAGTTGCTACCCTTGGCAATTTGTTTACTCCCTCAGTTAACCTGTTTTATTTTTTACTACTCGAGAGAAACAATTTACTTAGTGTCTAATCTACTATTTTGTTTGGTAAATATGTGGTTATTGTTACAGTTGGTATATGTGTGTAATAAATTCTAACATCCTTTATAATAACAGCCTGGCCCCACAATATCATCAGGAATTGCACAGACAGTTAGCCAGGATGCTGATAAATCCACTAAAATTCCTGATGATGCAACCTGGGTACATAGAAATAAAGCATATAAAAACATGCCAGTGGGTTTCGCTGAGAAAAGAAGCATGGTTCATGATTCTTCAGAATCAATAAATCACCCTTCAAAGCTGGTTAAAACGGTGGATGGAAGTGGCACCTCTTTCTCAGCGGGGGCTTTGAATGTACAGAATGCCACTGCCTCTGCACCATCCCAAGCATTTGGAGTTGGTGTAATGCCTGCAGATCCAGTTCCAAAAGTGGAAGAGGTGCAATATTCTGAGAAACAACTACCTCAGGTACTGTATTCTTACTGATGAATTTAATAAATCACAACCATCTACTTTTTACATCTAAGTTTCTGATTGATGCACTGGCTGCTTTAGCCTCCTAAATGTGTTGCGTTTTGTTTTTTTAAATTTTTTTTCTTCTTTTTTTAACTTCTTCAAGCTGTCTTGTTGCAAATTGCCAGGATTTTGATGGATAATAAGTAAGATATAAGAGTTGCTCAAATAACGTCTCTTCAAATGTTCAATGACACCCCATGTTTTGGGATAGTAAACATGCATATGTTGCCATTGTGATGGTGACTTCTATCAGTAATTAAACATTTTGATTTACTGCTATATGGAGTCTTTGGAATATAAGGGTATATATGTTGAAATTGATAAAGGGCAGCTTGTTTTAGAATGAAAGTTATGTATGGTAGGTCTTATACACGGTAGATGTACTTCTTTTAGATTCTTCTCTAATAATGATGTACATGGTAAATATAGGCATATTTATTTTCAATTCTTCTCTAATAACGATGTCCTTATTTTGTTAACATAAGGATGCCTTACTAAGAGCCATTGAATAAATCATGTGGCTCTCAAATTATTGTGTTTGTGCGAAGCAACTTGCTGATGTCACCAAAAAAGTTCTTGCATTTGAATATGAATAGACAATGAATTGAGAGCCATTGGTCCAAATGGTTTTCATTGTGGCATCTTAAAATAAGAACATCATTATTAGGGAGTTATTATAAATATATTCACCTTGTTGCTGTAAGTAATGCTGACATAACTAACACTTTGGTTTTAGAATCTTAAAAAGGAATCATGTTTCAGTATGTACAACTACAATCAAGAAAGTCATATGCATGGTCAAAAGTGCTAAAATCTGAAATTAGTTGGAGAAAAAGCTATCTTAGATGATAATTTATTAGGGAAGTAAAGCTGTGTCAGCTGGTCCTCGGGTTCATGTATTTGTACTTAATCAAAATTTTTCTGTATTGCAAATGGCCCAAGCAGTCTTCTTCATTAGAAGTGCTGAACATTTGTCATCTTTACAAGCATCGAAATGATAATATATTGATTCTTAAAGTTACTAGGCACCTTATATTGATATGAAAGTCATAATACTTGTAAAAGGTAATATTATAGCTTTCACCACCAAAACGGAGTTCTGGATTTGAAAGTTTGACGACATCTAATGCTAAGAGTTTAAAATTTGAAGTGCATAAGTTTTAGAGAATTGTATGTATCAACTTATTTTACATATCAACAATACCTCTGGACTCACCCTGGGCCTTTATTACATAAACAAATGATGATTATCCTTGTACTGAATGCTACTAATATACCACTATCATGTAGAACATGAGACTTTCAGAAGTGTCCGTAAATATGACTAGATTGTTTGATCGTACTGTGATGTTGGTCCTTACAATTTTCTTTATATAGAAGCAGCTGATGTTTCAGTCTGGAGGTGCAAAGACGATTTTTTTCCTTTTTTTCGGTGCCGTTTTCTCTCTTTTATTACAATGTATAGTGATTCTCCACTGATCTTACGATTTCTAACAATGCTTTTGGTTCTTTCTGACCTTAATGTTGTGTCTTTCTCAGTCGCACCTTCAATCAGATATGGAGTCTGCCTTACTGCAGCAAGTGTTGAATTTAACACCAGAGCAGTTGAGTTCATTGCCACCTGAACAGCGTGAACAAGTTATTCAGCTGCAACGGGCATTATTGCGAGATCAGATGCAGACATCATAGCAGCAAACCGTCAAGTGGGTACCTTCAACTGTTCAATACACAGATTAACATTATAGAGGTTACTTCTTTTTGAGTTGTTGACAGAGAAGATGCCTGCTATTTATTCAATGAAATACAAATGCCTTGTAAAATCACTGATCTTTATAGATATACTATCACATTAAGGCAAAAGCATAATACCATTCATGTAACATTTACTAGATTGTAGAATACGAAAAAGAATCCTTTAGAAAGATAAAATTGTGTTATCTTGGGACTTGAAGATTTGGATTTTTTTCTTTTTTCTTTTAGTTCCTTTGTGGTTTAAGATTTCTCAGTGCCTTTCCTATTTGTTTTGACATTTATTTTCCATTCCGTTGAGCAAATAAATCAAGAATAGTGTCAGTCATTTGAACTGTAGTTTTAGCTACTATATTGTAAACTTGTTTGTTTTTCTTTGATACGCGAATGACTCATTTATTTATTTTTGCTGTTTCTGTTGGTGTAAAGCCAACTCAACTAAATGCTTTGTACAAATAGTGATTTAAGGGACTTGAGAGTGCTGTCCCAAGTGTTCAGTTTATTTCCTTTCAGAACTTGACGGAGCATGATATGATCACTTTTGTGTGCTTTGTGATGAAAGGTGAAGTGGATGTTTCGGAATTCCTGTAGTTTATTAAATAATTACTTAATAACTATATGATTGTTAGAAATAAAGAGATTCCTGTAGTTTATTAAATAATTACTTAATAACTATATAATTATTAGAAATAAAGCAGTGAGATGGTTGGTGAACTTTAGATTAAAAATTTCTTTATGAACAAATTCTCTCTTTGTATGATCAATTTAATTGTCTAATTCTTTGTGTGCGCGTGTCTATATATATATATATATATGTTGGTTATGTTTTAAGAGTAATGTTTAGTATTTTAAAAAATAATATATCAAAAGTGTAATAAATAATTTTAAAATTTATAATATTTTATTATTTAATATTTGTTTGATAAATTATTTTTTAAAATATAATTTAAAATGTTTAATATTAAAGATTGGCAATAAAATGTGCCAACGGGTAAATAGAAAATGTACGAAAATTGCTTTTTCAATAATGATTGTTTAAGTTGTGCACCCAGAATATTTGCTAGAGATTTTGTGATGGGTTTCGCAGGTCCACGACTAATGAATATAGCCCTTTCTTTTAAGTTGGTTTTTTTTTTTAAAAAAAAAAACTTGAAAGATGCGCAAATCGGAAGTTCTAAAGGAAAGTATTATCTTAAGAATTATAAATAACAAGTTTATTTATATTAATACATTACTTAATATGAAAAAAATAATTAATCCCCGTTGGGCTCAAATTCGGACGGATCAACTTGGCTCAAATGTCACCCGTTGGAAACTCAAGAGAAAGAAGGAACTTGAATGCAATGCTTCTAAATGTGCAGCACCATTCCCTTAACAGAAAATTCCTAAATGGGATTTGATGCACGTTGTAATAAAATAAAATTTTAGAGGGACGTAGCACTTGATTTAAAAGCAAAGAAGCAAGCGCGCGCATCTAATGGTAGATTGTTGACGGTCTGCCCTTCGAATAAGAGCTCTCAACTAAGATCGACCATATCCAATCCTTCTCTCTAAATAGTTCTAACAAAATTTCAAAGGGACGCACTTGATTTAAGGGCGAGGAGGCAAGCACTCTCATCTAGTAACAAAGGAAAATTAGGGAAAAAACTCTACGCTTTCCCTCCAATTCTCCTCCTATATAAAACAGAAGTTATCTCTTCCGTTACACACAAAATTACATACTCTTTTTATTATTTTAGAATATTCTTAATTTAAATTACTGTTTTATTGAATATTTTCTCGTTAGTCGAACACTTAAATTCTACTTATCATTTTTCTCAATTAAATCTTTCTTCTCCTATTAGTTTAAACATCGTAGTGTCTTTCTCAAATATACGAGGATGCCTTGGGTCTAAAAGAGTTGAGGGACAAGAATATGAAATTTTTGGGTTGAAAGAGTGTCGGACTAAGAAGACTTCAATCTTAATAAGTAAAATATAATATAAATAATTTAGACTTTACCAAAAGTATTACTCAAATAAAAATAATAATCATATTAAAATAGGAACATAAAGAAAAATCAAATAATAAATTAATTTTTTTAAAAACAAGTATTTTACCCTAGTTTCTTTCCTCTATCAAGAGATTTGAAAAGAAAAAAGTTGGTGTTTTTGAGCATTCATTTTTCTAACTAGTTCTAGTGCAAATGTTTGTTTTCTAACTAATGCATAACTATTTTTTTATTTTAAACTTAATAAAAAAAAAAATTGAACTCAAAATCTCAATACTAATTAACAAAAGTATGGCTATCACTAGGCTAGGCCTATGACCCTTTTATTAATTCACGATGTGTCAACTATTTATGAATTTTTGTGTATTATGTAATTGTTGATTTTATCATCTAAAATACAATAATCTTATAACACTTTTCAATAAGTGATAATTTAAATAACACAACAATTAGAATATAAATTTTGTATCTCAATTATGTTTGAACTCAAGATTTCAATACTAATTAAAAGGAGTGGTTATCACTATGTTAGGCCTATAACCACAATACATCACTTCTTTATTAATTCATGATTTGTCACCTATTAGTAATTTTTGTGTGTTAGAGAATTGTTGATTTTATTATCTAAAATCAATACGATAATCTTTTAACACTTATCAATAAGTATTATTTTAAATACCACAATAATTATAAAATTTATATCCCTATTTTGTGTAATAGTCTTTTTTTTTCTTTTTTTAAAAGAAAGATGCAAGTTTTTAAATGAATATTTACAGATCATAAGTTTTTTTTTTTGGTGGGTTAGAGAAATGAAGTTGATGTGATTTGACTTCAAGAGTGAAATGTCACCAATAATTTTCCTTCTCCTAACTGTTTCATTCCTTCCTTAATAAAACTCTTGCAATCAATCTTTTTGTCACTTAAAAAAAACACTTTGACGTTCAAGTTAAAAATTAGTTTACAAAAGGAAAAAAAAAATTAAAGAATGAATTTTAGAGAGAATTTAGTGTAAGAAAAACAGAGGGAGTTTGTTATGAAAGTAAATTTAATTTTCATATATCTTGCTAAGGTTTCTCACGGTTGCCATTCCTTTGACTCAAGAACTTCAGATCCTCATCCTTTCACTCCTCCAAGTTCGGAGTATATTCGTCCACATGAGAAAGAGATTTAACTGCTCAAGTTAGTAGGAGAAGAAGGATTTAATTGAGGAAATGAACAATAAAATTACAGTGTTGACTAACGAGTAATATTCAATAAAATCGTAATTTGAATTGCAAATAATGTTCCATAATAGGGAGAGGGTTTTTATTTTCATGTGCAGTAAGAGAGAAAATTTTCTTATTTACAGGAGGAAATTTGAGGAAAATCAAGGGCTCATCCCTTTAACCCCATTGGGCACTGGATGGGCATGCTTGCGTCCCTATTATTGGATCAAGCACATCTCTTCAAAAGTTTGTTAGAGTAGTTTCATGAGAGGGGTTCGAGTGCGATCGATTATACTTGAATGCTTTGCCAAGACAATTGACCCTCTGTAGGCATGTTTATATGGATGTTTAGGATCTTTTCATTTACCTAGGTTTGGACAAGTGGCATAGGGTTGATTGGACTATTTGGAATTGGGCCTAACAGATGGGCCCCCAATAAGTAAAGAATTATAACAGCTTAATGGATGGCTTCAGGGACATGTTTCTTCACTTCGCCTAATCTTCTAATGCCACGTGTACAGTTTTAAGTGACAACTTTCCCTTTTCTCTCTCTCCCTTGCACTGTTTAGGGATGTCATATCTCTTTGAATGCTGATGACATTTCTACCTCATTGATTTGGCATATGTGCAACTTTTTGTGATTATAAATTCCTTTCACTCGTCTTTTTACCTTTATTTTGCATTTTAAAAGCAAAAAGAAACTAGAGCTCTCTTACCCTCTAAGCTTTTGTTTCTTGCCTTTAAAAAATACTAATATTTTCCTTTCTCAGTTAGAGAAAATTAAAGATAGTTAAAGCATACATAATTTCACCACGGATGAGTTGAAAGTAGTATATAAGGTTCTAAATGACGTGGATATTAGGCATTTCCCTAATAATGATGATAAAAAGAATCCTTGGACAATATGAAGGGGGTAAATCCTGTTGTTCAGGTGCCATCTTGAATATTTTTGCTTCCATATTCCTCCCCAATGCAAGTTCACCATGTTGGCTTTTTAGTTGTACAAATTAATGTTTGATGATAACAAATCTTATTTTGATTGTAATATATTAGTTTATTAGGCATTGAAGGTTTAAGTATACACGAGAGGCATATTATGAGTGAAGTACTCATAGGAACTTAAGAACTTCAAGATTTTAACAAAATAAAAGAGGATATTAGAAATTATACTTGTGCTTCTTGAAACTAAATCTATGCACAAACTTGGTGTCATTAGATATATAATTGTGTCAACTTTCTAAATAATTTTACAAAAATCAATTTGGAGTTGTTTATAAAAATTTACGGCCAAAATATTCAAGCATGTGTAGTATAAGAGTGAAAAGTTGTTATACGATTTGAGAATTGGTTTCACAACCGATCTAAACAAAATGAAATCGATCAATCTGATTTTTAATTTTTTTTAATGTCTAGAAATGAACTCCAACAGCTAGTTTTATCATTTCTCTATAAATACCTTATTCAAGAATGCTTAAAACATATCGAGACATCATACTTCAACATCCTTGCTCCCCCATTATGTTAGAACCTTCATATTAACTCATTTGGGAGTTTATATAATTTTTATTGGTATTGGGTTTACTAAAATATTTGTGAGAAACAATTTGAGAGTTGAGAGATGTACACATTCATTATAAGGGTTATATTGGTATCTTAGAAACTAATTTATTGTAATGGTTTTTAACACCTTAGAAGTTAAGTGTTTTTGTTCTTGTCTTTGGTTTAAGAAAATCTTAGTGGAATCCTCAAGGTAAGTTGCTTGAAGTATGAATATAAGCCCTGTGGAGTAGAAAAATATGTAAATATTCAAGTGTAATTTTCTCTATCACTTACTCTTTTATTTATTGCAATTATTCATTGTTGAATCTTCTTAAATGTTAGCAATTGCATTTATCTTTTAAATATCTAATTCACCCCCCCCGAGTTACCTACCTTATATTTTCACTTGGTATCAAAACGGTTTCTCATTTTATGACTTAACCATCTTAGAGTGATCTGTGGAAATCCTTGGTGGTTAATTTATGTATAAAGTTCAATCTATTACTAAACCTCTATTTTTTTTAATGAACTTAATTACAGTCATTAGAAAATTAGTATAAGAGCTTATTTGCAAGTCTTTATTTATGATCTTGGTATATTGTACAAAATGATCCTCATGTACCTATGAAAAAGAATAAAAAGTAGCAAGATTATTCCCAAACTTGAGGACGAGTTGATTAAGGAGGATATTAAAAATGCATCTTTAAATGTAAAAGTTGTGAACCATTTATTTATGTTAGATAAAAATGTGTTCAAAAAAATTTACAATTATAATTTTGCATATGCAATTTCGCATGCAATAGAAGCATTATATAAGAAAAATAAAATTAGAGAAAGAAAAAAAAAAGGCATCTACTTGAGATGACGAAGAAGAAGAAGTGATTCAAAGGTAAAAAGTTCTTTTCTAGATTTAGGTTATTGCAAATTACTTAGGATTGAACCTACCTTAATCTATTATTTAAGATTTTTGCCTAAAAAGTGATTTAAAGGTAAAAAGTTCTTCCTCATTAATCTATTGTTTAAGATTTTTTATTGATCAATTCAAAAGAAGCAAATAAGTGTTCATTAGCTTTAAAACTTTTTGATAAGCTTGAGCCACCACTTCAAGATCATAATTTCCAATCTTATTAAGTTCTCTATTAAACCAATTCAAAAAATTCTTAACTGATTTATTCTCTCTTTCTTCAAAAAAAATAAATGGGAGGTCAAAATAAATAGACGGGGAGGTTATTTTACTTCTATTTTTATTCCTAATATATTGTATGGTAAATTGCACACACAACTCTTCATAATAGGAGATTGAGCTCTTTTACAGATTTTTAAACCAAATTTGAGTTGGTCTATCAAACTAGAAGGAAAGTTGATGCATTTTAGAGGTCCATTATCTACATGCATCATTAACTTCTGATTAAAGTAGATTAGTGCTCATTTGGATCTCATGTTCCATCATATATCTAGAAGGTTGAAATTATAAATTTGCTTACTTTTAGAGCAATATGGATTCCTACTATGAAAAGATTCTCATTAATCTTCTGAGCAAGATGCATTGCTAATAGAAGTTAATTAGGTCTAATATTTTTATCTTTCAAACTTAATATTTATTTGTTTAAATTAAAACTATTTATCCGTTTATGTGCTTTAATATTATTTTATAAGTTTGGAGTTAGTGGAGCAAATAGGGATGAAAATCCAATGAAAATAAGGCAAAAATATCAAAAGTGCTACATAACCATGAACATTAACGCTTGAATAGTACTTTGCTACAGTGTCAGTGTCGTAGTGCCCACAACTAGCATCACGATGCTCAAGTTAGAAGGTTCATCATCGTAGTGCCCAAAAAACAATGCTACGATGCCTGTGCGATTAAAGAGACTCTTAACTTGTACTAGACACAAATTTGCCTTAATTTGCAGCCACCAAATCTATAAATATAGGACTTTTGAAGCAAAAAAAAAAAAAAAACACAGACAACTAGATTACTTTGCTACATAACCATGAACATTAATGCTTGAATAGTACTTTTTACAATGTCAACGTCGTACCGCTCAAAACTAGTATCGTGATGCTCAAGTTAGAAGGTTCAGCATTGCAATGCCTAAAAAGTAATGCCACAACGCCCATGCGATTAAAGAGACTCTTAACTTGCATTGAACACGAATTTATCCTAATTTGCAGCTACCAAATCTATAAATAAAAGACTTTTGAAGCAAAAAAATATAGACAACAAGAGAGAGCATAAAAGAAAATAAGTTTTAGAGAATTTAGATCAAGTTCGAAGATTAAAGAAAGGATTCAACTGTAAGTTACAAAGAGAAAGTGCTGAATCAAGACATTGATTTGTGTTTTCTTCTTCTGTTACTTATATTTTTCATTTTTATTTGTTATCTCTATCAATTTATGTTCTAAAACTCTTTACTTCATTTTGAGCTAAGTTTTATATTTAGGGTTACAACTCTGAACTCATTATATAATCGAATTCTAGTTTTTTTTTCTTATTTTTATGAACTCAATAGTAAAATTATTCAATTATTATATGCTTATTGCTTTCTAATTACTTAATCACTAATTACATTATTGTGGGAACCTTAATGAACTTAACAAAGAAATTTAGGTGTTAGCCTTAAATAATTTGATATATGATCATAGGGTATTAGTAAGTTTTATGTGGGATAGCCATATATCTATATGGTATATATAGTATTAATAGATCAGTTCTAAATGAATTTTATTCTTATCTGATTACATAGGCATTTAGGCAATTGTTAGGGTAAGATATAATCATTAGGCCATTGATAGAGATTTGTGATGATATTAGGGATTTAACTAACAATTAATATTGAGGAATTAACTTAAAAAAAAATTAATTAGTTCAAGTAACATATTGAGGGATAGTTGTAATCCTAGGTTTCATCTGTTATTAGTGCCTCTATCTTGTTATCTTTAGTTTTATATAGCTTGTTATTTTTTTTATTTAATTAGTTGAGATTACTATTTCTTGATTTTTATTTTTTCTGAATAAAAGTAAGAAGATACAATCTTAATACTTAGCATAACAATAACTACAATTCTTCATGCTAACAGTATTTGGACTCAAATCGTATATTACTTATTGTGATAGTATGCACTTTGACAGGATCCGACCCGAGACCCTCTACTATAGATCTCAGCGGTCCTGTCGAGCACCCCAACGGAAGTTCTTCCGACCTAACTGGGTAAGTTGAGAAATTTCGCGAGGCGAACCCCTTTTTAATTCTTGCTACTACTGAGAAGGTCTTGTAATATACATGAAAATGACAATCTTAATTTTTTTTAAAAAAAAAACAGACAGAGTTTCCTCTATTTTTCAGAAAATCCAAATAAAACCTGCAAAGAAATTTCACTTCTATTTCCAATACATTTCAATACTACCAATTCGGACCTCCGGTCCTTTCCAAATCAAATCCAACACAACTCAATTATTCATTTGAATCACAAAATAGGCATAATCATAAAAAGTAAAAACGATCATCATAAAATTGAAATCTCTTCTTTTTGGTTCAAAACATATATACAAATATATATGCCTAAAACTATTATGCATAAAGTAAAGGGTGCTACTTAGCACATTTACATATACAAAAATAATCTTCGGATTTGGCCCACTACTCGGCAATGGGAGAATCAGCAGCTTGCGTACCGAGACCTGCACTTGGGAAAGGGGTTTAGAAAACATAAACACAAAACGGGTGAGCTAAAGGAGCTCAGTGAGTGCAAATAAAATTTCAATAAAATAACATCATGTATAGATAGCAAATTCTAAAGTTCATACAAAAATCATGCTTCTAAAACTGATGTAAAACTGTAAAATGGTTTCTAACATCATATGCTATTGAAATCTTGCCGAGCGGGTTTTATCTACATCTTTGAAAAACAATATTCAGAATTTGTATAACATAATAACTGCTGTGTGCATATAAATGCATAAATGCTATCGGTAAATTGAAAACTAGTAAAATTCTCGCTCGGCCATTTTCTTTCTAAACCGCACCAATGGTAACCCTAAAACTCTATACTCACGTAGCAACTCAACTAGCACTGCACACGTGAGTAGGTCATGGGGCACCTCAACTAGCAGCACCCACAATGACATCTCAAGACATCTCACTGGCTATGCAGCAGAATCCTACATCGTATACATATAGCGAGACAATACCCCGTACACATAGGGCGACTCATATGACTCGACATCCCAACTTCTCGAAGTTAGTGACACACCTCCAAGACTTGCCCATGTGCACGGGATATACCGGTCGGGTCTAATACAATCATCACCACTATAATCTGAGGGTACCAATGGCCTTTAAAATAAATGCAAAAATTTTAAAGCTGTTTCTTAAACCGAACATGTAAAAGCATGTCTATGAATATATATCAAGATCATAAATCGTGTTTATGCATTGAAAGCTCATAAAACATACATATTCATTATGCGAAAATATAATAAATGAAAAGTAAAAGAAATGGCAGATTTTCACTCACAACCGCTCCACGCTCAATTTCGCTCCCGATTTCTGCTCCTGTTATCGCTCTTGGTTATCTTCACCTACGCGGCATAAATGACATTTAGAATCAAATCGAATGCTAGAATCTCATTTAACTACTAAATGCCCTAATCGGCATACAAAGCCCGGATGCATACTACTTCCCGATGTTTATTTATGGAGTCATTTAATCTAATCTAACTCACTATCCGGCGCCCTGAAAATTATTGCACGCCCTGTAGCTTGGTTGGACATACATGCCCTTCACCTTTCTAAAATGGACAATTATGTCCCATTTTCTTCATTTTTGGTTTTTCCATCAACCATATACATTCAATTTACAATATGCACCAATTACACACAACAATTCAATCAAAACACCACTTAATCCCTAACTTTCCTAAAGTGGCAAAATTTCACCCTAGGTTCCAACACATTCCTTTCCTCAATTTCTTGTTCCAATTACAACAAAATCAAGCCAATTTCATTCTAAAGCCCTGATTACAACCAATTGAAATCTCTACAACAAAATCACCAAAAACCCTAATTCTTACCTTGCCAATTTCTTCAAATTGATGACTCCTTCAAGCTCCACACTAGAATTCAACTCAATCTAAGCCAAGAATACACATAAGAATGTCAATCGGAGCATTCTTGAAAGTTCACTTATCAAACTCATAAAACAATACTTTTCTTACCTCTTTTTCTTGAATTCCACTAATTGAGGCTTCAATTGAGCTTAGGGATTGGTATGTAACCTTATTTTGGCTTGATTACACATGAAAAATCATGAAAAAAAAAACTGAAATTTCACTGTAGCAGTACCTCTTCACCTTGCACGAATTTGCTGTCTTTTTTGCTCTAAGTGTTTGTTTTTTTGATCACTTGAAAATTCTACACACTTCCAACATATATATAGTGCTCCCTCAATTGACCATTTTTTCCTTCAACTTACTCAAAATTACTAATTTGCCATTAGTTGAAAACTAATTATGTAATTAGTTCATTTGTAACTATCTAGTTAGAATAGTCTAAAGAACTAACTAGAATTTCGAACTTGGAAATCTATGAGATTTCTTCTAATTGGTCCATTCTCTAATATATGAATTATGTTTCTCAACAAAGGCTTTTTCCATACATCACCCTTAAATGAAAATGGATGTAGTAAATTAGGATTTCCTTTTCTAAGCCAAGAAAGAAAAATTTCAAAAATATTCCAGGGTCGTCCGGCGTACCGATCGAGTGTGAAATTATCAAATTAGGTATAATTTCTCTCACGTGCACTATAAAAAAATATTTCTAATATGGTTAAAATCGAGTAACCCTACGGTATCTTATTTGCTCTATACCAAAATTTAGGCGCCAATACTACTAATAGGGATTGGATATTACACACTTGCTCTTAAGTATAACACATTAATTGCATCTTTCATTGTTATCGTACTCTATTATTCTTTCTTTATAATTCTATACAACTTCTTCACTTTCTTCAAACTAAAAGCATTCATACTTGCCTCATTAACCGTTGCTTTTAACGTTTTCTAGCATAATTCTCTTTCTTCAATTAGATTTGCTCTATTTCTACAACCGATTCCCCTACCCCATAACATATTCATCTATCACTTCTTCATGTCCCTCCATCACAATGAACCTATTCTTCAATTCTTGATTTTCCTTACTTGCTTTTTTAGTTAGTTCAGAGTTTTGGTTGCACTTGAGTTATTGGTTCTGAAACTTTGTTGTTTGCTTTATTATCCATTGCATTCACTTCTTCACTATTTTTCTCTTTCATATCGGTGTTACTTTTACTTATTGTCTAGTTTCTTCTTGGTCTTATCATCTTGTCAACAAATTGCTTCTAGATTTTTCTTTCATCGAAGTAAGTTTTTGGCAGACGACACCACCAAAGTCCTTGTGATTAGACTTCAAGAGTGAAATATCACAAATAACTTTCCTTATTTAAACTGCTTCCTTCATTTCTTAGAAAAACTCATGTGATCAATCTTCTTACCATCAGAAAAGAATACTTTAACGCTCAAGTCAGTAACTTTTAAGCAAAGAAGAAAAGAGTGAATTTTAGAGAGAATTTAGTGTAGGAAAAATCGGGAAAGTTTGTTGTGAAAGTGAATGTAATTTTCATATATCTTAGAAACAACGAATCTTCCCTTTATTATAGGTGAAATTTGGTGGAAAAAGGTGGTTTTCCTCCACATTCCCAATCTAGTCTGTCCATTTATCTTGTCTTAATGTCATTCGTTGATCCTTCCACGTCAATCAAGTATACATTATATTTTTTCTTATAGACCTAGTTCATTGAACATGTCAAAGATTATCTTGTGTATACGATTTCATTATAAATATATTTTATTAAGGATTAGTCAAGTGGCATATATCTATTGGCTAACTAGTTAAGGGGCTAACAAGAATAAACTTCATTAAGAAGAAAATCATTAAAAGGAAGGAGTATGATCCATCAAAGCAACAATAATAACTACATTGACAAAGCTAGTAATGAAAGGGAATAAATTATTTGTACAAAAGGTTGTTTCAAATATACCAAAGCTACTAGGCTATTATTCAAACTTCTTAAACTAACTTCTTAGGCAAACTAAAGTTACGTTTTGAATCAATAATATCATCACTATAATGATTTTTCAAAAGAGATAGATAACCATTGTTGGTGTGATTAGTGTATGTGATATGCAATGTGTTCAAGCGCAAGTGCATGCTATCGCTTGACAAGTAATATAGAGATGAGAAGTGTCGATCCCACAAGGATTAAATGCTTTGTTCTAGGTCAATTACTAAAATTAATTTTCTTGTCTTTATCCAAACAACTCAATGCAAATAGGAATTAAAGTTAATTCTAAATTATCTAATTGAATACGCAACTTAAAACACACTATACTATTAATGATATTGAGTACATAGAAGTGTAGCTAACCCTCAATCCATGTTTGTTTAAAGTGTACTTTGAATGTTAATCATTATTGATTTAACACAAAGTTCATCGCAAGTCTCTTTTGATAGTCAAACGGTTATATTCCCCTCAATCTGATACTCATATTCCTATGATATTGGGATTAAATAGAATTTATTAAGTCCAAGTTAATTTAACCATACATGTCAGTTAAGTATATTCCTATCTTAACTTAAAACTTGTAGATACTACTCTACATTCATACATCGATTTGTTCTAAGCTTTTCAACGAGACACATTTTTTAAGTTTATCTCAATGAATCCAACAATTATACATTAATTAGCCAGATTAAATATAAGCATTAAGCACTAACAAATTAAACAATAACTAAGTAATTTTATTAAAAATTGTAAATATTTACAAACACATGATTAAGTTCAATACCACAAACCTAGGCAAATGAAATTAGTTTAACATAACTAATTCTAGATAACAAAATACAAGAGAAAACATAAAACAACCAAGATCAAACCTAAAACTGCAGTAGATGAAATCCAAAGAAGCCACTTTGGTCTTGGTTCTAGTACTTCTCTTGAAGTTTTCAATTTTCTTTAATTATGCTGAATCCCTCCAAAGTTGATTCTAAGTGTCAAATGGTATTTGTTAACAATAAAAGAGAGGATTTTAGTCTGGAATGAGTTACTTTGGTACCAAGCCGAAGTTGAAACATCTTCTTTACAAAATTTAAAAGAGTTACTTTTTATAGTATTGGGTAATGTTGCAGCGTTAAACTTAGAATGCTTCCGTGTTCCCAGTCGTACTGTAGAGATGTTGGGGTGTTCTAGTTGTCCAATGCTGGGGTGTTCTAACGTAGCTTCGATGCTCAACTAGCAGTGGAGCATTGCCTACCTTGGGTTCTCTCAAGAAAGTACACGGCCTAGAACACTGGCCTTACTCCACGACGTCCAATTTTTCAGAAATGCTGAGGTGTTTATCCAAATGGATGAATGCTGCCACATTAGCTTATAGAATACTTGGGCATTCATTTCTTCTTTGCATTTTCATTCTTTGGCTTATTTGTTAATGTTTTTCCCCCTCAAATTCATCTATTCTATTGTTTGTCCTACAAATTTAACATATTGGTGCATAAATAGCATTTAATTACTCCAAAAAAAAAATCTAAGTTAAAACAGGGTTACAATATATGTCCATTTAATGCTCATCAACCATATTTTTTTAAAATATCCATTAGAATTCTATAACCAAAATCATGTGCTAAGAGGATTTAAGTGTCACCACAATAAGGACAATAAAATGGAGTTGGAACATGATAAGCTATATGTTTAACATTGTGGGGGAGCCTATAATGGTATATGATATACATGCTAACGAGTGCTTTAGATAACTACCACTATATTATGTATATACGATTACAATGTTAATTTATAACCATATGTCAGCCAAAATATATTGACAATGATAACATTGATGGTTTCATTACCATTAAATATTTTAGTGTTTTGACCATCACTATAACCATTATTGTAGTAGTGTTTATTCTTGCAAATAAAATGATACTGCGCTTATACAAGGTGTATATCAAGTTTCAAATACCATTTAATAAATGATACAACAATTACATACTTAAGCTTACAAAAGTTGTAAGTATAATTACTTATTTATATTTTAAAAAATTTATACCTTATATAATATGCTAATTGTTGTGGCATTAATATGGCCACTTTATCACATTAATCACATTGTAATGCCACATTAAAGGACATATAATAGTTTGGAATATCATTTACAAAGAATGGTATTATTTTCTAGTATTCCATATGAAATTGAAAATTTTATCTTTAATATGAAAAGTTGTACAATAAGATAAATTTATATAGGTCCTTGCAAATAACTAGGAAAAAATCTATACAAAAATATATGAATGGTGAACAAGTAAGGATACTAGTAAGTAATTCACTATGTTTTGATTCCACATATGTCATAGACCTTTCATGATCTGACCTTTAGGTGTTGTTGGATATTATTCGATGCTCATAGAATTTAGTGTGAGTGGATAAGGAATCCATCAGCTTATATGGGTGAGTTGTGTATCCTAATACTCTGAGATTGTATTTTAGAAATAGTTCATATTCACGAACTTGTAGAAGAGTTCCGTAAGATAAATGGCTCTGAACTTAAAAAGTCTCACAATATAAAGTGTATTCATTGAGCATTAGGTAGCAGACTGGATTGAATAATTCGATTTAGAAATTTTTTGAAAAGTAGGATTTATTTCAGGATCTCTTAACAAACACATGTATCAAAGTTTAAGTGTTAAACTCATCTTTTATTAGTGAAAATGGTTAACAAATAAATTATGCCACATGGCATGTGCATGACAAATATAAGACAAATGGCATGTACATGGAAAACATGTGTGTGACATGTAGCCTTTATGTATGGGTTCATTGTTGACACTTGGCTTGGTGCATGTGGTGCATTATAGACAAGTGTCAGGCAACAATAATAAAATACAAAAATGCAAAAGTTGCATTTGGTAGTTATGCTTCACATGGCCATTTAGACTTAACTTTAAAAAGTTAGCATTTTAGTCCCTAAGGCAAACAAGTACTGCTTGATTCGATTAGAGATAAAGATACATATCAAGCTATTAGAAATTAAAATAAGCTACCATTCTAGATTCTACAATTACACCAGCGTTAAGGACTGGAATTGCTTAAGAGATCACTTTAATGTGAGCTCAAAAAATTAATTCTACAACCAAAGGCTTCAAGGGTGAGTTTCTAAAACTCCAAGTGTAATAAACTTATATGTTAGTATATGTTTGTTGAATAGAAAATTAGATTTTGATTTTGCTACACAATGTATGTGTTATATGCATTATTTGATTCAATGAACACATTTTCACATACATGCACCTTTAGTAAGCACACTATTAGAATAGACTTGGTGAAAGTATCTATGGGTTAGGCAGTAGATGAAATTGAGTGAAGCATAATAGTATCTAGAGAAACATATAAATGAACAAAGTGACAATTAGTTTTATTGTACTTGGTACACTCATGAAAAATATCATTGTGAGAAATTTAAATAGCATTCTAAATTTCATAATAAAGAGATATAGCATAAGAGTAATTAATTTCTTTATCACCTAGGAATCATCAGAGCCAAACCATCTTTTGGATAGTATCAACAAGAACAAGATACTTAACTTTAACACTAGAGTATGTTGTAGCTATTGTTTCTTACTCCACCCAGAAAAGGAAAAAATCTATAGTAGATTTTCTATCAGTTAGATCACTAGCCAATCAATTACAGAATATGTTTGTGCCTTAAGAAAAGAATGAGTGAAAAGAAAAATCAAGACCATAAAATAGTACCCTTAACATAGTGCACAATATGGATAACAATTGTGTTATGGGAGGACAGAGGACTGATAAGGGCAAATTTGTCATATATTTTCTCATGTTTTTATTATTGATATTTTATGATTTTATGAGAATAAATGGCTATTTATGTGCATTATTGTTATTTATAGGGACTTGAACGAAATTTAAAGAAAGAACGCAAAAGGAGCGAAAACAGGGACTAAAATGCAAAGTTTTCAAATTATGAGTCCAGCGCCCCCACGCCAAAAGTATTTTAGCCCCAGCGCTGAAATAGTGATCGAAATAAGAAAAACGACCTGCTTAAGTCGCGTATAGCGCCCCAGCGCCAGAAATTCACCGCGCCAGCGGTGAAGCCGTTTTCATGCAGCGCTCCAGCGCCAATATCCCACCGCTCCAGCGATAATAGCTTTTTCACGCGTCGCCCCAGCGACAGATGCATAGCGTGCCAGCGGTAGTGCGAGTCCTAGTCCGACGAGAATTGAGATTTTCAAGCTCATATCAATCCCTATATAAAGCCACTCGTTCCCAGCCTTCAAAAAATAATCCAAGACGACCCAAGAGCACCAAGAATACAGAGCACAAGTCTTGGAGAGCAATAGGAGCTTAATTGAAGCATCTTTAGAGAGAAATACAAGACGTTCTTCGGCATCAAGAGTTTCTAGGCAGCGCAATTAAGAGCAATTCGACGTCTATATCGGTTTGCTAATAATTGTATCATGATTTATAATTATTTTTACTGCTATTCTCTTGTAGCCATGAGCTAACTTATTTTCTAGGATTAATATTTGAACTCAATATGTGCACTTAATTGCCATATCTTTTAGTATTTAATAAACTCAGTCTTTTATTATTTAAATTACTTGTGTTTAATGCTTCAATATATCTGGCCAATATATGGTGAATGAGTTGGTAATATTATTGATAAACTCGGAAGAGGAATCATAATATTTAGACCTAGGTAATTTGATGCAGGATTGTAGAGTAACATTCAATGTTGCATATGCAAGTTTCAACTTAGGATAGGAATACACCTAATTGGCATGTATGATCAATAAGACCTAATCTTAATGAATCTTAATTTATTATAAGTACCATAGGAATATAGGTATTTGGTAAATTAGGGTATACTTGCATGACCTTGGAAGAGGCTTGTGAATACATTAGTGTCTTGATTAATAATAAAGACTAAGTGAGTTAAATATTAGAGAATTAATCATTAAAAACATATTGAGGGATAATATTAATCCTAGATTTTCTCTACGTTGCTATCTTCACATCTCATTGCATTGTGTTTTTACTTTTATATTTTCTACATTCATTCTTGGATTTTTATTTTTCTGAATAATTATTAGAAAGACATAATTTTAGTAATTGGTTAATAAGAAGAAATTATCCCTGTGGGTTCGACATCCGACTAATTAGTCTCTTTATTACTTGCATACGATAGTGTATACTTGCACTTAATTTATGATATAGAAATATCGCATCAAGGACTAGACATGAACTGTTGACTATATGAACAACATAACCAGCGTTAAGACAATAGACAATAAGATAATGTAAGCTACCAATCAATTGCTAATAAAATGTGGCATCATTGAGAAGTGTCTCATCGGATAGATTAAACTTAATATTAATCTTTAAAGAAGTAAGGTAGTTTTGCTATTTATCAAGATTGCGAGCAAGGAGATCAAATGTATATTGTTCTTATGAAAGATAATACTCTCTCGATTCAGAAAACACCTTAATATAAAGGAAACTCGTGAGGTGTCCAAGAAACTTCATCTCAAAATGTTGCTAAAGAAAATACTTTAGATCAAAAACTAGTAAGATCATATCTAGTAATAATTGTCACGCCCCAGACCCAAAAGATCTGATACACGACATCACTTACATTCATTCAATAATACTTAAACATTCATTTTAATTTCTTTCAGAATTATAGCAATTGAATTATGACTGGGACAATTAGTAAACTGGAGATACGCAAAGTTTTCTCAGAGATTAACACTCTACTACATCACCAGTAGCAACTTTGTTACCAGAAGCCCAGAATATATTCATTGCAAATTCTTACTTAAAATCAATCCATTACTACACTTGGTGAAACTTAAACTAAATCCAACCACACACAATAAAATAATATATAAGTATTTATTCAATAGGGACAAATCAAATATCTTATTCCACGTATCTCCAAATGAAACACTTAGCAACCTAACAACTTAGGGAACCCAAGGAACAGCAGAAGCCTTGCCAAATCCACTAAGCACACATGTATCTTATTTACCTGAAATCACCATAAACTATAATGAGTATAAAACTCAGTAAGCATACTAGTTTTTCATATATCAAATACAAATACATATATGTACACAATGCATATGTATGATATGCTGTGATCAATCAAAATCATAATCTTATCAAATCACATATCATGTAAGCGCTTACACATTCTTTCAAAACACATAATAGGAATACCATCACTCAACTACTACTTAGTAGGACTTACATATCACATATCACATAATGAGCCAAATGTCACTCGTAGGTGACATACCGTATGAGAGGAATAGTACAAGTGAGGCATTTAAATTACACATATATAATGCTCATGCCTGAAGGTAAAAGCCAAACCCTCACCCTGATCATCGGTGAGTCCTCTCACATGCACCAATACGCCACCACACGAATGTGATGACTCACTCTTCCTTTAGGTACCAATAGGATCCTCCCTACATACGGAACACATAACATATACCAATCCCGAAGAAAAGGCCACACATAAAGGCTCCACAAATCACATAAAATTCCTACTAAATTAACAGTGAGTTCAAGTACCCTCAAAACACAAAATATTTCTCATGGACATATTACACTTCAAAAGCTTTCTTTATTAAATGCATCTTATTTTGAAAGCTCACTTTCAAAAATACATGTATGTCCATACTCAATGTCAATGCTCACATTCATAAACATATATTCACATTTTATATCAAAATATACTTTGACATAACATAAACATATTCTTAACCCCATTTGCAAAATCATACAAAACAATTACTATGTTTATTGTGATTTCAGTAAAAAGTCTAGTATACTTACCTCTTAACACTTTCAACTACAAGGCTTAAATCTCCTTAACCTATCAATGGAGATTAATCCTTTCATAAGCCTCACAATTCACACAAAATATTTTAAATAGCTTACAAAATTATACACAATGCATTTATCATATCAAATTAGTCTAAATACTTGGTTTCTCAAAGCCTGTCATTCTGACCACTTACACTTAAGAAAATTTTCTAATACATCCAATGATGTCCAATTACTCCAAAATCATAATATACCATTCTTGACTCATATATCCTTCTTATATATGAATATTATATCAAAGTTTCTACACAATCCATTCCATACATACCATCGAATCTAAACTACTAACTTGACAGGATCAAGATACTTACTAAACAGTATTCAATCTCCCAATTTTATAAAATCATATACTAACTCAAAAATTATAAAACTACCACATAATTACTCTTAACACATATCTCAGTCCATGGTAAATATTTTACTTCCAAATCACTGCCAAAAGTATTTTAAAACCATTTTATTCTATAGCTTTAAAAATCTGTTAATCAAATACTGCAATGAGCTGATACACTTTAGAAAATCATAACACTTCAACCACATTGATCTAAATTCTCAATTCCGAGTATATCATATTATACATATAAACTTATCATATTCCATAAATTTGGAATTTTTTGAAGATCATTCATTGGGACAAAAATTATTTTTTCACTGTATCATACTGTTTACATATAAAATTTTCAGAATTTTAGGGTCATTTTGGTAAATTTACAACAAATTCAATTTCTGGAATTATGAATCGATTCAAAGTCTCAGATGACCCTAAACATGTCTAATTTCATATAATCAAAATTCAAGACCAGAATCGAATCACAACAATTTATAAAATTCTTGAATCAAGAGACTATCAATCAGAAACTCTACAATCCATCATGATTTATCAAGCTATCTTATAGATCATCATCAATTCTCAAAATTTCATACGAAATACACATCAAATACTCAATTATAAATATTTTCAGAAATCAAAAATTAAAGAAATTAACATAATTAACACCAATAAATTGAGAAATAGTTGTGATATACCTCTTAAAATTCAAAATTCCAATTTCTTCTTCTTTTTCTTTTCCTTCTTCTCTTTCTCTCCCCTCTTTTTCTCTCTTCTCTCTCTCTAAAAGAGATAGCTCGACCAAAATGAGAGAATTAGGGTTTTAAAAGTGTATTTTTATACTAAGTGGGTAAGTTTTGGTATTTACGAATTTACCCCCAAAACTTTCAAAGTATTACAATTTGGTCCCTAAAATAAATCTAAAGTCTTGCAATTAAACCCAATGCTAATAGTATCACCTTAACCTATACAAACACTACTAATAACAATATATAAATCAAGTATCACCAACATACAAATAAAATACGTATATTTATACATTTATAAATACTTATTCTTACAAATCGTGGATACTGGTCACTACAATTCTCCCCTCCTTATAAGAATTTCGTCCTCGAAATTCATGACTTGAGCAAACATATGAGGATACTTAAATCTCATTTCTTATTCTCATTCCCAAGTTGCCTTTTCAACAGTATGATTTATTCCTAAAACATTTACAAAGCAATCTTCTTGGTATATAAGATTTGCTCATAGCTTAGTCTGTGAGAGAAGTACGAAACATTCATCCATAAAATAAACACATGACACACATTATGGACTTATAAAATTATGCACACATATTTTTATTCTTTTCTCCTATTCGTTCAATATTTAATGGGTATCTATACACTTCACCTTTCATTCATTAAAGAATAACATAGATGTAGAATACCCATACTAATCTCTTACATAAAATTCTTAACTCTTCTAAAAATTTTAATCCCTTCAACATATACTCATACGTCATAATATCATTCAGTACCTTGATATCATTCAAAAAAAAATGTAGCATTTCTACGCAACTAAGTTGTCATTCAAATTAGAATATTGAAGGCATTATCTTAAACGATCAAAAATCAACTTCAATAAAAAGACCTTTAGTTCAATTGATTCTTAAACTATAGATCTCAACTTTATATCTCTTACTTTAACTCTTTAAAAAAAATAGTCCACCTTATTGGACATCATTTTTTTATAGAGACTGACATGTCTGCTTTTTTTTTTTTTTTTAATATGCTCAGTTTCAAACAGAAATGATTCCACTAGCACAATTACTGCGATGGTAAATATGGTTTTTCAACTATTCCTTTAACGTTATCCACGTAAAAGGAAAGGACAAAACGATTATTGTTTTTCTTTCACAAAACTCTATAAATAGCCTAAACCTCATAATCACTTTTCTAGCAATAAAGAAAACCAACCCTCTTATCATCTTCATAATGAGTCCCATTATCATAACTCCTCCTGTTCCTTTTTCTCCACCACAATTTCCAGACCTAATCAGAACCAGAACACTCCATTCCCGTGCTAAAGAATTCATCAGACACTACACCATCTTGGCAGTCCAAGAACACGGTCTCACAGTTCTTGATGGCCTTTTGTTCAACTTGGAATACCCTTTCTTTCACCTGCACTCTTTTTTTCCATTTTCCCAATGGTCCAAACCTGTCCTTTACTTGTTATGGTACTTGTTGGATCTGTATACAATCGCCATGGAATTCCCATTACTTAGAACCCTCCAAAAATTAGAAAAATGTGATGAAGATCATCCAGCCCTGATTTTTCTCCAATGGTTTTACCCAAAGACATAGTGGATAACTAAATTTCAACACATGATTGCAAACAACACAAATGCTGCAGTCCCCAGACAACATCTTTGGTCTGTCTTACTTCTCCAAAGGAAAGGTATAATTGTTTCGGATCATGAGATCCATTATTACCCCACTGTCAAGGATTACTTCACCTTTACCCTTTCACTAAAGGGATCAATTAAGCTTTGGCCTGAAGAAGTAATCCAGCAAAAGAGAGAACTTGAAAGAATTCTTGCTCAAGAAAATCAGATAATTCCTCCGTCCGTTTGGATATCCCCAGAAGATGCTGCGCCTTGGAAACAGGTTGAAGATGACTTTGCAGAAGAACTGAATTTTGCCAATATACTCAAATTCCAACAAAGACAAAAACATCATCTTTCACATCATAGAAATACAAATTACTCTATCCACCATCACCATATCCCAAACATGACTTATTATGCCAGATACAGACAAGCAATGGATAACCTTCACCAATGGCCTCAGCTAACTGTCCCGACAGAACCTACCCAATCTCAGCCAGTTGTCCCGACAGAACCTGACCAACACCAACCCAATCTTGACTTATCCCTCTTTCAAGACTCCCAACCTTATCCAACCGACACCCAAATCCAAGAGGAAGCCAGCACATCCCTCATCCAGACCAGTTCACATGCAGAAGATCAAGATATGGTAGACCCACCTTCCACTCAGCCAGAGCCCTCATTCAATGTATGGGAACAACAACTCCATAAGTTCCTCTCTCACGGATACGACACAGATGAAAGCGACCAAGGAGACTCATTTTGACCTACATTGCTATTTCTATTTTCACAGAAACTAGATCCGTGTTGCTCTATTACATCAAAGAGAGACTGATTACTGCTTTATCTTTATGTCAAGTGTGCTTTATCTTTCTTCATATCTACTTTTAATCTATCGGCCAAAAATCAATGTTAAGACCACAAAATCTTTGTAATTAATAAAGTTAATTTGGCCTCATGTCCAAAGTCCAATTGTTAGCTCAAAAAGTCTTCAAGTCATTGATGCATTGTCGGCCATTAGTGCCAAAACGGCTAAGTCCCTAAATCCATGAAATAGGCCTTTATTGACTTTTCTTAATTATCTTACCTAACTTATCACACTTTCGACATAATTTTTATCACACTTACATATCAACATATATTTATTCAAGATTTTGTGACCTATTGTCCCTTATAAAATGATAAAGTAAAACTCATTCTTTTTTTTTTTTACCTCACAAGAATCAAGAAAAATATATACTTGAACATACTTACACATATGCTCCACAGCTATTATCAATTTGTTTCTCTATAAATACATTATTATTGCATCCTTATACAAACTCGAAAATATTCAAAGATTAGGGTGAGCATAACAATGGAGGAAACCTCAGCTCGTCGATTCACAAAAATTTGTGTCTTTTGTGGATCTAACCCTGGGAATACTGAAGAGTTTACAAAAGTTGCAAAAAATATTGGTAAGGTATTAGCTGAGCGAAATATACATTTAGTATATGGAGGAGGTAACCGAGGGTTAATGGGGTCTGTGGAAAAAGCTGCATACAATAAAGGTAGTCGAGTTTTGGGTATCATTCCAAAACCTCTAGCTATTGAAAATATTGTAGGAAAAACAGTTGGGGATGAGTTACAAGTCTTATCTATGCACGAGCGAATGGCTCAAATGCTTAGGCATGCGGATGCTTTCATAGCTCTACCAGGAGGTTTCGGGACCTTGGAGGAAATTTTTCAAATTGTCTCATGGGCACAATTACAAATCCACCAAAAACCCATTGGTTTGTTAAATGTTAATAGTTTTTACGACGGGTTGATATCTTTCCTTGACTATGCAGCGGGAACACAATTCATCCCACTTCTAGCACGACGGATTCTTATTTCTGCTCCAACTGTTGATCAACTGATTGATCAATTGCAGTATTTTATTCCTCTATCTAATCCAACATTGCATCAGTTAGATTGGTCTACTCATGACAGTCAGAAAAAGCGTAAAATAGACTTAAATCTCACTCCGTAGCCTCTACTGTATTTTTGTTGCTGCTATTGTTGTTGTTTTCCTTTTCAATAAAAGTTGTTTCAATTGATGTCTTCAATACTCTACTTCTCTATATTTTGTCATTAAAAAAATTATCTCAATTTGCTCTATGACATGCAAATTATCATTATAAGATATTCAACATCACTCTTACTAAGCATATTAGTCATAACTTAAAAAAAAAATCTAAATGGTAACATTAAGATCCACAAGGTACCATTATCCACAACAACAACAATCTTAGCAGCTCTTGGATAATGTGTCATCTTCACAAAATCATACAAAATTTAAGGAATATGTCAAACTTTTACACAACAAAGCTACAAATACAATCTTAAGGATTTGGCATCTGCTCGATTCCCTTGACTCGACACTTAAAAGTCTACAGAATCATATCTTAGCTCTGATACCAATAAAAGCTGTCACGCCCCAGACCCAAAAGATCTGACATACGACATCACTTACATTCATTCAATAATACTTAAACATTCATTTTAATTTCTTTCAAAATTATAGCAATTGAATTATGACTGGGACAATTAGTGTAGTAACCAGTATCCACGACTGGTAAGAATAAGTATTTATAAATGTATAAATATACGTATTTTATTTGTATGTTGGTGATACTTGATTTATATATTGTTATTAGTAGTGTTTGTATAGGTTAAGGTGATACTATTAGCATTGGGTTTAATTGCAAGACTTTAGATTTATTTTAGGGACCAAATTGTAATACTTTGAAAATTTTGGGGGTAAATTCGTAAATATCAAAAATTAGTCACTTAGTATAAAAATAAAATTTTAAAACCCTAATTATCTCATTTTGGTCGAGCTACCTCTTTTAGAGAGAGAGAAGAGAGAAAAGAGGGGAGAGAAAGAGAAGAAGGAGAAGAAAAAGAAGAAGAAATTAGAATTTTGGATTTTAAGAGGTATATCACAACTATTTCTCAATTTATTGGTGTTAATTATGTTAATTTATTTAAGTTTTGATTTTTGGAAATATGTATAATTGAGGATTTGATGTGTATTTTGTATGATATTTTGAGAATTGATGATGATCTATAAGATAGTTTGATAAATCATGATGGATTGTAGAATTTCTGCTTGATAGTCTCTTGATCCAAGAATTTTATAAATTGTTGTGATTCGATTCTGATTTTGAATTTTGAGTATATGAAATTAGACATGTTTAGTATCATCTGAGACTTTTAATCGATTCAAAATTCCAGAAATTGAAGTTTTTGTGAATTTACCAAAATGACCTTGAAATTCTAGAAATTTCCTATATGAACAGTATAATACAGTGACGAACAATGTTTGTCCTACTGAATGATCTTCAAAATTTACGAAATTGTGGAATATGATAAGTTTATATGTCTAATATTATATACTCGGAATTGAGAATTTAGATCAATGTGGTTGAAATGTTATGATTTTCTAAAGTATATCCGCTCATTACAGTATTTGATTAACAAACTTTTAAAGCTATGGAATAAAATAGTTTTAAAATATTTTTGGCAGTGATTTGGAAGTAAAATATTTATCATGGACTGAGATATGTGTTAAGAGTAATTATGTGGTAGTTTTATAATTTTTTAGTTAGTATATAATTTTATAAAATTGAGAGATTGAATACTATTCAGTAAGTATCTTGATCTTGTCAGGTTAGTAATTTGGATTCGATGGTATGTATGGAATGGATTGTGTAGGAATTTTGATATAATATTCATATATAAGAAGGATATATGAGTCAAGAATGATATATTATGATTTTGGAGTAATTGGACATCATTTGATGTATTAGAAATTTTTGTTAAGTGTAAGTGGTCAGAATGACAGGTTTTGAGAAACCAAATATTTAGACCAATTTGATGTGATAAATGTATTGTGTATAATTTTGTAAGCTATTTAAAGTATTTTGTGTGAATTGTGAGGCTTATGAAAGGATTAATCTCCATTGATAGGTTAAGGAGATTTAAGCCTTGTAGCTGAAAGTGTTAAGAGGTAAGTATACTAGACTTTTTACTGGAATCACAATAAACATAGTAAGTGTTATGAATGATTTTGTAAATGTGGTTAAGAATATGTTTATGTTATGTCAAAGTATATTTTGATATGAAATGTGAATATATGTTTTTGAATGTGAGCATTGACATTGAGCATGGACATACATGTGTTTTTTGAAAGTGAGCTTTCAAAATAAGATATGTTTAACAAAGAAAGCTTTTGAAGTGTAATATGTCCATGAGAAATATTTTGTGTTTTGAGGGTACTTGAACTCACTGTTAACTTAGTAGGCATTTTATGTGATTTTTGGAGCCTTTATGTGTGGCATTTCCTTCGGGATTGGTATATGTTATGTGCTCCGTATGTAGGGAGGATCCTATTGGTACCTAAAGGAAGTGTGAGTCATCACATTCGTGTGGTGGCGTATTGGTGCATGTGAGAGGACTCACCGATGATCAGGGTGAGGGTTTGGCTTTTACCTTCGGGCATGAGCATTATATATATGTAATTTAAAGGCCTCACTTGTACTATTCCTCTCATACGGTATGTCACTTACAAGTGACATTTGGCTCATTATGTGATATGTGATATGTAAGTCCTACTAAGTAGTAGTTGAGTGATGGTATTCCTATTATGTATTTTGAAAGAATGTGTAAGCGCTTACATGATATGTGATTTGATAAGATTATGATTTTGATTGATCACAGCATATCATACATATGCATTGTGTACATATATGTATTTGTATTTGATATATGAAAAACTAGTATGCTTACTGAGTTTTATAATCATTATAGTTTATGGTGATTTCAGGTAAATAAGGTGCATGTGTGCTTAGCGGATTTAGCAAGGCTTCTGCTGTTCCTTGGGTTCCCTAAGTTGTTAGGTTGCTAAGTGTTTCATTTGGGGACACGTGGGATAAGATATTTGATTTGTCCCTATTGAATAAATACTTATGTATTATTTTATTGTGTGTGGTTGGATTTAGTTTAAGTTTCACCAAGTGTAGTAATGGATTGGTTTAAGTAAGAATTTGCAATGAATATATTCTGGGCTTCCGGTAATAAAGTTGCTACTGGTGACGTAGTAGAGTGTTAATCTCTGAGAAAACTCTGCGTATCTCCGGTTTACTAATTGTCCCAGTCATAATTCAATTGCTATAATTCTGAAAGAAATTAAAATGAATGTTTAAGTATTATTGAATGAATGTAAGTGATGTCGTGTGTCAGATCTTTTGGGTCTGGGGCATGACAATTAGTAAACCGGAGATACGCAGAGTTTTCTCAGAGATTAACACTCTACTACATCACCAGTAGCAACTTTGTTAACGAAAGCCCATAATATATTCATTGCAAATTCTTACTTAAAATCAATCCATTACTACACTTGGTGAAACTTAAACTAAATCCAACCACACACAATAAAATAATACATAAGTATTTATTCAATAGGGATAAATCAAATATCTTATTCCACGTGTCTCCAAATGAAACACTGAGCAACCTAACAACTTAGGGAACCCAAGGAACAATAGAAGCCTTGCTAAATCCGCTAAGCACACATGTACCTTATTTACCTGAAATCACCATAAACTATAATGAGTATAAAACTCAGTAAGCATACTAGTTTTGGCCAGCTCAAGTGGTACAAGGACGGATTCGTTAGGCATCTTGAGGTGGTATAACCCACCCGGGTTCGATTCCTTGGGGGTGATCGTTTGTGTGAATGGAGGCCACTATGAGGTCTGGACCAGTGATGGCCCACTGGGACCGGTATGTCCCGGCTTGTCAGACTAAACGGTGCGTATCCTCATAATAATAATCTTATAACATAAATAAAAGAACAAAACCTTTAGTTGTGTTGGGAACAAATAGTGCTGAGTCATAATGACTAGAGGAAAAACCATGCTATTGGATAATGGTGTTGAACTTAACAAACTAGGAACAAAGGGCTTGCTTAAGACCATACAAAGCATGGCAAAGTTTGAAAACCTTTTGAGAAGATGTGAATACTTAGGAGGTAGTTTCTTATAGATTTTTTCAATGAGATTACCAATGCAAAAATCAATTTTCACATCCATATGAAATAATGGATAATATAATCACAAACAACAACAAGTGCTAATAAAGTGAGATGAGCTGTTGATGTAAAGGTTTCTTCATAATTAATGTCTTATTATTGGGCAAATCATTTGCTAACAATCTAAACTTTATACCTTTCAATAGACCTATCAAACCTAGTGTTGATTTTGTAAACCCATTTGAGTTTGGCTATAAGTTTGTGGGGGTGGAAGAATAACTTAATCTTAAATGTAGGACATTTCAAGAGTTTGCAATTGTTATACCAAATAAGGTTAGAATTTTCTTGGTGAATGGTTGAGGCTTATACCAAAAGAGAGTAGTAGAAATAAAATAATAATCTTAAAGTGTAATAGGAAATTCTCTTACCTAAATGGAACAACAAAGAGAATGAAGATCAAAAGCTTAGATTCACTTGTGTTGTCTAAGACATATCCATCAAATGTGGTAGGCAACTTAAGAGTAGTCATTATAGTGTCAAGTTCACATGTATGAAGCTTTGAAGAAGGTTTTGTATCTAAAGGTAAAGTATTAGGAAGTATATCAATAGTAATATATGTGAAGCAGTTTTATGTGGAAGAAGTCACAAAATAGAATTTTGACATAGACTAAAACATCTTATGTTCCTAAAGTACTATATAATAAGATATACAAAATTGATGGAATTAGGATCCAAATACATATAACCTTTATATTATATCCCAACCTTTATATTATATATAAACTAGTATGTGGTTAGAGTTTTATATGTTCATATGGTTAAAGGAGAATACAACATAGACATCCAAAAGCTTTTAGAAGATTATAGTTAGTGAAGTCTCATAAAGTTACTTATAAGGGGAATGATTATCTATAACTAAATAAGTAATGCAATTGATGATAAAAATAGTAATGAGGGTTGCTTACCTCTTGAAATATTTAGGATAAGAGGCGTCGATAAGAAGAGCATAAATAGTATCTAATATATGTTGATGTTTCTGTTTAGTTCTTCCATTTTATTAGGATGTAACTGTATGACAATATTACCATGTTCATATATAACTTGTAAGAATTCAAAATCCTTATATTCTACAACAATGTTAATAGGAAAGACTTTGATAGGGCAAGATAATTGTGTTTTAATCATTTAAGTAAAATCACGATAAATTTTAATAAATTAAGATCTTTGTTTCACGAGAAACAATCAATTGTAATGAGAGTAATCATTAACAAAAATCACAAAATATTTTCTATAGTAGTAGTTGGCAATGGTCTATAAATATTAGAATGAACATGATCAAGTAGAGCTAAGCAATAAAATCATTGTGATTAAAAGGTAAAAAAAAGATTGTTTTACTAATAGATAACCATTATAATCAACTTATCATCAGAAATATAACCTAACTAACAAATAGAAATCAGAGAATTTATGTGAATAATAGATGCATGGCCTAAAGGGATGCTAAAGAACAAAGAAAATAGACCCTAACTTGTTGGAAAAGCCTAGTTTATTGGAGAAGGATTTATTTATTTATTTATGAAATATGAAGATTTATGAGTTTATATGAGGCGTCCAACTTTATGAAAATTCTAAGAAATTTTCTAGTCTATGGATCCTGCACACAACAACCAAAGAAGTGAAAAGAACTTCAAGACCAAGTTCACATAATTGACTAACATAAGGAAGACTATGTTGTGGGATTAGATAAGTATTAAGTAAAGACAAGTTTATATTGAAAACTTTAACTATGTGAATAACATTTATAAATGAACCAATAGTTTGAATTTTCAATAATTGAGAATTAGAAAATTGAGAAGTGAAAAGAGAAGCATAAAAGGTTATATGATTACAACAATCAAAATCAAGTATCAAGAAATTTTCTTAAAATTTTGGGATAAAACATAAATTAAAGACTTACCTGAGTTATGAGAATTTGTTGTAGGATAGACATAAAGTTATGGAGAGAAAATAAAAGTGAGAGGAATCTAAAATTGAGTAGGAAGAGTTGGTAACAACAATGGCAAAGAACTAGGATTATTGTTTGGCCCTATAAGACAATCCTTCAAGTAGTGTCCAAATTTAATATTGTAGCAATACTTATATTTTTGCATTAAGCAATTTAATAAGCCATCTTTAAGTTGATGAGAATATGAACAAAAATTGGATTCTTGCATCATAGTCATAGAATAATCACCAAATATTATATCAAAGAACAAATTCAAGCATTGAGCACTTAAAGCAACGAAACTAATTTAATCCAAGAGAAATATCTAACAAATGTATAAATGATACAAACTAATCTAAAATAGTGACAACAAATACTAAGTAATCCAAATAGCAAGTTAGATTATATTAAAGCTCAAAAAAAAAAAAAATCAAACAGAATAACCAAAGGAGCTTGTGACAACAAACAAGATAATCAACAAGATGCATAATGTGTGGAGGATTATAGGTCTCCATCGATCCATTAATCTCAGCTTAATTGATATTTTCTAGAAAGATGTTAGAGGATTTAGATTTCTAGAGATAAGAAAATTTGAGAAACTGTATTGTGTCTGTCATTAACCCATTTTTATAATGAGGGGAAAACCGTTAGGTTAAGAGAGTTATAATAATGCCCTTGATAGGCCTTTTATGCCATTAATGGGCTTTTTACAAAAACGGTTATGGTTCCTATATTTATCCACCCTTTTTAAATAGTCTATTTCACAAAAAATGTGAAATAGGCTTAGTAGTATGATTTGGGGTTCTAGTGTTATAATCTTGCTTCTTAGAGTGTGTCTTGGTTTAACTAATTTGTTTGCCCTCTCTAACTTATCCTTCTTCGTTCTTGTAGTGTTGCGTTCTTGGAGACTAGTTGGTAGCGTTTCGTCTTAAATCATAACTTACATCTTATCCAACTCGCTGCTAATAAAAGGATGTTTTAATGAAGGATAGAGATCGGAAAGTTGCGGAACTTAAACCTAAATTTATATTTGTTCAGCTCGACTTTAATTTAAAAGATGTTTTATTGGAGGAAAATAATACTTTGGCGGAGAGTTCGACTGCTGATTTATTATAGAAGTGGGTTACTTATTACTTCTATTTGCTGTTTTGGCAAGACGAAAAGCTTATTGATGATTTAGTACTTTTGTCAATTTGCTGATTTTGTTGTCAAAGATTCCAAGTCTACTGTGAGTTGAGAAAAGATAGCAGATTTTAAATCAAATCTTTTGGAGTTGTGACAGAACTATGATAAACTTTCTAGTAGGAAGAAGGCTCAGTCTCGTCGGCTTAAGGATTTCCTTGTAAGAAGGTTGACTGGTACCAGTGCTTTGCATTTGTCTTCTTTGTGGATTCTACTGATTTTTACTAATCTTCATAGATCTTTCATTTGTTTCCTTTTTCTGTACTTCTTAATTTTAAACTTTGTTACTTTTAGGTTCTCTAGTACCTCCTAGCAAGTAAATATTTACTTTGATCAATGAACGTGTTCTAAAACCTTTTCTGGATGTTGAACTTATTAGTTTGTTTTTAGGCATATTATGAGGAACGCCTTTAGAATTTATTTGGATGATTTTATTCTTGACCTAATGAGGGTATACTTTGGATATATATTAAGATGTATTGGGTGATTTTATATTTATCTTGATAAGGATATACTTGATGTATGTTGAATATCACATTTTAGATTTTTTTTAGATGTATAATATGTGTAACCCTCTTTTTTCTTTTTAGGAAGTACTCAAAGGGTTTTTCTAGCTCTTTAGTTCATTTTTATCTTATCTTCTTCTTTCTTTCTATAGAGATAGAGATACATTTTTCTTTATGATATGCATACTTAAGTATATTTTGTGTATTTTTTAGTATTGGATGAATACAATCTGACATTCTTTCGTCAATTATTATATTTAAAGTTTAAAATATATCATAAATGTATGCGAAGAGTGAATGTTTTTCACTTCTCTCTTTTTTATCGTGCGATATGAGTACTCATTATTTTTCCTACGCGACTTATCTAGTTGCTATTTGATTGGATTTAGTTGTAAAACTATTCGTCTTCTTAAATGCAAGATATGATATGATGTATCATATTCTCAATTATATATGAGTTAATTTTGACTACTTATTTGATTGTAAAGTTTAATAATTTGTCTTTTAACTCTAAATACGTGATATGATTAGTTATCATTTCGGTTATGAGTATGCAACAAGACTAGATATTTTTTGTTTAATAGTGTATGACATGATCAATTATTTTTCAATTGTGCAACTTGTTTAATTTTCTTTTTAATTGTGCAACTTGTTTAATCATCTTTTTAGTCATGCAATATGTTTAAATTGTCTTTCTATTTTGACCATGCGGGATGATTGATCATCCTTTGATTTTGATTATGTAACACGATTGGTCATCTTTTTTGAACTCTGTATACATGACAAGATAAATCGTCTTTGAGTTATAATTTGTGACAAGACTAATTGTCTTTTTGATGTAATAATGCGACATACTTTGTTGTATTTTGATTATAAAGGTGTGACATATGTAGTCACCTTTTAGTTATGATGTTGCAACATACTCCGTCATCTTTTGATTATGAGTGTGCAACATATTTAGTCGCCTTTTAATCGCGTGACTTTATTTAGTTGGTTTTCAATCGTGCTGCGAGTTGTGCTGTAATATAACTTTTCTTTTTTATTGTTTGCTTTTTATTTATTAAATTTTATTGTCATGATACAATTGTGAAGCTAACAATTTGTATCTTTGTGCAAATAATTTTTATTAATAAAATTTTATATGAAAGCTTGCGTAAATATGTATTTTGCGAGACGTTGATAATTTACAACTTGCAAGGTTTGATAACTTATGTGATATGGCTACTTGCGAGATTTGATAAGTCACATATTTTGGCAACTCGCAGGCGTCTTTTTGCTATTCTAGAAATCATGTATTCAATATTTGCAAGATTGGTTCTTCGTACTTCCTTTCTATGAAACGAATCTATCTTTGTTTTTTAATCATGATTTATTTATTCATGCTATTGTCAAATTAGTTTAAGTAAGCAACCCATAGCTCTTGATTATGATAGTGCGACATATTCAATTGTCTTTTGATCGTTCAACGAGTTTCGTTACAATGTTAGTTATAATTTTTGTTGTCTTGCTTTCTTTCACTATAAGATGTTATTTTCAAGATATGATTATAAGGAGAATAATTCACATCTTGAACAACTAATAATTTGAAAACTCTGCAAAGATGTGCACTTTGCAAGATTTTTGATGATTCATATATTTCGATAATTCACGTGCTTTGATACCTCGTATGATTTAACAACTTATGTGATTTATCAACTCACAAGCTTTGGCAACTTGCTTGATTTAACAACTTACGTAATTCAATACCTTGCAAGATTTGACAAGTTACGTAATTTAGAAACTTGCAAGATTTGATAGCTTATATTTTTCTCTGCTTTTTATGATTCTTTACTCTTCTTGGAACCCCTTGAAACTTGTTGTAACTGCAAGTAAAATTTTGTATCTTATTTGATGCAGATAACAAATGAAGAAATCTCTTTGAGTTTTAAGCATGCGATAAGACTAGTCGATTATAGGTATGTGACATAATTATGAGAATGTGATATCATTAGTTATCTTTTGACTACGAATATGTTGTATTTTAATTATAAATATACGACATGATTAGTCGTCTCTTAATAATGTTTTAGTCGTTTTTGATTGTACGACTTCATTTGATGTATATGAATGTTACGACAAGTATTTATTGTTTTATTTATTTGACTTTTATAATATAAATGATGCTAGTGTGATCGTCATCTTTTTAAATTGTTTGATTTATTTAGTTACCCCTTTTCTTTTAAATGTGCGACATAGTTAATCAGTTTTTATTGTGTGACATATATTTATCGGCTTTTAATGTGTGATAGATGTTTGTCAGCTTTTGAATGTACGACATGATTTGTCGGCTTTAGTCTTGTTTAATTGGCCTTTGTGATACGAGTATATAACATAATTAGTTGCCTTTTGATTTTGAATGTATGACATGGTTTAGTTGTCTTTTAATTCTAAGTATGTGACATACTTAGTTGTTTTTTTTATTTGTGCGACTTATTTAATCGAATTTTTGTAATATGAATGATGCAATGTATGTTTATCGGCCTTTTAATTTGCGTGACTTGTTTAGTCATCTTTCTTCAGCTTTGGTACGATGCACTTACTGTTGGCTTTTTGATTTATGCGACTAGATTAGTTAGTTTTAGGTGCGACACTTTGGTCGTTGTCCTTTAATTATTGCTAGTTTTGGTTTCTCACTGGTAATGTTTCCACATATGTATATATATTAAATAATTGTGAGTGTTGATTTCTCACTGATAACTTTGCCACACATATATATGTTTAATTATAACGAGTTGTAGTATTTCATTGGCAACTTTGTCACATGTATATGTTAAGTTTTGCGAGTGTAATTTTTTCATTGGTAGTTTTGCCATATATATATATATATTGATTTTTACAACTATATTAGACATCTCAAATGCGACGTATTTGTTGGTGGAGGATTTAATTTAGTACACGTGGGTGTATGCATGTGCTATTGTGTCTATTGCCTAAATACATATTAAATATATATTTAAATCTAGCAGAAGCGTGAAATAAGTAATAAACACAATAAATAAATATATTAGTCACATTAATATATTAGAAAGGTTAGAGAACTCACCATAACGTGTAAAGTTATACACATATTTCCTCGGAGTTCGCATGGAGACTAACTCGCGTGCAGTTCTAGTCACCAACTCGGTGGGCTTGGTGAGCTAGAACAACAACGCTATATTCAGCCCAAGATTAACTCTTAATTCCTAAAATGGTTGGTGTTTGTTTTTGATCATTTTCTCCAAAAGAATAAGAAGTGGAGAATTTGAAGCAATTCATAATTGCTCAAATTAGAAGCATAGAGAAAATAAAATAATTTTATTTTCCCTTTTCTTTTCCTTTTTTTCTTCATCTTATCTTCCTCTTCTTCTTCTCCATTTCTTCTTTCTCTTTCTCTTCTCCTTCTCCATTTCTTCTTTTCTTCCTCGGGCAAATTTTTCCACCAATACACACACACACACACTCTTCTTTCTTTCTTTCTCTCTCTCTCTCTCTATATACATATATATAAATAATAATATAATAAAATAATATGATAATATATTATATAATAATATATATAATATAAAAAGAAAGATATTTTGATTATTTAACTATTAAATAACCAAGGTGAGAAATGGCCATTTTGCCCCTCATAAATAGTTACCATGTTTACCCCCCTAGTGGGTCCCACCAAATCCCACACTTGGGTAAACTCAACTAAGGGTCCACAATACGCCACGTGTCATAATACAATTAGTAAATAACAATTATTAACTAATTGTTGTATTTAAAACTTAAATACAGATACACACGTATTCCCGTAGTAGTGCTGAATATTGTTGGATTAAACAATTTAATCTGGCACACTACCCCAGTACACAACGAGTATACTTTATATCGCGGGACTCCCTATGTCCTATTGTTAGGGTTGGTACTTACGTGCCATCCCTGAATGTACATATACTTGTGTATTAATACATGTGTACATTCCCATTAAATTGCTAATACCCATTTATATGGTATTATGCATGTAACGTTACAAACATTAAAGATTTGAAGGAGTTCAGATCAGATCTAAAGGAGTTTAGATAAAGGCTTATAGTTAGCCACGCTGAGAGATATAATTGCTAAATGTTAGCATAGTTAAGTGTTAGCTAGTTATAATACTCAGCAGATCTAAGAGTTGGAGCCTTGTCTGTAATGGGACATAGACTTAGGAATATACTAGTAACTGCATAGTTGCAAGAGTTGCAATCTGGTGCCAAGAAATGCAAGTTGCGCAAGTAAGTTCTCTAATTATTGTCTCTGATCTATTTTTGTCGATGCGGGTTTATTGGTGGATACCTTTATATATAGATCAGCATATGTCGTATCTATAGAGTATAGATGGTCGTTCCTAACTAACTGTGAGCTTGGAGCTCGTATTGACATATGAGTATCTAGTTAAGACTGGATATGGGACAGACTCACGAGGGCCTCCGATAGACATCCTATATAACTCATCAACGGAGGGTCCTCTCAAGTTGAGTAATATACGCAGTCCTTTGACCTGAGTGCCATGGTAGGCTTGTAAGTGATCCACCATACTTTGGTTCCACGCATGTCACAGACCTTTCATAGTGTGACCGTTGGGTGTCGTTGGGTATGGTCATATACTTATGGAGTCCGGTGTGTATAGATATGGGATCCGTCAGCTCGTATAGGGAGTTAGATATCCAAACGCTTCGAGACTGTATCTCAAAAAGTCTTGTGGCCACAAGTATAAATCCTGAAAAAGAGTTCCGCTGAGGTAGAACAATATAGCAAAAGCGTTTGCGCATATTGTTCAGTGAGATACATGTCTGGAGATAAGACATGGATAAGCACAAGGGGATTTGACAGTGATAACTATATCCCTACACATCCAGGATATCATGACGGAAGGACTATACGTATGTGTTGTAACCTCAGCTTGCATGGTTCAACGCACTGATTTATATATCTGTAACGTGTGCGTGGGGCATTGCTCATGGACTCATGGAACAGTTCCATTTGATGAATCGGGCATAGGACCTAGGGAGTTCTGCGATATGGAGTGTACTCGTTGTACACTGGGGCAACGTGTCGGATTAAATTATTTAATCCAGCAATATTTAGCACTACCACATGAATACTTGCATGTCTGTATTTAAGTGTTAAATATAAAAATTAGTTAATAATTATTATTTACAAATTGTATTATGACGCATGGTGTATTGTGAACCCTTAATTGAGTTTACCCAATTGTGAGATTTGGTGGGAACCACTAGGGGATAAACTTGATAACTATTCATAAGAGGTAAAATGGTTATTTCTCACTTTAATTATTTAATTGTTAAATAATAAATATATCTCTATTTTTATATTATATATATTATTATTATTATTATATTATTATTATTATTATTATTATTATTATTATATATATATAAAGAAGAGAGAGATAAAAGGTGTGTGTGATTTGGGCATTTGATGCCCGAGAGAGAAAAAAGAGGAAATGGAGAGGAAAGAAGAAGAAGAACAAAAAAAGGGAGAGGGAAAAATAAAATTATTTCATTTTTTCCTATGCTTCCAATTGGAGCAATTGTGAATTGCTTCAAATTCTATATTTCTTACCTTTTGGAGAAAATGATAAAAAACACACACCGGCCATTTTGGGGATTAGAAAGTTAATCCCAGGTTGAATAAAGGGTTACTGTTCTAGCTCACCAAGCCCACCGTATTGGTGACTAGAACTGCACATCAGTTGGTCTCCATGTGGACTCCAGAAAAATACGTGTATAACGTTATACGTTAAGGTGAGTTCGCAAAATTTATAATATAGTAATGCGATTAATATATTTTATTTAGTGTATTTATTATTTAATTTCACGCTTCCGCTGCGTTAGAAATTCGTATATGATATGTAATTAGGCAATAGACACAATTGCACATGTATACACCCACGTGTACTAAATTTAATCCTCCGTTAACACCTACGCCCGATTCGTCAAATGAAACTATTTTATGCGTCCTTGAGCAATGCCCCACACACACGTCACGGATATACAAATCAGTGTGTTGAACCATGCAAGCTGAGGTTACAATGCATACGTATAGTCCTTCCGTCATGATATCCTAGATGTGCAGGGATATAGATTATCACCGTCAAATTCCCTTGTGCTCATCTATGTCTTATCTCCAGACATGTATCTCACTGAACAATATGCGCAAATGCTTTTGCTATATTGTTCTACCTCAGCGGAACTCTTTTTCAGGATTGATACTTGTGGCCATAAGACTTTTCAAGATACAGTCTCGAAGCGTCTGGATATCTAACTCCCTATACGAGCTGACGGATCCCATATCTGTACACACCGGACTCCATAAGTATATGACCATACCCAGTGACACCCAACGGTCACACCATGAAATGTCTGTGACATGCATGGAACCAAAGTATGGTGGATCACTTACAAGCCTACCGTGGCACTCAGGTCAAAGGACCGCGTATATTACTCAACTTGAGAGGACCCTCCGTTGATGAGTTATATAGGATGTCTATCGGAGGCCCTCGTGAGTCTGTCCCATATCCAGTCTTAACTAGATACTCATATATCAATACGAGCTCCAAGCTCACAGTTAGCTAGGAACGATCATCTATACCCTATAGATACGACATATGCTGATCTATATATAAAGGTATCCACCGATAAACCAGCATCGACAAAAATAGATCAGAGACAATAATTAGAGAACATACTTACGCAACTTGCATTTCTTGGCACCAGATTGCAACTCTTGTAACTATGCAGTTACTAGTATATTCCTAGATCTATGTCCTATTACAGACAAGGCTCAAACTCTTGGATATGCTGAGTATTATAATCAGCTAACACTTAGCTGTACTAACATTTAGTATTTATATCTTTCAGCGTAGCTAACTATGAGCCCTTATCTAAACACCTCTAGATCTAATCTGAACTTCTTTAAATCTACAATGTTCGTTACGTTACGTGCATAATACCATATAAATAGGTATTAGCGATTTAATGGGAATGTACACTTGTATTAAATACACAAGTATATGTACATTCAGGGATGGCACGTAAGCACCAACCCTAACAATATTGACCGTGGCTTTTGTAGTAACCAGTATCCACAACCAGTAAGAATAAGTATTTATATATATAAATATACGTATTTTATTTGTATATGGGTGATACTTAATTTATGTATTGTTATTAGTAGTGTTTGTATAGGTTAAGAACATACTATTAGCATTGGGTTTATTTGCAAGACTTTAGATTTATTTTAGGAACCAAATTATAATACTTTAAAAGTTTTGAGGGCAAATTTATAAATACCAAAAATTAGCCTCTTAGTATAAAATACACTTTTGAAATCCTAATTCACTCTTTTGGGTCGAGCTATCCTTTTAGAGAGAGATAAGAGAGAAATAGATGGGAGAGAAAGAGAAGAAGAAGAAGAAATTGAAATTTTAGATTTTAAGAGGTATATCACAACTATTTCTCAATTTATTGGTGTTAATTAAGTTAATTCCTTTACGTTTTGATTTCAAAAAATATGTATAATTGAGGAGTTGATGTGTAGTTCGTAAGATATTGTGAGAATTGATGATGATCTATGTAGACAGGTTGATAAATCATGATGAATTGTAAAATTTCTACTTGATAGTCTCTTGATCCAGGAATTTTATAAATTGTTGTGATTCGATTTTGATTTTGAATTTTGAGTACATGAAATTAGACATGTTTAGGATCATCTGAGATTTTTAATCGATTGAAAATTCCGGAAATTGAATTTGTAGTGAATTTACTAAAATGACCCTGAAATTCTGAAAATTTCCTGTGTGAACAGTATGATACAATGGCAAATAATTTTTGGCCTACTGAATGATCTTAAAAAATGACAAATTTGTGGAATATCATAAGCTTATATGTCTAATATGATAAACTCATAATTGAGAATTTAGAACAATGTGGTTAAATTGTTATAATTTTCTAAAGTGTATCAGCTCATTATAGTATTTGATTAACAGATATTTAAAGCTATGGAATAAAATAGTTTTAAAATACTTTTGACAGGGATTTTGAAGTGAAATATTTATCATGGATTGAAATATGTGTCAAGAGTAATTATTTGATAGTTTTGTGATTTTTGAGTTAGTATCTGATTTTATAAAATTACGAGACTGAATACTGTTCATTAAATATCTTGATCCCGCCAGAATAATAGTTTGAATTTGATGGTGTTTATGAAATGGAATGTGTATGAATTATGATATAATATTCATATATAAGAAGGATATATGAGTCAAGAATAATATATTCTGATTTTGGAGTAATTGGACATCATTTGATGTATTAGAAAATTTTGTTAAGTGTAAGTGGTCAGAATGACAGGTTTTGAGAAATCAAGTAATTAGACCAATTCAATATGATAAGTGCAAAAAGTGTAATTTTGTAAGCTATTTAAAGTGTTTTTTTTTATGAATGTTGAGGCTCATTAAAGGATTAATCTCCATTGATAGGTTAAGGAGATTTAAGCCTTGTAACTGAAAGTGCTAAGAGGTAAGTATACTAGACTTTTACTGAAATCACAATAAGCATAGTAATTGTCTATGTATGATTTTGTAAATGTGCTTAGAAATATGTTTATGCTATGCCAAAGTATATTTGATATGAAATGTGAAAGGCATATATTTATGAATGTGAGCATTGACATTGAGCATGGACATACATGTGTTTTTGAAAGTGAGCTTTCAAAATGAAACGTGTTTAACAAAGAAAGCTTTGAAGTGTAATATGTCCATGGGAAACATTTTGTGTTTTGAGGATGTTTGAACTCACTATTGACTTAGTAGGTATCTTATGTGATTTGTGGAGCCTTTATGTGTGGCCTTTCCTTCAGGATTGGTATATGTTATGTGTTCCGTATATAGGGAGGATCCTATTGGTACCTAAAGGAAGATTGAGTCATCACATTCGTGTGGTGACGTATTGGTGCATGTGAGAGGACTCACTGATGATTAGGGTGAGGGTTTGGCTTTTACTTCCGGGTTTGAGCATTATATGTGTAATTTAAACCTCACTTATACTATTCCTCTCATACGGTATGCCACCTACGAGTGACATTTGGCTCATTATGTGATATGTAATGTGTAAGTCCTATTAAGTAGTAGTTGAGTGATGGTATTCCTATTATATGTTTTGAAAATATGTGTAAGCGCTTACCTGACATGTGATTTGATAAAATTATGATTTTAATTTATCACGGCATATCATACACATGCATTGTGTACATATATGTATTTGTATTTTGATATATGAAAAACTAGTATGTTTACTGAGTTTTATACTCATTATAGTTTATGGTGATTTCAGGTAAATAAGGTACATGTGTACTTAGCGGATTTGGCAAAGTTTATGTTGTTCCTTGGGTTCCCTAAATTGCTAGGTTGCTAAGTGTTTTATTTGGGGACACGTGGGATAAGATATTTTGATTTGTCCCTATTGAATAAATACTTATGTATTATTTTATTGTGTGTGGTTGGATTTAGTTTAAGTTTCACCAAGTGTGGTTATAGATTGATTTTAAGTAAGAATTTGCAATGAATATATTCTAGGCTTTCGGTAACAAAGTTGCTATGTTAATCTCTGAGAAAACTTTGCGTATCTCCGGTTTACTAATTGTCCCAGTCATAATTCAATTGCTATAATTCTGAAAGAAATTAAAATGAATGTTTAAATATTATTAAATGAGTGTAAGTTATGTCATGTATCAAATCTTTTGAGTCTGGGGTGTGACAGCTTTAATTTTAACCACTAGAACATCTAAGGTGCGACACGTTGATCGTCAACTTATTTAATTTTTCACAAGTATATTTCTTACGTTTATTTATTTTTAGCGCGAGTATGTTCTCAAGCATTTTTTATAATTATTTTTGGAGCGATTATTCTTAATCAATCTTTTTTTTGGGGCGAGTATTCTTAAGCACTTTTTCTTTGTTTTTGGTGCGAGTATGTACTCAAGCAGCTTTTTTTCTTTGTTTTATGCGCGAGTATGTACTTAAATGAATTTTTTCTTTGTTTTGTGTGCGAGTATGTACTCAAGCAACTTTTTTATTTATTTTGTGCATGAGTACATAATCAAGCGCTTTTATCTTTTTTGTGTGCAAGTATGTACTTAAGCAATTTTTTTTTTGCACGCGAGTATGAACTCTAGTGGCTTTTTCATTGTTTTGTACATGAGTATGAACTTTAGTGACTTTTTCAATTTGTGCGCGAGTATGAAATCTAGTGACTTTTGCATTGTTTGCGCGAGTATGAACTTTAACGTCTTGTTCGTTTTTACGGGAGTATGAATTCTTCAATGTCTTTTTTCATTCTTTGCGTGAGTACTCTCTAGCGCTATTTTCATATACATACATTTTTTTATGAATAAATATAAATTTCTTTTATAAAAAGTAAAGGTACATTGCGACATCTTTTAGACAAAGAGGAGGTCATGCTTTTTTTTTTTGCGACATCTTTAGATCTTCTTTGTGCAAAATGTTGAAACTTTCAGGGATTCGCGATGTTGTGCCAACTGAACTTGCAGCTTTTCATTCTGTTTCAATACTTCTTGCAAGTAGTTTTACTGTTACACAAAGTTCTTGAAAAACTATTTCATTTGAGCGGCTTGCGCATTGAGCTTTTGTTGTATGGTTGATATCCAGTTAGCGACTTATGGTGAAGCTGCTGGTGGTAGAGTGTTTGAGGGAGTTATGATTTGCTAGGCTGCGACTTGCTAGCTATAGATTTCTTTTTGATTCTTAAAGTTTTGCTCATGTTGCTAGAATAAAACTTTATTTACTTTAAAAGACGCATGAGTCTAACGCTTATCCATCCTTGTGTCTTTATAATTGGCTTTTGAATTTTTATCTGAGAAAAAGAAAAAAATAACATGAAACGCTAGTTTCATATTGGCAAAGATAATAGTACTTGCGTCATTTTTTCTAAGTTTGTATTTATAAATAATATTGTTGATATAAAGAAACAGTTTCTCGGGTCAACAAGTCTTAAATTTATTTATGTCGGGGAATCAGACTTAGGCATCGTCTCGATGGAAGTGGTTAATGTGGTCTTGGACTTTCTTTTCCCCCCGAGTTGCGGGAGGATTCCACCAAGGCGCGATGGAAGGGTTCCAAAGATCCATCCCCCTTTTTGAGAAGCACTACCCAAAGATTGACCTCTAGTGGTTGTGGTCCTTAGCCCTTGGCGGCTCTTTCTATGAAGGGAAAACTTCCAAGGCTCGTGATGACGAAGCGCTAGTGCCCGCTGGCACTGGTGTCGATGACATTCCTTCTGCCGACATGCTTGTCCTTGTTAAAGGTGCTGCTGTTGTGAGTAGCAGTGAGGTTACTCCCTTTGCCGACCAAGGGCAAGCTAGTGGTGTTGTTCCTGCAGAGCCACAGGGGATCGTTGACGTCCCGGCTAACCCACTTGCTGTCGTAGTTCCTTTGATCGGCAATACTCCTGAAGACGTTCCCATCGTGGATCTAGACATGCTTGACACCGCCCTTGCAGCCTGAGTGATCCCTCCTCTTTTGTAGGATTTTTTTTTTGTAATGTGTAGAGTTTTTGATGTTTGGGCAACCTCGTAGCCGAGCTTTGTAATGTCTTTAATAAACAGACAATTGCATCTCTTAATGTGTGTAGACCTGTTCTTCCTTGCCCGCTCAAAGTAAGTTCGACAATAAAAACACCTCAAATAAAAAAAAAACTTGAACTACACATAGATATTAATTGAATTAAAAATAAATCTATAGCAGTAGTATTTGCATTTGTATTATCAAAAGTAATACTAGTAAGTTTATCAACAATTTAAAATTCTCTAAAAATATTTATTAAAGAATTAAAATAATATTAATTGTGTGTAGATATTCCAATTCACGAAAAGTAATAATTCTTTTTTGCAAGAACTAAACATTATCTATATAATGCAATATAACATAAATATACCTTAAATTATTGGCACCCATTAAACAATTAGAAATAACAATAAACACTCCTTTAAATTGTGAGATTTCATTAATTAGTTTTTCTTTAGTTTAATGATATGCAGTAAAAATATTAGTTTAATAGAATTTCTTAGAACACAAGGCCAATTGGGTAAATTTCTCATGGTTTTTATCTTCGGCAAATGGCTAGCTGCAACGTATTTAGCCAATCCGATATGTATGCATTACTGATTATAGTGGAATCCAAAAAAATTTCTACAAGAGCACTTTGGGAGATTTCAGTTTGAGTTGGCTCCTTTAGACTATATTTTTGTAAACATTTATTGGCATGTTGATTCAAATACTCGGTGTCATGAACTATTTTGACACCTAAACCTTTACTACAAAATTTACAGATAACTTTTTCTTTAATTTTTCTAGAAATTGTATTTGTATGATTCTCCAGTATAAAATCATTTTAAACATGTGGTATTCGATCTCTTTTTAATTTTTTAATACTGCTAACATTTTTAGTTGTAGAAGCAGATTGACTATTAAGAGTTTGTGATAATGGTATTAGAATTTCTTTAAATACATTTAGAGTATTGAAACTTGCTATTGTATGGATAATAAATATGCTTGTTAAAAATTTGTAATTAGATGAATAGAAATTAAAATTAAAGAAATAATTTGAGAGATTATAATTTTTAAAGAAAGTTAAATAATTTAGAAGATATTTGAGTTAACTTAAGAGAGTTGAGAATTTGGGGGGTGTAGGTGCCAATTTATAAGCAACCACGACCCTTTTGTGAACATTGATCAAACAATCAATTTAAAAAAATAATAATAAAACCTACAAGCAATAGCCTATTACTTTATTTTCTTTTAAAATAAAAAAAAAGTCAAGGCCCATAAAACGACCCACTAATTATGTCATGCCAACCCAAACATAATAATTTAGATCAAATACAACTCATCTACCATCTTTATTTGAAACTAGTGGCAGATGACGCTAATGCAGAAATAAGGGGGAGGCATGTAAAGGACAAATATTAATTGTCTATCAATAACTTGACACAAAATGAGATTCATTTTAGATAATAAATAAAATGACTTCAACCTAAGTTTTGTACCATATGAAAAAAAATTAAAGAAATTATATTTTTTACTATGAAAACTGTAAAATAAAAGTGTTTATATAGATCTTTACAACTAATGTAATTAAGTAAAAAATTATGTATAATAATATTAGTGGTGAGCAAGGATAGAAGTAGGGAGCAAGTAAGAGTGGAGAGCAAGTAATGATAAATGTGCCAATATGATTAACACAAACTAAACTTTCAAAAAGTTTTAGGTGACATTATCTCTACTATTTCATCTTAAGATCATCAAATTACATAATATAACGTTATATTCAAAGTCAAATATATCATCAATGGATTGTTTATATATATAGAAAATTTCACATTATATAATTAAAAATTTTAAACTAGATGACAATTTGACAAAAATTGGATATTTAAACAAATTGCATGTAAAACGCCACCATTTGTTTTTATAAAGAAAAGCTTTGTATTTTAAAAAAGTGTGAACGTGCACACATGACTCTCTCCCTCTCTAAATATATACAATGCTTTTCAAATACCAATTCTCTTTAAAACCAAACTGAACCCCACGCCTACATATTTGGCCACCAACTCATTTGTTGGTAGCTTTGATTTGGTAGTTGAGTGACTTTATATTTTTGGGGTAGGTGAAGTAGTGCGTGTTTTCCTTTGTATTCAAATTTTGCTTAATTTGTTAGCTGTATCTTTCTTTGTCTCCCCAAACATCAATTGATTTGACAATCGCTTGTCCTTTTCACGTCCTTTCCAAAATAGATAGGGGTTTAAGGTCTTATAAATATATATATATATATCTTTTGAATGCGTAATAATATTTTATATTATATTATAAATTATAAAAAATTTATAAATTTATTAAATAATAATTTAATTATTATATAATAAATTGTGTAATTTATTAAATTAATTATATATAATTAATGTAAATATTAAATAGTTATTATAAATTAATGAAGGTATATCTTCATTTCATTTCAATAATATATGGATGGATGTTGTGGAGAATTTTTTTTTTAAAAAAATACACAAATTAGTTTAAATTACTCAAACTAAAAAAATTGTTATTCATGATCTCAAAATTGTATTAGCTTTTGCAAATTGAAGTTATAGTGAAGAAAACTTAAATGAGATTATTTTTGCATTACAAACTCCTAACAAAAGAATAGAAAATGATATATATTTCTTTTTCAATAATTCAAAAGATATATGCAGTAAAAAGACACTGTAGTTCTTGTTTTTATGATAAATCAATACAATTTAAGATATAGCTTATTTATATTAAAAGAGCAAATTTGGATATCGGAGTGATTAAAAAAAAAGATGAGTTTAAGTGTATCAAAGAGAATAAAAAGATAAGTTTTGACATTTTGCAAATTAAGAAAAAAAGATGAAAAATTTTTTTTTAAAAAAGGAAAAAAATAAGTTAAAATGCAATGAAGTCTTAAAATATGAGACGAGCCTACAAATATTTAAAGCCCTTAATTTTAAACTTTATTTTACTATTAAAAAGGTTATTCCTTAAGATTTTAGCTCAAGGCCAAATTTATTGTAAGGTCTAATGCAACCCACTCCACGAAACCTCAAAGTTAGAGATTTTGAGAATATCTTGTCTAAGGATCACATGAAGGCCTATTACATGGACACTTTAGGCTTAAGCCTACTATCTAAAAGGGTTTAGTATAAGATAAAAGAATTTCTTTGACTTGAAAACCTTAGTCTGAAAAATCTTCGGTATCAATAGATATCCTTAGCAAACTATTTGAGCTGACACAAGCCTATTACCTATCCTAGGACGAGGATACATATCGACCCAAAGAGTTAAATTGTCTTTATCTCTCCAAGAATCTTAGAGGCCTAAGATTTTTGATAATTTATTTATGGCCTAACTTTGTTTGTAGTTATAGGATTTATAGAGCCTAATACACATTTGAAGTAGTCACTCAACCTAGCCCTTTGAGAGATCCAATTATTATTCTTGGAGAAAATAAATTTAACTCATTGACTTACAGTCTCTTAATTTTAAGGTCAATAATTGACGTCATTTATAGGAATAGAATAAAAAGTCATGAAAGGTAACCAATCAAAAGTAAATAATATAAAAAATTGATCCATGCCCGTCCACGATAATGAATAGAGCCACCAGTTAACCAAGGATCTAGAACAGAATAACCAATACTAGTTTTAAGGCCAGTGGATGAAAACATGGCACATCAGGTAAGGACAATGCATGTTTGGTGAATTGAGATAAAAGAATTGATAAGAGCAAGGCAAAAGATGGAGGAGTTAAGAAAATTGTTGGTTATAATACTAAAAAGCACAAAAGGTTATGGGAGCAATATGAGCCTCGAGAAGTGGTCCACCAAAGAGTTGGCCCGTCAAACCCAAGGAAGCCACTCTTATTAACTCAAAAGAACAAGTTTCCTACTCGATTTACTCAAGAGCAGAAAGAGAAAGTTGTATAAAGAGAGTCCTTTGTGAAAGAAATCTAACCATCAAGTAGAAGTTACATCGAGGACTCAACGATTGAGTACTTGCATATTCGAAAGTTAGAGACTCGTAGCAAATAAGAGATTAGGATGTGGAGTAGAACAAGGATAATTTGCATGAGTATTATGCTTTTAGGATATTAAACAAAAAGAAAATAAGATAAAATGATTGATAGAGAAGCACAATACCATAAGCGCCTTTGAAGGAGAAAGTTTGTGGATTAGAAGAGCGGTTACACGGGCTGATTGAGGGGAAAGAAGGGTGCAAGCTCCCTCACTAGAAATAACTGAGAGGGAAAAGAAATCTCTCTTACCAATAATCTTAGAGACATGAAATCACCAATAGCCTTCAGATTAACTAGCCTTCCCATCTAAAAGGCATGACTGAGCTGAACCATTCTATTGATTAAGTGATAGACTTGTTATCCATTGCATGATTAAGGTAAAATTAAATGTATTAGTTATTCCATATGAACCTAGAAGGACAGACCCTCATCTAGTACCAGAGTTTGAAGTATGGGTATTTTCTCTTACAGTAAGTTGACCGATATATTTGTTTAATATTTTTTAAGAGCCTATGAGTCTACCAAGGACCCCTAGCAACTGAAGAAACTTAAACAAACTCGAACAAAGAGCCTGAGGGACTTTATGGGCTAATTCCATTCAGAAAGAGTCTCATTAAGCACTACATATATTTGATTGTAGAAAGCTATTATATTTTCGTGTTCTTATTGAAAATTGCTAATTCTTACGTTCAAATTGCTATAGATTCCTCATATTTTCTTTTTTAACATTTATCCTAATAATTTAACATAATAGATCTTGAATTGTATTTTATGAGTATCAATCTTGTTCATAATTATGTCTAATATTTTAAACTCTAATTTAAATATTCATTAACAATAATACTAAATTAATAAACTAGGAATTTTAAACTTGTATCCATCTCATTTGTCATCAATAAGTGATTATTATATATTAGGTAGGTTTTGATTTTTTATATTTCATTAATATGATAGTTATATGACACCAATTAATAATTAATACATTAAATATAATATTAATTAAATTATAAACTTTTATCCTAACTTTATAAATTTAGTATCAACTTTTATTAATATTAAAGTTACCTTTCACTTAAGATATGAGACTCCAAGATCTCAACAAATATCATATTGAAATAATATGAAAAAAAAAAATAACAATATTAAATTTGCCTGAAGAATAAAATTTAGGACATATCAAAAAAAGATAAAAGCACTTTAGGAACATCGATCACATGAATTATACACAAGATCATTTCTAAAATATTAATTAATTATTTTTTTTATTTTGTGTGTTTTTATTGTAGCGCAAATTGATAGACAATTTTCGTTCTAATAAATGAATTTATATTTTAAATTTGGGGCGTGAGCTACCAACCACTCATCTTAAAGTGATTTATTTATATCAACAGTTCACTATATTTTTTTTTTAAAAAATAAATAAATAAAGGCATATATAAAGTGTATTCGAAAATTAACCCATAACCCAAGTGGTAAATGAATGAAGTATCAACTACGTCATAATTTTATTTTATTTTTTCTTGTTTTCAACGTCAACAGTCATAAATGAAATACTTAACTGATGAATGGACTTGAGATAGTAATGAGATAAATGGACCTTTTGTTTGTTTGTTTGTTCGTTTTTGTGTGTTTTGTTTTTTGAGATTAAGATGATAACGAGATGAATGGATTTGATAGAAACTAGCGTAAAAAAATTATTTCACATCGTCACAATTATGAACCAAAATATTCGAAATATTTGTTGTCCATAGAACTTTGTCAACAATAAATTTGAGAACTCCAGTTTGGTACTGAGAGTGAGAGGGCTCTTTTCTTCTACCGGCATATAATGCTGTTACGTGTAACAACAGTACCTGAAAGATTTCGCTGCCTCACCAGCATTGAACTTCTGTTAAAGGTGCTGCTGTTGTGAGTAGCGGTGAGGTTACTCCCCTTGCCGACCAAGGGCAAGCTAGTAGTGTTGTTCCTGCGGAGCCACAGGGGATCTACATGTCTTTTTTTTTTTAAAGATTTTAAGAGTTTAAATGTCATTTAAAAAACAAATTTAAAATAAAAGAAAACCGTTACCAAGAGTGTCGATAGAATTTTTTAAAACCATTAGAGTCTACATGTCTATTTTCTATAATGTTAAGGCTCCATGTGTCTTTTTTCCATCTTCTAATAAAAATAAAAATAATTTTTTTAATAATTTTTATTTTTATTAAATATTATAAACGTAAAGAATATTGGACAAAAAATAATTAAGAAGTTTTTTAAATAAAGACCAAGTAAATCTTCTCTTTCTTGTAAAAAAAAAATTAAAATCTTTTTTTTATAAGCCAAATTCAAATCCAACTCATAGTTAGATAGCAAAAAATGAGTTTAAAGTAAACCATATATAAAGATCTTGAGTTTGTAGGCTTCGATCATCAATTTCTCTTCATTTTCTTCGAGTAGAATGAGATAGAGATAAAGATGTAGAGATAGAAAGAATAAAAAATTTAGAGAGAGAAACTATATTAGAGAGAAGCAATTTTAGAGAGAGAAAATTCTCTAGAGAGAGGAAGTAAAAAATGTGTTAAAACACTTCTATAATTATATCCCTTATAATATATTGAGATATAGTGTAATACTAGACTTATTGTTCAGTTTAAGGAGTGAATTGTAGGTTCACGAGAACCGAACCACTATAAATTTCTAGTATTCTTTCTTGTTTTTATTTTATTTCCTATTGGTATTAAATTCTTAATTATTTGAGCCTTGAGTTGAACTATGAATTTTCAACAATGGTGTCAAAGATGAAGGTTTGAAGGATTAAAAAAAGACTCAAAGAAAAATTATCAAGAATGGCAACGACCAAGCTTGAGGTGGAGAAGTTTAATGGACAGGAAGATTTTACTCTTTGGTAGATGAAAGCCTTACTACCTCAGTAGAATGTTGCCAAAGTCTTATTGGAGCCAGAAGAAGAAGAGACTTTAGTAAGCGAGAAGAAGATGGTAGAAATGGATGAAACTATGTTTAACACCATTATCTTATAGTTATCTCGACAGCGTATTGTGACAAGTCAATGAAGAGACTACAACAAGAGGACTTTAGGATAAGCTTGAATGCATGTATATTTGTAAATCTTTATCTAGTAAGATTCTTCTGAAAAAAAGATTATTTGGCTTTTGAATAGATCCCTTAAAAGATTTTTAAAAAAAATCTTGATGAATTCAAGAAGATTATTATAAACTTGACATATACTGGTAAAGTAATTAGTGATGAGAACCAAGCAGTTATTCTCCTAAACTCATTGCCAAGTTCTTATAGGAAGATAAAATCTATAATTAAATATGACAGAAAAAGTCTTACCTTAGATGATTGTTTGACTGCCTTAAGACTAAGGAACAAGAAATAAAATCTGAGAAAGAAGATGATGAAAAAAAACTTATATATGAGAAAAAGACCAGAGAAAAATGAGAAAGACAAATACATAGAAAAATTCAAGTCTAAGCCAAAGACTAGTGCAAAAAAATGTTATTTCTATAGAAAGTAGAGGCATTTAAAGAAAAATTGCCATAAAAGAATTTAGAAATCAAAACAAAAGGGTTCAAATCATGCAGATATAGCAGTAGCATTAGATGGGTATAACAGTTTAGATGTTCTCATAGTTTCAATAGAGAAAAATCTAAAAGATTAAATGCTAGATTCTAGATGTGCTTACTATATAATTCATAACAAGACTAGTTTGATTCATAAAAAAAAAATATAAAGGGAGTGAGGTAATAATGGGGAATAAGAATTCATATACGATGACTAGGATATATACAAGTCTTATAAAGTTGCATGATAGAACAATAAGGATCTTGAAAAATGTGAAACGTATTTTTGAATTGAAGAAGAATCTAATATCTTTAGGGATTCTAGATGAATCAAGATATAATTATAAAATTAAAAATGGACAGCTAAGGATAAATAAGGATTCTATACTTATGATAAAGTGTACTAAACAAGTTGGTCTATATATTTTACAAAGGAGCATTGTGATAAGGGCATATATAGATTATTATTTCTATCATTTAGGACTTAGACTTTGCTCAAAATCATGAGTATTTGGCTATTTATTATAAGTTTTTGACCACATATAAGTTTTTCACCCATGGTGTGAAGATACTGGAGAAATCAGACGTGAAACAAAGAATCTAGAGAAAATTGGGCCAGTGCCTCGACGCCTAAGGTAGATAGCTACGCATCACAGTGCCCATTACCCAGCGCTGCAGTACCTAGTCAAAGATAGCACCCCGACCTTTTTTAGGTCTCAACCAACGGTGCCCACCGCCTAACGCTGTAGTACCTATGTGACTAACAAAACCCCAGCTTAAAAAGTCCTAATATAACTTGGATTTGAAGCCATACGCCCTTAGGGATATGATGACCTATAAAAGACCCATTTTCATAGCCAAGTAGAGAGAATATCAGAGGCAACATAAGGCAAACATAAAAACAACACAAAAATAAGATACCAAAGTAACGAATTGAAGATTAAGAATTTGTGCATCAAGCCAAGAGAAAGAAAGAAGCTATCTAGAGCGTCTCTTTGTATTATTTCTCATCTTCTCTTATTATTATAATCTTGTTCATGATGTTTTTCATTAATTACTTTAGTACTTTTAGATTCATTATGAACTAAATTCTATTTATCTAGGGTTAGACTTTTGAACCTAACATATAGTAGAATTTTATTGACTCTCTTAGTTTATGAACTTAATAGATTAAATTTATTTTATTTTGTTTCTAATACTTTCTTTATATCTGGCCAATATATTGATTCATTGAGAAATTATAATGAACTCGAAAAAGAAATTTATATATTCAACCTATAATAGTTTGATACATGATCATAGGGTAACAATTATGAGTTTTATGTAAGATTGACATAGACCTAAATGACATATATGGCATGATTAGCTTGTTCTTAATAAGTTGGACACTATTCGGATTACCATAGATATATAGGTAATTGTTAAAGTATAATATAGTTATTTGACTATCGACAGAGATTATAAACATAAAGAATATTGGTTAGAAAATAATTAAGAAGTTTTCCAAATAAAGACTAAGTAAGTCTCCTCTTTCTTGCAAGAAACAAATTAAAATCTTTCCTTTATAAGCTAAAACCAAATCCAACTCATGGTTGGATAGCTAAAAAGGGGCTTAAAGAAAACTCTATGTAATGACCTTAAGTTTAGGGTCTTTAATAATCAATTTCTGTTAATTTTCTTTAGGTAGAAATAGAGAGGGATAAAAATATATAAAGAGGAAGTAAGAATTCTAAAGAGAGAAACAATTCTAGAGAGAGAAAGTGAGGGAATATGCTAGAACACCTCTATAATTCTATTTCCTATAATATTTTGAGATATAGTGCAATAATGCGCTTGTTTTTTTTTAACTTAGTGAGTGGATATAGGTTTATAGAAACCAAACAATTATAAATTTTGGTATTCTTTCTCGTTTTAATTTTTATTGCCTATTAGTTTTAAATTCTTCATTATTTGAGTCTTGAGTTGTATTGTAAATTTTCAATAGTGGTATTAATGGTAAAGGATTAAATGATTAAAAGAAGACTCAAAAGTAAATTATCAAGAATGACGACCACCAAGTTTGAGGTGAGAAGTTTAAGGGAGAATGAAATTTTAGTCTTTGACAAAAGAAGATGAAAGCCTTACTAGTTCAACAAAAGGTTGCCAAAGCCTTATTGAAGCCAAAAGAAGAAGGGTCTTCAGTAAGTGAGGAAAAGATGGTAGAGATGGATGAAACCGTCTTTAACACCATCATCTTGCAGTTATCTAATAACATATTGTGACAAGTCAATGAAGAGACTACAACATTAGAACTTCAGGATAAACTTGAAAGCTTGTATATTTTTAAATCTTTATCTAGTAAGGTTTCTCTTAAAGAAAGGTTATTTGGCTTTCAGATGGATCTCTAAAAAGATTTAGAAGAGAATCTTAATGAATTCAAGAGGATCTGTATAGACTTGGCAAATACTGGTGAAGCAATCAGTGATGAGAATCAAATAATTATTCTTTTAAACTCATTGTCAAGTTCTTATAGAAAAGTAAAATCTTTAATTAAATATGGTTGAGAAAGTCTTACCCTAAAGGATTGTTTGACTACCTTAAGACTACGAGAATAAGAAATAAATTCTGAGAAAGAAGATAATGAAAAAAAATATCTATTTGCTAGAGAAAGACCAGAGAAAAAAGAGAAAAGAAAATACAAAGGAAAATCTAAGTCTAAGTCAAAGATTGATGGAAGAAAGTATTATTTTTGTGGAAATAAGGGGCGCTTAAAGAGAAATTGTTATGAAAGAATTGAAAAATTAAAAGAAAAGGGTTCATATCATATAGATGTAGCAATAGCATTGGATGGGTATGACAGTCTAGATATGCTTACATATGAGTGCTAACAAGAACTAGTTTGATTCAAATAAAAAATATGAAGAGAGTGAGGTACTAAATTGGAATAATTATACAGAGTGATTAGGATAGGTATATTTCTTGTAAAATTGCATAATGAAACAATAAGAATCCTAAAAGATATGGTACATATTCTTGAATTAAAGAAGAACATGATATTTTTAAGGGTTCTGAATGAATTAAGATACATTTATAAAATTAAAATTGGATAGCTAAGGATAAAAATGGATTTATGCTTATGATAAAGGGTACTAAACAAGCTAGGCTATATATTTTATAAGGGAGAATTGTCACTGATATATTACTACTGTTGCTTATATAAGGTACAAAGAGCCTAAGATGTGGCATAAGAGATTAGGCCATACAATGAAACTAGGCTTCCTACAGGTAGGAAAACAAGGTCTTATTAGAAATGAGAAGATGATTGGACAGCGTACATTAGAAAAAACAATGCATGATTAATTTCAACACCAACCATTACAAGGTAAATGGAGTTTTGAAATACATCCATACTGTCTTGTGGGAGCCAACAAATACAATAACACATAATGGTAATAGATATTTTCTATTCTTAGTTGATGACTACTTAAGAAAAGATCATGTGAAAGTATATGAATTAAGGAAAATTCAGAGTAAGATGAAGAATCTTACTTTGAGGTGAAGTTACAACACCAAACTCCTTTTAAGAATAATATACAAGCTAAACCAAAAGATAATCCACAATCTCAAACTCATCATAAACTAATACATCAACAAATAGAAGTCCAAGACAGAGACTCAAGATAAAGGTCCGAGATAGAGGTGTAAGATAAAATTCTAAGACAAAGGCCCGAGACAAAAACTAGTAAGCGATGATGGTTGCATGGATTGGTTTAGATACTTAAACTAGACAGATTAATAGTAATATTTTTTTTTATAATCAGTTAGCTATTTATCTCTATAAAAATTAAGTATTAGGGGAATTAGTTTCTAGTGAAACAGTAAAGTTAGAAAAGATAAGCATTAAAGAGAATCCTACTGATTTGGAAATTGAGTTAATGTCTGTGAACAAATTTAAAGTATATTTAAGGCTGTTGTATATTGATAAGAGATTAGCAGTAAAAATAGAATATGAGCTGAAGAAGAAAGAACTGTATTAGATATATAGACTAAATTGCTATAAGTAAAGGTAGATATGTAAAGAATATTGGTCAAAAAACAATTAAGAAGTTTTCTAAATAAAGACCAAGAAATTCTCGTCTTTCTTGTAAGAAACAAATTAAAATCTTTTTTTTGTAAGCCAAATCCAAATCTAACTCATAGTTGGATAGTCAAAAGAGGGCTTACAACAAACTCTATATAAAGACCTTGGATTTAAGATCTTTAATCATCGATTCCTCTTTATTTTTTTTAAATAAAAAGAAAGAGAGAAAATTATGTAAAGAGATGAAGAATATGCGTTCTAGAGAGAGAAAGTGAGGAAATATAGTAGAACAACTCTATAATTCTATTCTTTATAATATATTGAGATATAATGCAATATTAAATTTATTGTTTAACTCAAAAAGTAAACGTAAATTTATGAAAATTAAACTATAAATTTTCTTAACATTCTTTTTTGTTTTTATTTTTACCATCTATTAATTTTAAACTATTAATTAATTAAATTTTAAATTAGATCACGAATTCCCAACAATAAATTAAATTCTATCTCAATAATAGTTACGAGTGAAATTTAAACTGAATTAAATCTATCCAGACTTTCACAACTTTTCAAAAAAATAATAAAAGAGTTGTTCACGTGTCAGGTTTTAAATACCACTGTTGGAGTTGGAGGATAACAATGAGTGCAAAACTTAAAATATAACATATTTATGTGTATCTAATAATTTTTTTTTCAAAAATCTGATGTAATATTTTTGTATATAAATTATTGTTGATATTAAATTAGACTATTTAAGTAGTATTTTATTAAATTATACAATATAAATTATTAAGAATATTACTTTATATTTTTTATGCACACCCTATTAAAATTATAAATTTTTTACAAAAAAAAAAAAGATAAATAATTACATTATCTTGATATTCGTCAAACTCAAACTTTTGATCTATCTAAATTAAGAAAATTCACAAAACTTACTGAAGAGACGAGCACTTAGGTAAAATTTTTTTTGATGTAATATTAATAACCATGATTCGCACTCATGAAACATCTTTATAAATAAAATAAGGAACCAAAGAAGGAAATAAGCGGCAGAGGAGGAAGGAGGCACGTGAAGGTCACATAATAAGGAAGCAAGGAAATAAGAAGACGGAAGCAAATAAGAAGCGGAGCAAGAAGACAAGAAAGAAGGAATTAAAAAGACATGAAGTGAGGAAGCAGGGAGGCCAAGAAGCAAGGAGGTCGGGGCAATGTAAAGAAAGCACAGGACATATAAGTGCCTAAATAATGGAAGCAGATAAACACACAAAAGATTGTGTATGTTAAAATGTTGAAGACCAGCTTAAGAGAGCACGAGAGGAAGCATGTGCCATGAAGGAAACAAGAGATTTTGAGAACTGTTGGATTAGACTCATCAGACCTAATCCTAAGTGATCTGTAAAAAGGAGAAATTAGTTCTTTTAGCTATAAAAGGTAAGGCGTTTTCTAATTTCTCCCACAAGGGTTGCTCGAGAATAAAACGCCACTCTGGTCAACCATTGATTCTTGAAACAAGGACTTGATTTACCAACCTGTGGGATTGGTTGACCACAACTAGTCTTGATTAACAAACAAAGGCAGTCTCATTGTTGACCATACGTTATTCTTGAGTCAAGATTTTATTCCAAATCAGGTCTTGGTTGTTCATGGATCTTTCTTAGTCAACCATTAAGGGCATTAATTTAGTATATATAATTGGAGGAAAAAAAAGCAGGTATCCACCAAAAAATGATAATTGATCACAGCGATTAATGATGGATTGACTCAAATTTTATTTCATCGAATTTAAAATTTTGAGAGTTATGCGATGATATAATTATTTGTATTAAAAAATATTGGAGGAGTATCAAAATAAAAAAATAAAGCAATGATCACCTTATTGTCATCACTAAACAGTGGTAAATAGAGTTGCACTACTACCATTATCAGAGTAATCGATTAATGATCTAGTCGAAGAAGGTGGCAATGTACTTATTAGTGTGCTATATATAGGTTGCAACTGTGTACATTATAATTTTAAAACTTAATTATTTGTATGTCTCGCATATAAATCAACGTAACGAAAAAAAAATTTAATTTTTAAATACACATTCTAAATTTAAGTTTCATTATATTAATAAAATTAAAAATTATTTTAAAACATAATTTAGAATATTTTTTGTTTTTGAAGTTTACTCTAAAATAATTGTACGAGTAATTTCAGTTTACAATATCTAGTGAGATTACGAAATTAAAATAGTAGCATCCAATTTCTTGCCAGAGTTGAATTGAAGCAATATATATATGTGTGTATTGTTTTGTAATTGCAACACTTTGCAATATATTTCTTTTTAAATTGCGGAATATATTATTTTGTCTCTCTAACTTCATTTTCCTATTGACTAACACTTCGTCATTAACAAAGGAATAGCAATTGTAATCTTTACAATTGACGCATCACACTCTCGAATGCCACACTTACACAGCCTTTTTATATTGCAACATTTGCAATAATGTATATATTTTATTTTACATAAAAGACACGTGTCCTTCAACAAAATATTGGTGGCAAATACTTAAGTGGTGGCCGAATGCCACCCTTTCAATTGCAAAATCATTTTGTAATTTAATGTATATATTATTCCAAGACATATGTCCTTTATAGATTAAGGGTGGCATTTCTTTTTGAGTGCTGACCGAATGATTTTGCCATTTAAGTTAAGTGGTGGCAAGACTTTGTCATAAGTCAACCCATTACAAAGTATTATTATGTCTTAATTTGACATGTGGTAGCTTGTAATGGGATGAGTTGATAAATGTTGGTAAGTCACTACTTGCCATTTGTTAGTTTTTGAATTTAATATTTAAGTTTTATCAATTTTTTTAAATTTTTTTTAAAATAATTCATATTTTTTAAAAAAAATTTAAATTAAATTATTTAACTTGATGTGCTACTTTAGTACTCAACGAGTATCTTTTATATTATGAGATTCTTTAATTTCATACCAATTTATCTTTCAAAACTCTTCTGTAAGTCTGTAAATGATGTCCCACACACACGTTACGTAAATTATAGAATGACACATTAAATCATACAAATTGAGGTTAATATATATTCGTATATTCCCTCCATCATTTATATCCTAAAATGAGTTGACAAATGTTGACAAGTCACTATTTACCACTTATCACTTCCTGAACTTAATATTTAAGTCTTAACAGTTTCTTGAGAGACCTTAAAGTAATTCATACTTTTTAAAATTTTTTCAAATCGAACTATTTGACTCGATGTGCTACGTCAGTGCTCAACGAGTACTTTTCATATTGTGAGACTTTCTAAGTTTACACTCGTTTGTCTTCTAAAACTCTTTCGTAAGTCTATAAATGATGCCCCACATACACGTTACGTAAATTACAGAACGAGACGTTAAACTATACAAATTAAGATTAATACATATTCGTATAGTCCATCTATCATTTATATCCTGGAAGCGCGAAAATATAGATAATCACAATCAAGTCTCCATATGCTCAATCGTGAACTTATCTCCAAATTTGTATTTTCATAAACAATATCCGCAAACACCTTTGCGATATTGTTTATCTTACGAAAAACTCTTTTTTGAGTTTTATACTTGTGGCCATAAAACTTTTTGAAATATAATCTCAGAGCATCAAGATATACAACTCACCTATATGAGCTGACGGATCTCATATTTACACATACTGAATTTTATAAGCATCGGACTATACTCAGTAACACCTAACAGTCGGACCATGAAAGGTCTTTAACATTTGTGGAACTTAAGTATGATAGATCACTCACAAATTCACTATAGTGCTTATGTCAAAAGATCATAAATACTACTAAACTCAAAAAGATTTTTCATTTTTAACTTTATAAAATATTTATTGGAAGTGCTCATGTCAAATAACCAAGGAATGTCTCTCTAACTTTAATTTTCTTTTAACTAACACTTAGTCATTAACAAAGGAATTGTAATTGTAATCGTAATCTTTATAATTGATGCACCACAATCTCGAATACCACACTTGCACAACCATTTTATATTGCAAAATTTGCAATAATGTATATATTTTACTTTATATAAAGGACATGCGTCCTTTAATAAAGAGTTAGTGGCATTTCTTTTTGAACGGTGGCCGAATGATTCTTTATAAATTAAGGGTGACATTTCTTTTTGAATGGTGGCCGAATGGTTTTACATTTAAGTTAAGTGGTGGAAAGGCTTTTCCATATGTCATGCCGTGGCTTTACATGTGGCAGCTTGTAATAGGATGAGTTGGCAAGTGCTAGCAAGTTACTACTTGGGACTTGTCAACTTCTTAGACTTAACACTTAAGTCCTATCAGTTTTTTGAGAGACTCTAAAATAATTTTTTATTTTCAAAATATTTTTAGATCAAACTACTTGACTCGGTGCGCTACCCTAGTGTTCAACGAGTATACTTCATATTGTGAAACTCCTTAGGTTCACACCCATTTGTCTTATGGACCTCTTCTGTAAGTCCGTAAATAATGTCCCACACACACGTTACGAAAATTATAATTGCGTGTTATACCATATAAGTTGAGGTTAATATATATTCGTATAGTCCCTCCGTCATTTATATCCTGAAAGAGTGGAAACATAAATTATCACCACCAAGTCTCCATATGCTTAACCGTGAACTTATCTCTAAATTTGTATTTCTATAAATAATATCTGCAAATACTTTTGGGTTTTATCCTATAGAAAACTCTTTCTTGAGTTTTATACTTGTAGCCATAAAACTTCCTAAAATATAATCTCGGAGTATCGGGATATACAACTTACCCAAATGAGCTTATAGATCTCATATTTACACATATCGGATTCTATGAGTATTGAATTATACCCAACGATACCCAATAGAATTTAAGTATGGTGAATTATTCACAAATCTACCATGGTGTTCATGTCAAAGGACCACAAATACTACTCAACTCGAGAAGATCTTCCATTGACAACTTTATGGAATGTTTATTAAAGGTCCTCATTGAGTCTATTCCGTACTCAGTTCTCATTGAATACTTGTATGCCTATATGAGCTTCCACTACGCTCATAGTCAACTTAAATTAACTATTTGAACCATTTAGATATATCATCGACAGATCCACATCAAGGAAGATAGATCGAAACATAAAATTTGAGAACATACTTGCACAATAACATTTCCTAACACTATTTACAACTCTTTGCAATTATGTTATTGCTAATATATTCTCAGATTTTTGTCTCATTTTACACAAGGCTCTAACTCTTTAGATTTTGCTAACTCTCAACGTTTATACTCTTAACGTTGCTAACTCTTAGCACTGATTTAAACTCTTTTATACCAGATCGAACTCCTTCAGATCATACAAGTATCTTACAATTTATTATTTAATATTAACGATTTATTCGAAATGTTTATTTTATAAATAGTAAATAATTAATATTTACATAATATTAAAATGACACGTAAGCATCATGTCTAACAGTACCTCCACTAATTATAATTTGACAGCAAAGATATGATCATTGTCAAATTTTTTTATTTTGGCACTCATCTAATACTCGATTAATGAAAACAATCACATCATCACAATAATTTCAAAACTTTGAGCCAGTAATATAAAATTTGTCATTCTACTACTAATCATCATTTGCTAGTTGCCATCGGTGGCAACGATTGTAGTGGCAGTCATCGTTAACCATTATTTCTCTTTCATTCTTTTATTAATTATTTATTTTTTCTTAATTTTTAAATTTATTTTTAAAAACATTTAAAAAATTTAATAATGATGACACACATTATTTATAACTTATTATAAAATAACATATATCATTTTATTTAAATTATTTATATTATAACATGTGTCACTTTTATTTAAATTAAAAAAATAACATCCGTTCCCTTAATTTTTGACATATCTTTTTAAAAATAAATATATAAATTTGTCTTTTTTTTAACTATTTAAACAGATAAAATCCATAATTTGACAAAAAAAAAATTTCTCTTTTAAAGGGTTTCTTTTGATAAAACTTAGAGGCTCACATATTCTTTACCTAAAATTTTATTTAAAGAAAAAACATGTTCTTTACCTAACATCTTTTAAAATATGGAAAAAAAAAAAAACAAAGAGAAGAAGGTGTGTTGAGTTCATTGGGATCGAATTGTTACACGTTGAATTTTTTTTTTTTTTAAAAAAAATCCTGAAGAGAGTGGGAGCACTTGAATCGAACAATATGATAATAAGTGAAGGTAGAAACAAAAGAATACGCTTCCTCGTGTCAACAACCTAGTAGCTGAAATCTTCTCACAACAACCTAGATGTAGCTAAATATGTGGCAAAATAGTTTTGTTTTATTAGCAAAATTTTTGCATTATTAAATTTAAGTTAGGAGTTTAAATTTTAATAAAAATTTAAAAAAAAATTATTTTTTAAATATTTAAGACACTATTATAATTATTGATAGTTTAAAAAACAGTTATTAATTGTCAGAGAATTTTTACTCTTTCAAAATTTAAGAGAAAATTACAATTATTAATAATTTTTAAAAATAGTTATTAATTATTTGACAATTGCAATTTTTGATAGCAGAAAATTTTTCGTAACATATTAAAATTGTGGAAAAATAACAAATAAATAAGTCCACGTGCACGTCTTAAAAAAAAGAAAAAGAAGAAAAGAAATGGTAAAAATGCAAATAAAAGCTTCTCCATTTCCAGGTTCAGCTCCACTTATTTGCTAACTCATTTTCTTTTTCAGCTCTGTTTCTACGCTAAATTCGTACCCACCAGTTCTTGTTTTTACGAGTTTTAAGACTAACTGATTTTTCAGTTTTATTGGTTTATCTTTTCATAAAATAAAAACTTTGTGCACCATATGTTTGTGTTTGTGTTTTAGGTAAAGTTTATGAACACCTAATTTAAATCAGAATCTTAGTAGAAGTTAAATAATTTTCATTCTTTTTAATAATTAGGGGTAGTTGCATTTATTGATAGTTTGAAAAGTTGTTATTGATTATTTAACGATTATATTTATTGATAATTATTATAATTTTTTAAGATTTGAAATTTATATTGTAATAATTGTACTTATATCAAACAATAAAAATAAATAAAAATTTTGTGGGTAGACACTAGATTTCAAGATTTCACCATCTCATGTCCTTTTCTTTACTCTTATAGGTTGTTATTTTATTGAATAATTTTAAGTATTTTAAATTATATTTAAAAATAATATGTTAAATAATTATTAAATAATAAAATAAATAAAATTTAAAATTATTTATTATGTTATTTTAACATTCGGTAATTATTTGACATTTTATTTTTTTTTTATGAAATTTAGAATAGATGTGTAGGATTACTCTATTTTATTATTAGCTTACAAATTTTTTTTTTTTTTTGAGTTTTACCACGACGCGGTTGTGATCATTTATTATATATAGGTCCCCTAAGTTTTATATATATTGGACTATGTGGGTATTGATTCATGAATTAGTATGTAGAATTAACATGATCATATGATCATTCTGTATGCTGCAGCGCGGCGGAGACCGAGGTTGTTAGTTTTTCAGAGAAATTTGAAATATTGAAGGCATTTTTTTTCTGGTTTGTGTTGATTAAATGCAACAGACTGAAAGTAATGCCAATGCGAGGCTTGTCTCTGCAATTTTGTACACATATTGGTGTGGAGAGACCAAATTTGCTTGTTTTTAATAGGAAATGCAAGGCACAACAGACTCTACACTTGACAAAGTTGAAACTGAGAAGACGTACAAAATTCAATTTAGTGCTTGCACATTGCTGTAAGGAATCTGATGGTAATTAAATTTTATTTTATTTTTTTATGATTTAGTTCAATTTTTTTTTTCTTTCCATTTGATTTCTATTTAACCTTCTATTCGTTTGCTGCATATCTACTAAGTCAAGAAGGTCATGAATTGACGATTTACTAGTTATTTGTTCAAGTTCAATGATGCTTCTGTTTAATTTCTTAGATGAAGGTTTTTATTCATTTTTTGTTCTGTTTTTGTTTGTTTTCTAGCTCCTAGTGTGGAATCAGGGAACTATTGTTCTTCTTTAGATGGGAATTGGTTGTTAAAGGTACAAGTACTAAATATGAACTGAGACCAAAATACTAGATTGCATGAAGAGTTACTTATTCCATTGATGATTGATTTGGTTTTTTAATGTCTTAAACTGAAAAGGGTTGAGGCTTTAATCGTCTGTAGATTCTGTTTGATTTGAGGAAATTTCTTTGTAATTGCAGACGAAGGGAAGAGAGGTTGCCTCACGCTTAAATGAACGGTGTATATTTCTTGTTGGTCAGCTTCTAATCTGAACCGTGTCATTTACATGGTTTAATTACCTTGTAATTTAACATTATGTAATGTGAAATTCAGGAATGATGGGATCCGGAAAAACTACAGTTGGCAAGATTTTGTCAGAAGCTCTTGGTTATAACTTTGTCGACTGGTTAGTGTCTCGATCAACTCAGCATGTTCTTATAATATGTTGATCCTTCCACAGACATGAAGAGTCACCGTTCTTGAGCCATCGGAGGAATCGGCAATACCTTATTGATGAGTTGAATACATCGATTTTTATGGCATATTATTTCTTTGTCATTAGTGTTAACTGTGTTGGTGCTGTTGGCAACTCCTTACACTCTCTGTTCACCAGTAATCATATTCCGTTTCTTGGGGTATGAGTGTCTATGTGTGGTGTCAACATAGTGTTGGATTTAGCAAAAACATTACGATTTCTAAACAGTTGATCAATGCAACTTACATGGATGAATATGATAGATGAGTCAAATAATAGTATTATTGTACGTCTATTTGATTCATTGTTTTTTTTTTCAGATACATAATCTAAGTTTGGTGCCTTACTACAGTACATATAGTTGCTACATTGCAAGGAAACAACTAGACAGACTTTGTATTTCACATCTTATAATAATTCTGCTTGTTCCAGAATTTACTGACATAGATATGTGTTGTTTATGGGTATTTCAGTGATGAGTACGTGGAGCAGACTATGGGTGGGAATTCTGTGGCTCAAATTTTTAAAGAGTGCGGACAGTCTTACTTCAGGGAAAATGAGGTTTGTCTAACAAACAATACTTTTATATCGCCTACTACATCTTCTCCTCTCTTTGTTCTCTTTTCAATCAAATTTCCTGAACTATCTTACCGTTTTGCCTATCAACTTTTTAAGAAATGCCCACTTTACTTGGCATTCAGAAGCTTTCAGTTCCACATCACTTGCACCTCTTTTGTTTTAGGCCTTTCTTGTGACTTCAATATGAATATAGTGGTTCATTTAGAAACATTTGGCATTTTACTAATTGTGCAGACCAGTTGATGTTTTGGATTGACTACCACATGTATGAAAATAATTTTTTTTTACTGTCTACATGCCTACGTTATCAAGATATCATCATATACATATGGTTGATATATTGGTATCTCCATTGACATTTGAAGGTTAGTTCATTATAGTGCATTATGGTATGTGAGAACGCGTCATTCATTATTGTTTCACTTATTTTTCTTTAGGATTTCTATCCAAGAAAGTATCAGTCATATGAGTATACAATTTAAGGCATTAAAATAGGAACCAACTGGAAATGTAAAAACTTTAGACTCTTGCCTATTCTAGAACCTAGAAATAGAAATAGTGTGATAACATCTGAGAATAACAAATGGCAGCAAGGACAGGCCAAAGTAGATAATGTTTGAAAAGTGACCCTTTACTTGTGTTCTGTTTCGCTAAATGTTACAACTACTGCAACAATCTAGCTTTGAGTGTCCTTCAAATTGTTTGTCAAAATTTGAATTAATTTAAGATAATAACTTCGATATTGTTTTGATGATCTTTTCCCTTTATTTAGTGGAGGCAGAAAGTAATGATTTCTATTCTACATTACAGACCAAGGCATTGCAGAATTTGTCCTTGATGCCCCAACAAGTTGTTGCCACAGGTGGGGGGGCAGTGGTTCGCCCAATCAACTGGTATTCTGGGTTCATGATGTAAAACTTAGCAATTTTCTCTTATTACAGATAATAAACTTGTGCAATTTTATCTTTCTTTGAACAAATGTGCTTTGCCAGACAGTTAAAAAATGAGTTAAGCTTCACAATATTTTTAAAATTTCAGGAGTTATATGAGGCAGGGGATTACCGTCTTTCTTGATGTCCCTCTGGATGCATTGGCAAGGAGAATTGCTGCTGTAGGAACTGATTCTCGGCCTCTTTTGGGTTTCAATTCAGGCGATGCATATACAAAGGTGGCAGTGCTTCTGATATTTTTTCAATATCTTCCCAGCAACTTCAGATTTTTTATCTTGTAGCACTATTAACAATGACACTTCCCTCTTCGACTTCTTGCAGGCATTTATGGGACTGTTTACTCTTTCAAAAAAGAGATCTGATGCATATGCAAATGCTGATGCTACCGTTTCCATTTTACGTATGTCTTCTATGCATCACATGTTTTGGAATTCTGCTTCTCTTGCTTTTAAGTACTTGATCTTAAATGTTTGAAGGAACAGTTGCTTATCACATAAAGGAAGAATGAAACTTTAACAGTGGTTTACAATGAACTGCTGCCCTCATTTTTGTGCAATTGAAGATTCTTTTGTGACGCACATTGTGAGGAAAAAAAAAGGCAAACTGTATGGTTAAGTCCTCGAGCCGTAGATTATGAGATTGCCCTAATGAGGCTGCATCATTTTTGTGCCACCACCATAATTCCTTGCACTTGTAAAATCCATGTATTTCTTCACTTTTTGACAGAGTTGAGCCCTTGGCCATTTTGGAAGCAGAATTGTTTTCAATTTTGTCGCCCGGTGGGTGCATCAGAGCTATTGGTTATCCTATTAGATGGTGTCACTAGGCATAGTCTGGAGTCTTGACCTAGATAACTACCACAATGAGGCTGTTAAAACCTTTAAATTTATCCATTGCCTATTCCTTTTTCTGCTGTCATGCAATTGATTTCTTGCTTTTCAGATCTTGCTGCAAGCTTGGGTGTTGAAGATTTATCAGATATCACACCAACTGCCATAGCAATGGAGGTCTTGCTCTTGGTTACTCTTTAATTTTTCCTACGGCGTGGTCATCCAGGATTTGAGATTAAACAAGACTTAATTTTTTTTTATTTTAAAAAAAGAATACTGTAATATAAATAATCATAGATTAATATTGATGATTTTGCTAATTGCTAAAGATGCTTTTGAATTTCAACAGGTACTGGAACAAATTGAGAAGCACCTGAAAGTTGATAACGGCATGTCCATCCAACCATTCTCTTGACTACCAAATTCCCTGGTTTGTTTTTCTTATGTTATTTTATGGGAACTATAGGTTGTTCTTTTGAACTGTTGTACAGATGAAATAAATAAAATATTGATCAAATATGTTCTTTGGCAATTGAGTTTGAGACCTTCACAGCATTCAACGGCTAATCTTTCTCTTCAGAGAACTCGAGTTTATAATAGTCAATTATACCAGAATTTAACATTTACAAAACCGAGTTCAAAGTTGCTCATAAAAGAATTACATGATGCCAAAAAAGGGGGAAAACAAATTAACCAGTATGATACGATATCGAACCCGTCAAAATTCTGTGCAGTTTACATTCTGTAAACCAATCTAATGGAGACGAGAGGGATGAGTATTACCATTATAAAAATATTCTCCGGATAGTCCTAGCTGCAGCACGGGAAATCAACCTTCCGGCCAGATCAACAGGCAAGTTAAGCAACTGCTGTTGCAATTCTGCTGGGAGCTGCCACGTATTGCAACAAAGGTAAGTCAGCAAAAATTTATCAGAGTCCATACAAGAAGGAAAATGGAGATGATTTGGAACCAATCCTGCTTCACTGGTGAATGTTACTCTGATTTGGGGGATTAAGGAGTTAAAAGAAGCACAGAAAAAAGATTTTGGGAATAGCTTCTACAGTTAGGATATAGCAAATGTCTATAATTTTGTCAAAGCAAACAAAACTCCGTGGTATAGTACAATTTTATCAAAAATGAGAATGGCAAGATATAGCATTGATAGACCCTATATTTGAAATAGAATTCTCAAATGATCACACTGACACAGAATAACGTCATGGACCAAGCTGTTTAAGAAAAAAGCCCTAGGGACCTTGCTGTAACTTATCCTTGTCATAAATAGGCCTAAACAATCTTAATCATTTTTCGAGGTGAATGAATGGATGCAGTGCAAAATGAAGGTAAGCACATAAGCTGTGACCCTGTGTAGTGTGTACGCATGCACACGCGTCTTTGTGGCAATACTAGTGAGCAAGAGATTTATTTGTACAAATTTATGCTTTGCAACAAGGATACATGCAATATAAACATGCATATGCATAATTATTACCTCAGGAATAACAGAAAGAATAGGTAAAATCTCTTGGGCAGATGTAAGTTGATAAAAGACAAGTGATGCTTCTTCTGAGTATGTCATTTGATTCTTGTATACACCACCCTCTTTGGCTTCCTGCAAGAAAAATTGGTAAATTAAATTGCAACACAAGAGCCCTGTGATTGTAAGCTACACTGAAAGATTCAACTATATTTTCCCATTCCATGAGAACAATTTGCATTCTGTTGACATCATGCAATCAGTGACTCAAATTTGGAACTCCTTCAACTGGGATCTCCTATCAATGCGCAATTAACTTCAAATTGATGTCCAATTATGGTACACTTATTAATCATAATTAAGATAATAAAAGCTTTTCCCCTTGCACATTTTCTTCAGAAAAACCAAAAAGAAAATAGAGAACGAGTAAGAAAAAAAGAAAGAGAAAGAAATGAATTATCATGTTGAAATATCTGTTTGGTTGAATTATAATCTCCAGTGAAGCAGAATTTTTTAATACAAGAATACTTATAATATTTGATGTGCTATTATGCAGCAAGTATTGGTACATAACTTGAAGAGAAATCAAGTCTAGTTCAGATAGAAAAATAGAAATTTGTTCCCTTTTCATTTTCCAGCTAAAGAAATTGATTTACTTTGTCATTGCGCCCAACAAGCTTCGGCTCTTACCACAATGGAGGTTTCACTTCTTTGGAAGCTTGACAGTAATAAAATAAGATGACGCAAATTTCTCAGGTTGATTATGTCTTCTTTGGTGAGTGAAGAGACTGATGAGGAAGCAGCAAAGGGTGATATTGCTGAGGTAAAAGAATCCATGGTGGCTAGCCCAAGTGCATCCAAACCCTGTATATATTTGCAGAAACCAATTTGAGAGACCAAATAAAATCACGAGGCAATGAGAGATGATATTATCAAGGAACCGCAAGAGGTTGGTTTGATTAAATAAAAGCAATCTAGATACTTTTATGCTACTGATGAACCGGCCAATTGACCACCAAGGCCTACTCACTCAAATTATGCATGGGTTCACAACGTGGTTATGAATGATGTTCTATGGCCTTGTCAAACTGTTTTTCCATTCCATGATTGGATATGCATACAAAGTTGCATACTGTGATGGGCACAAATCATAGATGAAATCTTTGTAGCTTTCTTTGTTGGTGTCACCCAAGGTCATATGTTTAAGGGTCTTGCATCGTCATTGAAAAGAATCCTACTTAATGGACAATGCACTAGAGATGGAGATAAAACGTAGGGCTTAAGAGTGTACCTTAGCAAATTCTTGAAGAAGTATTTCCCTCACAAATGCGCCCTGTAAATACTTTTTTGAGTTAACAATTAAAAAGCACTACTCTGACATGGTAAAGGTCAGATGGTTACACTACAAATCTATGATACCTTCTCAGTTAATGTGAAAGAAAGGATTTCCTTGGTGATCCTTTTGGAATCTGTATCGTCTGTTTGCTTTTTAACCAAGGCTTTCTCTGTCCGGGCACGAAGAGACTGCCACACAATTATGAAAGATACTGAATAAAATGAGCTGAAGAGACAATAAGGAGGGGCTAATAGAATTGGCAATAAGGTGAGGCCATATATGCTTCTTGCTTAGAAGTATCCATTGACAGTTTTAACAAACAGAACAGTTCAAAAAAATGCTGACGATCAATTGGAAGGATGTGGATAATGCTAGTTAGCTTAAAAGTAGCTTTATTGTTCAGAACCTCAGAAGCAACTACGTGCATAAATAAAAGAAAATACAAGTGCATAACATATAATTCAACTACAGCACGTCTTAAGAAAAACCTAACAAGTAGGAGAAATAAAATATTTGACCTCTGTGAGTAGAGATTCCAGACGATCAATTCTGAAAACACCTTCCTAACAGAACAGAAACTATGAATCAGAAATATGGTATATAAGTATAGAAGCATTACAATTATTAAACACAGAGACAAATCACAGCTATAAACAGATAGAATACTTACCTTGTAAAGGAGAGCAACTAATGAAGACTTGAGCTGAGGTGAGCTGTCAGTTAGAACTTTTCTAGCTATCCACGGGTATGTGCTACCCAGGACCTTGTAACCTGGGTTGGAGCTGATGGCGATTCCCTCTAATACAGCCAGGCTACAGGAGAGAAAAAGGAAAGAAGTATTTGAGTAAATAATATCAGTAAATTACTTATAAAATAGAGGCACCTAAAAATCACAATAAATTTACAGATCAACAAACATTACTAAATGCATTGCAGGTTAGTTAGTAAAGCATAACTACCTTCGAATGACAAGAGAAAAATATGAAGGTATTCGAAATTTGAACTTATACCTGCACAAAAAATGCAACAACATTAAGTTACCTCGTTTCCTTTAAAAAGAAAAAGGTTTACATATTCAATAGCAACATGATGCTACCACAGAAAATATGGCACTCGCCCAAGTGCAGACATACACACATGCATAAGAAAGCACAAAGAAACCTGCATTGATTCCCTTCTCTCTCTCTATCAAGCACTCACCCATATGAAGACAGATACACTTACACATAAGAAAGCTCAAAGAAACCTTCATTGATTCCCTTCTTTTTTTCTTTTTCCTCCACATTCTGGATTAGCCAGTGTCTCCACTATACATTTCATTACTCACATATGATTTCCAGATCATGCAATAGTGGCTCAGAACAAAAGCACATGGAAGAGTAAAAAAAAAAAGTATAAATTTAAAATACGTCAAAATTCCCAAAGCACCCATAAAACTAGAATAGTAGGCCCAGATAGACAAGTGAAATTCTGCTGACAAGCAGACTGGTATGACAAATGAAATAAACCGTTATGAATCCATTTAAAAAACTGAGAAATTTCACATAGGAACATAAGAACTGCAATGCTACCTTGCTTTATAAACAGATTCTTCGAATTAAATAAACTTCCTATAGTTGATGGCATTTATGCTGTTACATGTTACATTATGACAATAAACTCTTAGTAGCAAACTGTTGTTTGTCCCAACGACCTTGATTGTTGACTGTAATTTGTACCTCTTTCAGATGAACAGATAAGAGTCTACACATGGAGTTGCAAACAGAATGAACTTCCTCATTCTCTTCATTCTTTGAGAATCACTTTATTCTAAATTTTAATGTCTATGGACATCATATTTCAAGGATATAGTGAAATGTGTGAACAATTTTGTTGGACCAGAAAAGAGGAGATTTATCATTTTGCATAGACAAATTTTGTAGTTTTGCCATTTCAACTCCAATCGCTTTTTTTCTTTCTTTTCTTTTTTCCATTTTTAATTTAATTTTCCATGCTCCTAAATAGACCAAAGTTTTTCCTTTCTCATTTGATTTCCCTTTCCATACCTCTACAAGAGTTCTTTGGTTCTTATCAGAAAATTAATATAAAAAAAGGAAGAATTCTTTGGCCAATATTTCTAAGTTCATCTCATATGTTTAACAAATTCATTACACTGAGAAGAATACAAAAGAAAACTGCACAGAGTTAACAAAGATAGAAATGTAAGTCAAACATATACCACTGTAGAAGAGTTTGACGATAAGCCACAATCAAACCAAAAGAGTAATAGCCCATAGAGATTTGACATAATTCTACACATGTTAAGTGTTTATGATGCACGTGGATAGAATAGAACAAGGACAACTATACATTGTAGTTCCCAAGTTCCCTAGAAGGTCCCCAAAGCTTATATTTCGGACTCCTTTTGCAACAGCATTTTGGAAGACGCCTGTAGAGAAACAAAGTGGAAGACATCAAAACCTCAGTCATAGAAGTTAAGGACCATAAAATCCGAAAAAGGGAACTACTTGAAACTCATGTTGAAAAAAAGAGGAAACCTGTTAAAGCTTTAGTAACAGCTTCCTTCTCTGCAGTTGGTGGAAGAAGCCTGCAAAAATTCAAACAAGCTTTATCATGTACCGGTTAGAATAATTTCTTTGCAGCAAGGAGGAAAGAGAGACAATTGTAATACCCAAGAGTAACAAAATCCTTAGCCAGCGCATCAAAATCACGGTTTACGAGATGGAGACAAGCTTCCATAAATCCATCGCGGAGTTCTTGTTTAAATTCACCCATCATACCAAAATCTGATGGCGAAAGATATGAAAAGTTAATTTTGCACCATATATACTTTCTATTAATACATGCATGTTATTCAATTGATAAAATGTAGGCCCACAAATATGACTATAATTATAGAAAAAATCCAAGACATACTTCATGACAGATATAAATGGTTAGCAACAATGGCAAATTTTAAAAAGACAAATTCTGTTTCATTATTCTGAAATTTTGTCAAAATGATTATTCAAAATAAATAACCAAGTCAAACTAGCAAAAATTTTTAACTCAACCTTAATTCCAGTAATTTATCTGACAGAATCCAAGGGTTTCCATAATTGAATCATTATTTGTCTTGACAAGGTACTTAAGTACCTCTAAAAACAATAAAGTGAATTCCTTTGCAAAAAGATTATCTCTCCATGTTTTTATGTTTTGCCCCTTTCAATACTGTTAATATTTTAATGAAACAGATGTTGGCTCAATGAAAAGAGAACAAAATACCAAAGTGATAGTATCCCAATCAACCTCTCTAATATCAAAGGATAAAGCTAATACTGCAACAAATGTTTAAACTGCTTAGTTACAATAATCCATAAATGGATCAAGAAATCTACATATCAAGATCAATAACCAGAAAAGTGAGAAAATAGGGACAAACTGAAGACCGACTTCAAGGTTGATATCAGAAAAGAAATAGAAAACCTGTGTTGTCTATCAGTATATTAAAGGCGCAAGAACATGAACAGAAGAAAAAGCTTCTTTTTAAGGTAGTAAAAGGAAAGTCAATGAACAGCACATTCAATAAAAACATGCCTGATTTGTGCTCTTTTTTAAAAATTTATTTTTTGCTAAATAAATTCCAAAACATGCCTTGTTTTACATGGTAAATATTCATATTTAAAAACAATACCTAGATAAGCTAATTTCCCATCATATGTACGGAGAAGATTTCCTTGGTGTGGATCAGCATGATAGAACCCCTTCTCCAAAAGTTGATTGAATGAGCAGTACACACCTACCTACTTAGCGCCAGGAAAGTGACATCAGTTTAACCATTGATAAAAAAGAAGGAAAGTTCAATAAATAAGATTTTCAAGAATGCCATAAAAAGTGCAAATAGTTCCAAAAACAACCTCAATTAAGTAAGTGTCCTTCACTTCAGACAACTTTTGCCCCTACAACAACATAAAACTAGAAAAGATAAGCAAGTAATCTCGAGAATAAACATAAAATTATGCTGAGATGCATCTTCAAGAAAGAAAGCTACTGGCAGCCACTCTTATGTTTATAAAAGACCCAATGAAGTCATGTATCCAATACCATCCTTCATTGAAAATTTGGAAATTCTAATCAAGACAGCACATTAGTTTGAAACTGCTTATCCTTTGCTACGTAAAATAGGCATGATTTGGTCAAAGTTACGTTCTGCTCATTTGCACTTGATATATTGGTAAAAGATGGAAAAGGGGTGGCCAGGATCAAGATTGCATAAATATTGGATGAATGCTCGTAATCGATGTTGTTAAAAGAATAATTGTTGAGACGGTGGTTGTTATGCTTGGTGATATGAACACTAACCACTTCCCATACATTATAACCTTATCCGTAACTACTGAACAAATATAAATAGAGGAGCCTAGGCACGTATAAAATATGCCTCTAAGCAGTACCAAAAATCATTTTGCGCAAATGGGACACTTTTGAAAATGTAAAGTATTTACAAGCTAGTTTAAACATTAGGTCCTTCTGTGGAAGTGGATAATAAGTACTAAAATATGCAGGAGACAATGATTAAAAGTCGTACAACTTCTTAGAAATGTGATCTTCAAGGGAAATAAACCTCTTCCCATGTACAACTCTAAAAATAGCCATTCTAACTTCCCTACACAAGCAGGTAGTCCCTCTATTTCGTTTAGGACAAATTTGACAGTGCAGCTAAGTTGCACAAATATCTTTGCTCATAAAGCAAATGCTATCCCAAACTGTATGGCCAAATGACCATTTGAAGCCTTCTTTTAAGGATTGGATTCAAAAATCATATTGACAGAAAAATCATGAATAGCAAAATACCTCAACCCATTCCATAATGAGGACCTTGCGAGTTGTTTGCTCCACATACATTTGTGGAATGAAAACATCTTGTATTTCACCATATAGTTGTCTGTTCATGAATGTAGCAGACCACATTTGGAGCATCATCAACCCATATAAAACTTAGAATATAGTAAAATAGTTTACCATAATGAACACAATATGCAGTCTGCAATATTTCAGCAACAGAACACAAAACTTATGCTGAAAATTTCTAATCAAAAAGTGCAATCAAGGTAACAGAAAAAATGTGAGTACTCCATTGACTAGGAACACTAAAATTTGAAACTTAAATGCACTATGAATACCATTTAAAGTTCAAAATTACATGGGCATGACTGATAGTTCTAACACTTGTGCAACATAAATCATCCTCATATTTGGTCAATAACTAGAATTTAGGAAGGTGAAGAAAATGTAAAAATAAAATAGAAGACTCGGGTAACAATACAAATTTCACATGAAACGACCCATGTCTCATCTCAAAGAGATATATTTACCACCTTCTCTTATAACATCCTGTCACCAGGAGATGACTAGAGGGCTCAACCTCACCAAGCTTCAAAAAGCATTACTGATCAATTCCAATTCACAAATTAAACTAATATTGTTAGATAAATCTTCAAATAAAACCCACAGAAGTTTCACAAATAGCAACTCCTTGCTTCAACCAATCCTAATCTTAATGACATGGGGTCTCAATACAGTATCATATCACGAAAAGAATACATAATGTTGAAAGTGCAGACTTAAGAAACACTATCATTCACGAAGATTCAAGCCATGGGTAACTCAAATCATACTGACCTAAATTTAAGACCATTCTTTGCTTCTTTCTTGTAGTCCAGCTCCTGCATTCAATGTGATTACCTGTATTCAATATGAAGCTCTAAGAATATTCCTCAAATAAGCACATTCAATACAATAATTTCAAGGAAATCATGGCAAATTCTATGGCTATTGAAATACGCAAAGCAAAAAACTTTGTAAATGCCAAAGCAATAATTTTTTTCTACAGAGAAAAAAAGCAATAATTTTTTTATAGAGAAAAAAGCAACAGAAACAATCTACAATTAGAAAACTAAAGGAAGTTCAGGAAGGAAAACACAAGCTCTTGAAACAAAACAAAATCAACATGGCAATAGGCACATGAAATTCAAATTTCAATATTCAGAAGCCAAACTTTCAATTTATCCATGAACACTGTACTACAATCATAGATATCATACCTATCATAGTACATGGTAGAAAGATGAATTTAGATTTTACTTTCACGTTCCTGTGACAAATAATAGTGTATAACCTTTGATGATTGCATGTAATGAGGTCCAGGAAAAAAGGTAAACCTTCCTTGCCAGTATTGTTTCTCCATACACCCCCAGCTAACTCACTCACAACTTTAGGTTCTTGACATGGTATCTGTTGAATTCTTTAAACTAATAAATCATGTTAGCTCTGTTGTCCTTGAGAATCCTTGGGATGAAAGTGACATTGTTGTTGTTTTATCTTTCCTTTTTCCTATTCCTTTTTTTTTCCTCTCTCTCTCTCTCTCTCTTCTCCCTAATGGCTTTCAACTGGTAATCTCCATAAACTTACTGACCAGACTCCTTAGTTTTCAACTTCCTGTTTCATGATATACAGCAAAAACATGTCATGGTCCATGCATCCAATTGTTAGTCCTTGGACGTCATATTTAAACACCTAAAAGAATGCAAAGCACAGAAGCATCACCAATTTTGCAGTACATTGTTTCTAAAGTAAAACCAGACATCATTCCTCCATTTAGATTTTAGTATGTCATGATATGGTCACGGTTGAAAATGAGATTTAATTGCTTTACTGTATGAGTGAGTGAAAAGATAGAGAGAGAGAGAGAGAGCAGGGGGTGCGCAGGGGAACTAGTAATTACATCTGGAATCCCAAAGCTAAGTGTCAACTAATTCTACTGAAAGAATTAGGTGGGAAATCTTAATAATTTTAACTCTTTAACATATCCAATAATTAGGGATTGGCAATGAGAATTTGTTTTACAGCTCGAAATCCACCAACCAGGGTTTATAGTTACCATCAGGTTCTATTCAATTATGTGAAGGCAACTTCAAATAAACTTTAATTAATACAGCCTAATAATGTATCATTTGATTGTTTAATGATGAAGCTACTGATAAAGCTAAAAAGCCAATGTTTCAATTTCGACTAAATAATACCAAGTTATCAAAAGTAGAAAATGTCTAGATGAATTGAGATCTCACTTTTCACTTGATGATACACAAAAGTCAAACAGTAACTCTTCAGCCCAGACATTATAAACAACCAAGGAAAGAAAATAACAGGAAGAAGGAACAAACAAAGGCGATAAATGTTGACATTTTTAAATTGTTGGTAGAAGACAGCTCATTGGCGCCATTAATTATCACTGTTGAGGGGAATTACAGCATTATTAATTATGCATGCAAAACCTTACTCTAAATCATGTTGTAGAAATCTATCTACATAAAGCACAAGGATGTTGACAAATACCCGAAAAAGACTTGAAGCCCATTCATCAACAACAGCCTGCAAAATTGAAAACCATTTTATCGGTTACTGCAAGTAAATTTACAGAAAAAAAAAAAAAAATCCTATACCCAACTTTATGGATTGAACTCAAGAATCTCCATTTCCCAAATTCAGCCTACAGAAATTTGATGCATCACACACCCAAGTTATACATAGCAACACTACCTGAAGATCAGTGTTAAATTTTCTTGCTTTCCTGATCACCCCTGCTATATAATGCAGTATTAGTATGTCTAATGAAATCGCAGCCTGAACTCCAGGTCTTTGTACTTTGACGGCAACAACCCTTCCACTTTGATGAAGTCTAGCTTGATAAACCTACTCGATAAAGGTATTCCAATTTTTTCAGTTAAAAATTTAAGAGAGAACAAGTGAAGTTAAATAGAAACTAAATAATCATAATATAAAGTTCTAGATCATGAGCAATAGATATGCATACAAACAAGTATGAACCTGCCCAAGAGACGCTGCTGCTACAGGCTCTGGCGATATTTCAGAGAATAGCTTGTCTATCGGTAATCCAAGTTCCTGTTCTATTGTGTTGAAAGCAACTTCAGAGGAAAAAGGGGTTATTCGATCTTGCAAGACTGAGAGTTCATCCAAATATGATGGTGGTATCAAATCCTACATTAAAGACAAATTGAATAGTGATCATGTCTTCAAGAAAAAACTAAATTTATAAGTCTGACCCAATACAACATAGACATACAGTAAGCAAAATCATCAGAAAAGAGCCAAGGAAACCTATTTCTGCTTTGATATGCATAATGAAGGGAATAAGGAAGGATCTCAAAAGTTTAAACAAGAAGTACAGACTAGTGACAATTCCAACTGTGTTCATGGCTCTCCTTGTCAAACATGAGCCTAAGCCAAATGTTGACTACTTGTTCTTGTTTCAAGCTTGCGTTGGCATTGGAACAATCCAGATTAGAAGGTCAAGGTATAGAATAATGGCTGTTCCGGTTGGCTCACTGTAGGCCTGACTCTCCAACCTGAACTGAAGGCAAGTCTAAAGGGTTGATTCAATGTCCCAAATTCCCTCTAGACAAAAGTAGTTTTCCCAGAGTTGAAGGAGTAGATTGATCTTCCAGCAAGATCTTCAAATAACAGTTCCCGTATTGTAAATTTTTTTGTAATTAAGCATCTCTATTCAAGGGCTAGCATTTATTTTAATTAAAAAAAATAGAACAAAGCATTTGTGTTGTTGATTGATTGAACCTGCAATCAAAGTCATAAGAACAACATACAACCAAGTAAAAATTACCAAAAGTGAAAGCACGTTATTGTCAGCTAAAACCCAAATCCCAAGGTTATTTTCAAATGGCCCAAACAGATAGAACAATAGGAAGCCTTAGAATAGTTAATATAATAGCCAACAGAATCTGAAGATAAAATGTGTTTTGCAACTACATAAGTATAGGTTATTTGGCTTAACAAGTCTAACTCGGTGCTTAAGAGACACGACAACTTACCGGTCGGGATGAAACAGCCTGAGCAATTTTGACGTACGCCTAAGAACAGAAACAATAAGAACAAATTATTATCTAACAAAAACATAACTGAAGCAAGGAAAAAGCTTCAGATAATAATAACTAGTCAGAAATGAAGATCTTCACAATGAGAATTTTGATAATCCCAAAACTAAGTAGTTAACTCAAATATAAATAAAAGCAAAAAAAAAAAACTTGTCACCCCAAAGCATATAACAACAGTCTCCTAAACAAAATTGACTAGCTTCTAAAGAAACAAACTTTAGGGAGGTCGGACCTACATTGAGGCCCCGAGAGGCCCAGCCCACCACCCCAAGCCCCAAATACTTTTTAAATAAATAAGCAAGTACTTACAATTTTAACACTTCAAATAGACTTTTTTATAGTTAGGCTTCTGCAGGTTTCCTATTTTGACATTATGGTTCCCACATTTTGGCCCACCAACAATGTAGATGTCACTTAACCTCTTCATGTAGCCTTATTAGCATGGTTCCAGGGGCATGGGCTCAAAATAGTAATCATAATCTATTAAAAGCTAATAGTACTTAGCCTGAAAAGCAAAGCCATTTTATTTTCTTCTCTTGAGCAGAAATTGTACCTTGTCAATTTTTATCTTATTTATCCTTGTTTGAAGTTGAATACATCTCACCAAGAACAGTTATGGCTTTTATTAAAGGTTGCTCCCTTTTCATCTCAGTTATGGTTAAGCTTTTCTGGGAAGCTGCATTGGACTGTTCCCGAGTGTGTTCTGATCTTCTAGTACATTTCCTTTATCCATTCAGGGGAAATAAGAAAGCTAAGACCTTGTGGAAATGTGGTGGTATAATGGCTATTTTCTGGTTTGTGTGGTCTGAAAGGAACAGAAATTTTTTTGAAGATTTTAGAGGGACTGATGTTTCTGAGCTTTGGGATAGAGTGCACCTCTTAGCTTCTTTATGGGCTTCAATTTCAGATCATCTCAAAGCAATTTCATTGTCCACAATTTCTAGAAATTGGGAAGCTGTTATGATCTAAATGTTTGTTGAGTGTTCTTCTAGCGTTATGTTCCAGTTTTTGTACTTGTTTGTTTTGTTCTCCTTGGCATTTTTCTTCTCAGGCATCTGTTCTTTTTCTTTTATTTAGTGGATTGCTTATCCACTGCTTGGTGTATTTTTTTGACTATCAATAAAGCTTCATTTCCTATAAAAAAAAAGTTGCTGGTAAGAAGAGACAGCTAAAAAACACCACCATTGTGCTTGATATGGAGTATAAGACAAAGAGCTATAAGAGCTTTTGATAGGGTTGAGGTACCATTAGACATGATCGAACATAGAGGAGAATCTTCATTCTCCTTGAATGGGTTGCTAAATGTCTGTGACAATTTTGTTTCTTCAAATTTTCTTCGTATTTGTCTAAATTTTCACACTCCTTACATTGTATCCTTTTCTAACAGGGTACAGGCTGCTTTCATATGCAACATACTCTACTGGTTCTTCATAGGCCTGATTTTTGAAAAACAATAATTAGAATGATAATACTATATCATCCTTTCATCTTAACAACAGTGATTTCTATGTGATATTCACTGTATCTTGTTGTAATTGGAACAAGTTTACTAACTACCGGTGTGTGATTGGATAATGTTAAAATACAAATTATTTTATCTCTCAAAGCTTCATGAGTTGAATGCAATTTTTCTCTGTATTTAGTTACTGAGTCATGCCTGTATCTCATTTATAATGCCCTTAAAATGCTTTTATGGAAAGCCATTCTGAAGAAAAATTCTTCCAAAGTTTCTGATCAGTAAATTCATATTTCAAAATTTTAGATTATTTTCATTTCCTAAAAAC